>JABSTQ010010461.1:0-229592 GCA_013358835.2 Ixodes persulcatus
ACGCTTATTATTCCTTCCCTACACATTCAATGCAAGTTGCATGCAACCTGAGGCAACTCAGGTTCCAATCGAGGTCACGTGACCTCGGGGTGGGGGGGGGTCACGTGACATGGGGGGTCACGTGACCTGGGGGGGTCGCGTGACCTTTGGGGGGGGGGTACACGTGCAACTCAGGTTGCATTCAATGCAAGCAACCTGGGGCAACTCAGGTTGCAATGGATGCAAGTTGCATGGAAGCCGAGGCAACTCAGGTTTCATGCAACCTGAGTTGCATGCAACGCGCGGTTACGCCGACGCCGACGGCGACGGCGACGCCGCTCAAGCCGGAAACGGGCCTCTAAGAGCTGCGCTCTAATAAAATGTTTTGAAACATCCAAGGTCGTTATCGGCTACCCAAACGGAAGCTCCAAGAAACAAAACAGTTGTGGCTGCGCCCATCGACGCCGATCGTCCGCTACATTTGGTGGTCGACGCCACCACAAAGCAGCCACAAATACGGGATTGCAAGATTGGTAGTAGAGATCGAGGGAAGTGTGAAACTGCGCACGAAATTAATAGGTTATACCGGTTATACATTTTTACGGGATAGAAACGTTCGACGCGGAATTTGAAAGGTGCAGAAAGATTTCTAAGCTAGGTGGTGCAAGCTACCGCCCAATATAAGGAGACAAAGCCGCCAGCATCCATCTATTCCTAGAGCCACCGCCGGCAGCTCCGTCGCCGCTGGTTCGAACACTCCTCCGTCCCCGCACCGTCCCGTTTTCGGCACGGCGCCCACAGGCGACAGCTCTTTCGCCGGGACGGGGCGAGACGCCGGCTGTGTGAATGTGTGTGCGTTGTTATGCATTTTTTATGTTTTTTTTTTTTTGTTTTTTTTATTTCTTGTATATTTGTTGTGTTGCCACCTCCTTATGTAATTCCCTCGAAAGAGGACCCTTAAAGGAGCTGTGCAACAATTTCAAGGCTTTGCTTAATTAATTGTGGAAGTTGATGCCTGACACTTTTGAAGTGAACTACAGAAAATAGATTTTGTCTGGATAGCCTAGTTTTTATTTAAAAAAAAAAATGAAAAAGATCCAGGTTTTTGCCACCTCTCAACTCGTGCATCGTCTTCCGGGTCACGTGCGCAGTGACGTCGATGGGGTAGTCGCGGGGCTCCTGTGAATCTCTCTCTCTAGAGTTATCAGTAAGCAGCGAGAACTCATCCGCTCGCGACCGTGTGACCACGTGCTGGCGGGAGCAGCGCGAACAATATGGTGAAAGGAGGAAACTCTCATCTGGGTCCGGCCAAACCCGTCCGGCCCTGTCCCCCTCCCCGTCCGGCTCCTGGCGGCTGTTCGCGGTAGCAGATAGAGCTGACGGCTTTGTGAACCTAGGATAGATGGCGCCACTAAAAGTCCGTATAATAAAAGTTTTATCGATGGTACCAGGTTTCTGACGCATTTGTATTTATGTTAGAACGACAAGATTTATAGGAAAGTTACCTTTTATCGAGCAGGTATTCGCACAACTTGCTATCTTTCTACAAGATTCCCCATTGACGTCACGCCGCATGTTTCTCATGGCCGCTGCTCGCGGCTGCTGGTCGGGGAATATTCTAATTTTTGCCTCGCGATTACGCGGCGGAATCGCCACATTTCGAAGGAAGGAGGTGTGTTTCCTGTCTTTTGTGACAAGGTGAACCATGTCAAAAATAGAAGATGCCAATTCTTTCAACGTTAAAATCGTTGCACAGCTCCTTTAAGGATTAATAAATGAAAGGAAATGAATGAGGCCTAATTCAAAATTAGAGCGCAGCTCTTGAAGAGGAGGAGGGGAGGGTACGGAGGGGAGGGCATGCCCCTCCTCCCCCTCCTCCCCCTCCCCTCTTCTTTTTTCCTCCTCCCCCTCCTTCTTCCCTTCTCCTCCTCCTTTCCTTCTTCTCTCCTCCTCCCGTTAAATTTCCCCGCTAAACTTTCCTCTAAATTTAGCGCGGAAACTTCCCTGCTAAATTTATCGGGTAAATTTAGCCGGAAGATTTCTCCGCTAAATTTAGCGAGTTAAAGGGGCGATGCAACGATTTTTGTATTTTGCGCAAATACCGGTTAGAACGGATCCCTGACGTTAATGACCTGTGAAATACTCGTTCGTTTTTCACCCCACGCAATAGGAGTCCTAGTAAAAAATTAAAGAAAAACGAGCAGCGTTCACCCCCTCAACTCGCAGCGGAACAAGCGGCCACGTGATCTGGAGCCGAATATATGCCGCCAATGTTTATCATAGCCATGCGCTGGGGTTGGCAAGGCACAGGACACGCGCTGAGTTTCAGACATTGTTATGGTTCGGCTGTTGTCGTCATTGCAGCGATTGGACACGGGCCACTACCCGAATGCTTCTCGAGCGATCGATTATCACGAGCCCAAATCGAGTGTCCACGCCATGCTCGGGTCCAATCTATGAGCCGCATTCAAATATCGTCACTGGGCGGTACTGCTACCGCCCAGCTACGTCATCAGGTTTCGTGAAGGAGAGATTGAATGAAAACACTCGGTTTTGTCCTCGAAATTCAAGCGCAACAAAGGATTTTCTTGGTCAGTGGCGTTGCGTGCGAGTATCCTTGAGTCCCACTAGTGCCAGTAAGCTCGTGTAAAGTGAAAAACATCCCAATTGAATATCGTTGCACCGCCCCTTTAAGTTCCTCACTAAATTTAGCGGGGAAATTGGCGTCACGTGACCTCAACACCAATTCAGTTTTCCCGCTAAATTTAGCGGGGAAATTGACGTCACATGACTTCGTGTCATTTCACCCGTGAACATAATCAGTTTCTCCGCTAGATTTAGCGGGAAAATTTACGTCACGTGACCTCAACAGCAATTCAATTTTCCGCTAATTTAGCGAAGCGGGTACGCCGACGGTGAAGGCAACGCCGACACCGACGCCAACGCCGACACCGCGAAACGCGGAAACGCGGAAACTGGCGCCTAAGAGCTGCGCTCTAATAAAACGTTAGTGGGCACGTATTTGAAATAAACGCATAAGTAAATCAAATTTTCCTATCATGTAAAATAACCGGCTGGTTCACGTTTGCTGCATCGGTTACAAATAAAAAAAAAACAATATAGAGCGAAAATATTTAACATAGTGTTTTGGGTCAACTCCAGTCTTTAGACAACCACGGGCTGAAGGAGTCGTTAAAATACAACACAAAGCACGTCGCTTTCTTCTCCCCAACGTTTCTCATAATTATTTTTTTGCAGTATAACAAGCCATTCAATATTGCAAGTTGGAGTCTATTTAGATAAATATACTTCGTTCCGACATATTTGTATGAGTAACAAAGAGGTTGTGAAACTAATGCAAAAATTAGGCTTGCAGGGAACCAGCAAACGCTCGGGAAGCCTCCGTTTCACCTTATGTTGTACCGCAGCGAAGGCTAGAAGCGCGAGCTCATAGCGTTGGCAGCTGCCCTTGGTGCACGAGAGCTTGTGCCGCCGAGGTGTGCCATAGAGCAAGGAGCTCGCGCTTGTAGCCTTTCCTGCGGTACGCCATAAGGTGAAACAGAGTATAAGCAGATTGATCGGGCGAAAATGAAATCTCAAGGGGATTTCTGAACCAGCTGCATCGATGCGTGTGCGATCCCTATCTTATAATATTTACTTTCTCTCGCACACGCTGTGGCGTTTGTCAAACAAATAATCCCCCCTGCTTTATCGTTCTAGGGTTTGCTAACTTTTTGCTTATGATTTATAGCGCATCAATTTAGACACTGCTGGTCTGAGTCCTACTTGCTTGTGTCATTCTGAATATAGCGGCCAGCTGTCCCCTTGTGGAGAGGGACGGTAGAATGTGTAACCACTGTTATTGATGAGATGTAAAATTTAAAAGATAAATATATTTCCCGTATTTTGAGGGCAACCAGGCTCTATGTCTACTTTCCCCCTACAAAGACTGTGTGGAGAAAAAGAAAGAGTTCAGTTGTTGCCAGGCGTAGAGGGCGTAAGTGCTTGTTGAACTTGGCATCAAAGACTTCTACGCGCCTAGTCAGCGGCGGTCTCCAGTATAAAACGCAATGGCAACACTACGTATCTAACGCCCGTCGCAATGAAATTTGTTTTTGTTGTGACGCAATGCTACATCCTCCAAGGCAGTACTTCCGCACTAATTATGCTTACCTACAAGGTTCATGCACACATCATGCTTGAGCTGGCACTGTCCTTAGCGGTGGTGTCCTTGATGCGGACAAGACAGTACAGTTCACCACTGCCCGAATTTCGGGTCCCCGTTGCGATCATATTAAAGAAAATTCACAAAGAATGTTCCATTTTTCGTGAAAGAGATAACGTAGGGCCAACGTTACTAAGGGGGTCAGCTTGGAAACTTGCCTTCCGGCGTGACAGCATTTCGTAGAGCGCACGTGAGGTGGCGCTGCAGTCGCCCTAAGACCAGAGCCGTGTATTGGGAGAGTTTGGCCAATAGGCGGAGCAAAGGCCGCCGCCAGCGCCGAATATTCCCCCCACGCTTAGAGCGTAAACTAAATTTGTGACACAGCGTCGACCAATCAGGAGACCTCTACTCCATCTCACAAATGTCTGCAGTGAAGACAAAGGCACAGGAGCGTGAGCCTAGCTCAGCGAAACGCTTTTGTTTGTACGAGACCTCGTGCATAGGAGGCACTTTTCAAAGCCACGGGCTCGTGCCCATGCCTTTGTCTGCACTGCTAGAACAGCGTCCTGAGACTGGCTGAAAGAAAGCAGTGAAAAGGGTGGGGTGCGCGAGCGTCTTGAGACGCGGAGTTCCGCTCGGCACGGCTCAAATTGTACTTCGTTTCACTTTATCTGCGAGCGAAGCCAAAGCTAGAAGCGCGAGACCAGCGCTTTTTGCATTTCTCCCCAGCTCGCGCGCTCGAGCAAAGCCTGAACGCACGGAGCTTCCGTGCTCGCGCTTCCAGGTTTGCCTTCGCTCGCACATAAGGTGAAACGAAGTATAGACGCTTTACAGCAGCTGTGCATGGGCGCCGCCATAACTGACCTTCAGTTTTTGTTCCCTCTTATTCCGTTCGCTTGAGTTCATCATTTCCACAGCAGGACAGGTTATTGCCATTTTAAGTGTTACTGTGTCCTTCCCCCCAGCATAGGCCATTGTAGAGACTCGTCAACGCCCGCTTCAGTGGCTCGGCATCTCGGTAAGACAAGAGAAGGGCGGCTATGGCGGCTCAATCTGGCGCGTGTGTAAAGCGTCTATAGTCGTGTCACAAATCTAGAGCACACGACCACCGCTAGGGGCCGTTTCGCGGCCTGTGGTTGGCCCCGAGATGCTCGCCTATTCAAACCAATGTATGGCCAAACTCTCTCAATAAACGGCTCTGCCTAAGACCAGAGCCGTTTATTGGCTCTGCCTAAGATCGATTCTTGGCGGTATCTCGTGCTCGTGGCTGTTGCTCGTGTTTTCGCTCGTGTCATGGGCGGCTCGTTCTAGGCTCGTGAAGCTGCGGTCCCACTGCGAGTACATCCTACAAGCCTCTAAACACCGTCCGGCGCCTGTTCTTTTTTTTTTTTTCTAAGACGGTCCTCTTACACTGCTCATACAAACACATGGTGTCCGCAGCGAATATATTGTGCAGTGCGACCGCGGCTTTAAGGATTCTTTTCTGGCGCCTAGAGCACAGAGTTGTTTGCAAGTCAACGAGCAAGCATGCCGGCCTGCTGCATGCCCTCCAGGCTGTCGCAGAGGGTACGCCTCTTCAAGGTCAAAAGGTGAAGAGAAGCGCCGCTTCTTTAGCGCTCCGAAGGATACTGTGCTCTTAAAAGGGGCGATGCAACAAGGTTTCTACTTTGTGCAAATACCGCTTAGAACGGATCCCTGACGTTAATGACCTACGAAACACGCGTTCGTTTTTCACACCACGCAATAGAAGTCCAAGAAAAAAATTAAAGAAAAACGAGCAGCGTTCATCCCCTCAACTCGCAGCCAGAACAAGCGGCCACGTGATCTGGAGCCGATTATATGCCGCCCATGTTGATCAGAGCCACGCGCTGGGGTTGGCAAAGCACAGGACAGGCGCTGAGTTCCATACATTGTTATGGCTCGGCTATTTTCGTCGTTGCAGCGATTGGACACGGGCCACTACCCGAATGCTTCTCGAGCTAGTACTTATCACGAGTCCAAATCGAGTGGGTGTACTGCGATCCCAAATCATATGGGTGTACTGATACGAGCCCAAATCATATGGGTGTACTGCGATCCCAACTTTACGTCATCAAACATCATCAAATTTTGCAAAAGAGAGATTGAATGAAAATGATCGCTTTTGTCTCTTAAATTACATTGCAACAAATCAGTTTCTTGGCCAGTGGCGTTGCGTGCGAGGAACCTTGAGTCCCGCTAGTGCCAGTAAGCTCATGTAAAGTGAAAAACATTCCAATTGAATATCGTTGCACCGCCCCTTTAAATACATGGCAGAATGCGACCCCTCAGAAGAGGTTCTCTCTCAAACAAAAATAAATGTGTGAGATATGCATCTCCAGACCGACAACATTAATCGTCATTACTCGCACGTCATCGATGGACAGGAGTTTCTGATGGCCAATGTCCAATGGTAATTAAAAGAGATGTTTCTTCACGTCTCTTTCTGAATGTCCCCGCACATTTCTCGATATCAACCACGAAGAGCAGCAAACAAAAGACCCCCACCGTTCGAAGCGTTACTCGGGGGGCAACGGGTTTTGTCATCTGTTATGCGACAATTACATGCGAAACCGAATTAGACGGCGATGACAGCAACCAATTAGACAGGCGCATCGACGTTTCCGACATCTGTTCCAGAATTTTAGGAACATAGTCGCCAGTCAAAAAGTTACAACATCTAAGGACATCCGAGGATCACATGATTTTCTACAAGCATGTAGAGAAACAAGGTGTGGTTTCTGTTATGATGGCTATCGCATTCAAAAAGGAATTTCCTCTGGTTGTCATCGTAGGAGGAAAGTTGGTGCCAAAGGAAAGCTATGGAAGTCAAGGTACGACTCAGCTACGGCTATCAGCGCTCAAAAAATGTAGGGTGTTCTTGGGCTAAGGTCACTTTCTAAAGGTGTGCGTTGGTTGTCCTTGGGAACTCTTTCCAACTGTCACAACCCCAACACCAGCCGTCTCCAATCGGCGATTTTATATAAGTGTGGATTTTCAGCTCTAGATCAGCGGATCATTCTAAAAACGATGCACGCTAGAGGAAGACTCGCTGCGGATCTGGCGGAGCTCGCAGCAGGCCATACAAAGGATACAAGTGCAGCAGACGACGTGGGGAGAACAGATTTCATGGCGACGGCAGCGCCACTGTTTCGCCCACAACGGCAGCGGCCCGCACTCCTCCGGTGAAGGCCGCTCAAGTACCCAAACGGACATCTAGTAACGTTGTGCAGAGGCCCTTCAAGTTTACTTCTGCGGCTGAGATGAACCGTTCAGTAGCAGTCACACTGGTCATATATAAAGCAAAGCAAACGGTGTTCGCTACCGACATGATGGCAGACTTTTTTTTTGCGGACACGCACCAGTCATTTCGGAGGCCTATTTGCTTCATACGATTGTAGCCTATGCTTGAACCATGTCTAAAGACAGTTTTTCTATGACTAAAGGTACAGGACAGTCAAACAAGGAGGAAAAACACCCAAGATTACATAACCATCAATACGGCGCTCACATGATGAGACGGTATTCACAAGATGTTTTCAGCTAAACCATCGTCACGCTGAAAACGTCACGTGAGTACCGTCTCGCTGATACCGTCACGTAACCATCGTTACGCTAAAAATATCATGTGAGCTCCGTCTCTCTGATACTGTCACGTAACCACAGCCACGCTCAAAACGCCGCGCGACCACCGTCTCGCTGGTACCATCACGTAACTATCGTCACGCTGAAGACGTCACGTAACTAACGTCTCGCTGATACCGTCACGTAACTATCGTTACTCTAAAAATATCACGTGAACGAATTCTCGCTGATACCTTTACGTAACCATCACCGTGCAAAAACATCATGTGACCACCGATTCACCGTAGTGTCATGTAGCCATCGTCACGCAAAAAAAAAAACATATAAGCGCCGTCTCGCTGATATCGCCACGTAACCATCGTCACGCTCAAAACGTCGCTTTACAACCATCTTACTTATACCGTCACATAACCATCGTCATGCTGATAACATATTGTGACCACCGTCGTGCTGTTAACGTCATGTAATCATCCTCACGCTGAAAGCATCGCATGACCGCCCTCTCTTTGATACCGTCACGTATTCATAGTCACGATAAAAACGGCACTTGAACCAAACTTCACGTGACCAGCGTCATGGGATACCGTTATGTAGTCATATCATGCTTAAAACGTGACTTAAGAGCCGTCTCGCTGGTACCGTCAAAATAACCATCGTCATGCTGAAAACGGCATGTGACCGCCGTCTCTCTGGTACCCTTACGTGACCATCATCACGCTGAAAACATCATCTCAGCGCCATTTCACTGGAAACTTCGTGTAACCATTGTCACCTTCAAAACGTCACCTGACCACAAACTTGATGATACCCTCACCTAATCATCGTCACGCTGATAACGTCACGTGACTACCGTCTAGCTGTTGCCGACATGTACCATTGTCGCACTGGAAACATCAAGTGAACGAACGCTGAAAACATCACGTGGGTGCCGTCTCACTGATACCGTCACCTAACCATCGCCATGCTGAAGCGTCATTTGTCCACCGTCTCGCTAACTCCGCCACGTAACCACCGTCTTGCTGAAAACGTCAGGTGACCACCGTCTAGCTGATATCATCACGTAATCGTCAGGCCGGAAACACCAAGTGAGTGCCGTCTCGCTGATACCATGAAGTCACCAACGTCATGCTGAAAACATAAATTGACTTCCATCTCGTTCATAACATCATGTAACCATCGTCATGCTGAAAACGTCACGTGACCCCCATCTCGCTGATATTGTTACGTAACCATCGTCACGCTAAAAATATCACATGAGCTACATCTCGCTTTTACCATCACGCAACCATCGTCACTCTGAAAACATCGTGTGAGCAACGTCTTGCTGGTATCCTCACGTAACCGTCCTCGCGATTTAAGAAGTTACGTGATCACCATCTTGCTCATAATGTCACGTAAGCGTAGATACGCTGAAAATATCACGTAACCATCGTCTCGCTAATACTGTCACGTAACCTTCACCATGCAAAAAACGTCACTTGACTACTGTATCGCTAATAACGTCACGTAACCATCATCATGCTTAAGACGTCACTCGTACACCGTTTAGATGATACCTTCCCGTCATCACATTGAGAACGTCATGTTACCACCGTCTTGATGATACTGACACATAATATATCAAATGCTGAAAGCATCAAGTGACTGCATCAGAAAAATTCGGAATCGCATACAAACCGAAATCCCCGCGTTCATGTTACTGGCGACGAGATGTTTCGGTGGCTCCCTCTTGTGGTACCCATATCTGACGTAAAGACCAGTATGGTCGATTGCCAGAGACAATTTCGATATTGGTGGAAGTTTGAAAGCAACGCGTCCTTAAGCCATCGAAGTTGACAGTCTAACACTGCTCGTATTTCTATTATTAAAAGTAGAATTCATCATATTTATGACGAAATAGTCAGTGTTTGGCCAGTCGCAGAAGGCCGACCACATCGACACTTTTGAATGTGCACATGGCCAATATAAAATCAAGCGTGAATGAAACAAAAGCGTCTGAATGTTACCTCATAAGCCGTTTGCTTATATGTGTACAAAGAACTCTTCAAGTCAGAATATGAGGAAAGTTATTTTGTCATCTTTCCAGAGATACTTCCTGTCGCTGTGAAGATGCACCGAGTTATAAGATCGTCCTTAAAGCCAGCGACACTCTGGCCAGGATAGGCGGTTAAAAAAAAAAAGTATTCGTTTTTTTTTCGTTTTTTTTTTTGTTGTTTTAGGCAGACACGTATTTTAAAAAGAAAAATTCGAAAAGGGTCAGACTGATAAAATTATGCCATTTTATTTAAATCAGTCAATACAGACGAGGGGGTGTAATGGCTGTCATTCACTGTAGCGAAGTACTCGTAGATACGAGTTAAGGCTCGAGTGCACCAATGGAAACATATCACATTGGTTTCAGTTTTAAACACGAACCCTTGACTGCGTGCTCCAAAACACATGCTTAGTAGCAACCTGCCACCTGTCGAGAAAAAATGCACACATGTACACGCAACATATTGTTCTTATTGAGGAGGCTCCTACTTTCTTGAGGCTTGTGCGTTTTGGGTTCTCTTTTGACTGACCGAAGAACGTTTTCCGCTTTTTCTTTTGCCAAGCAAGAACACGTTTTTCTGGGACGATTTAGGCCCCTGCATTTGTTTTTTTTACTTTTTCTGGGGACAGCATTTGTGGCGATCTAGTACGGTGAGAGTCTTTGGTAAGAATCAGATCTTTCTTGACGTAAAGGACAATTTTCTTCCCGATTGACAGCTCTTTTCCGAGAGAGTGAAGGCCCGTTCAGACATTTGCGTTTGAATACGACCGACCGAGATAGGACCGGATTTTAAGCCTCTTGCGACCCCTTATGACCCTCTGCGCTGCGATGCAGCCGGAAGTAAGTCATCGCAAGAGGCTTAAAAACCGGCCTTTTTTTAGTTGGTCGTAGTCAAGCGCAAGTGTGTGAACGGGACTTAATTTGCTCCCGGAAAACATTTTATGATGCACCTTCATAGTATCACTCACTTATTCACTCTACACTCTGCAGTCGTACTCGTTTACGGGCCCAAAAATTTAGATCCGGACCTGCTGGTATTCTCATCTGATCCGCACCCGCAGCCTCTGAATTCCGTATGTGATCTGCAATCCGCCAAATCTTATTAAATATTTCCGCATCCGCCTGCTGACTGCCGCGCGTCTATTTTGTTGTGCCGAGCGTCTATTATAACGGCCGCGCGTCAATTTTCTTCTGGAACACATATAAATTATTGAATTTTATGGTAAAATAACGTAGTGAATAACCAGGTCTAGCAAATATATTTCCGCAAAAAAGCCACCTCTGCGGTCAACATTTTCGATTCAAGGGGTATGGAAACGAAATGACGTGGCCGCGAGTTCTCTACCTCTCGTTTCAAAATCAGCCAGCGAGAAGCGCAATGCGTATCGCGCTCGTGACGTCAAGAGCTCCTGCACGTCCGAGGGTACTGTAAGGGCGAGCGTTGCCGATTGGTGGCGTCAACGCCTGACAATCTCGCCTAGTAGTAAAACCTGAGGACTCTACGGCTTATGGCCTATACATAGCTTGCTTGTGACGTCGTTCGCGGCCATTCCGGTATTTTATGCGCCACGAGCGTTCGGTTCACCATGTTAGTTTTACACCGCAGCTCGAAGGAACCAAAAACTAGAAAGAACCGTCAGTACCCAGCAATGGCGGCACTTAACAAACTATGTTTCTGAGGTATTCAATGGGGGCCATATTCGTGCGCGTTGTTCACAGCGGATCCCCGGGGGAAGGGGAGGGGGAGTGGGAGAAGGAGAGTGGTATGGTTGGCCTGGCAGAGGTCCTCGCATCCTCAGACCTAACGTCTGCAAAGAACGGCGATCTTGATGGTGTGGAATGCGCGTTGCGGAAGCAGTGTGAAAGTTAGCATGTACAAAGTAGTAGACTCGTTATCGTTCTCTACCAAGTCAAATTCAGGACTAAGTAACTTGACGAGACAGCCATACTACCGAGAACTGGCCCTGCTTTTTAAAGGCCGATGACGTGGTGGCATTCAAACGGAGCTTCACAGACCGTCACCAGGAAGAACCTTAAAATCTGTTCATTCGTTTTAAAAATAGGTTCGCTTGACTTTTCTGCCGGTAGCCCAAAAGCAATAGCCTAGGCTAGTGTTTCTGGACTGCCGCCACAACATTGTTCGTATCTAAACAAAGAAATAAGATTAAAAATTTCGTCCCCCCCCCCCCGTACTCCCTTTAAGGGAACAGGGTAGGGCAAAATTTTGAAAAAAATTGATTTTTTGTTTTTTAGTGATTTGGATTTCCCAGTCTTTCCTGAACAATGCTGACTGTGTAATTTGAGCGTGCGCGATTTATCTACAGGAAAAATGACCTTTTCCGAAACCTAGGTGGTGACCGACCACCCCCCCTTTTACACCTATGCATGATCTGTATCTCTCCTATGTTGTGAAAAAAAGCAGTAAAAAATCGCAGATTTTCTCCAGGTTTAGCGGAATGTTTATTGCTCGTCCAGCAACAGCAAAAAGCTGTCTAGCTTTTACTTTTTTAGCCCCATAAATCCTCAGACACTGCCGGTATCAGTCGTGACGCACATACTTTTTCTTCTGCTTCGGCATGCTTCCAGGGGCAAGGTAATTTATTGTTTACTTTAACACTAGATTTGGAATGTTAATCAAATGACGAAGACGAAGAAGATATTTCAAAAGCGTCGCTTCCAGGGTAGTCGGCATAGGTCAATTTCTCATGCCGCTAAGTCCCCGCAACGCATTCTGATGCCTGACGCAGCGGCTACCATGTCTGCGTCTTCTTCGAAGCTGTCGCACTCGGCAGCACGCTTTGAAGAGCTCAAGGCAAGTGTTAGTGACTGCGACTATGAACTGATCGACATCGTCCTTCTGTTCTGTACCCTCGCCGAAAGCTGGGTTTGTAAAGTGTGTGGTGGGGACTTGCAGCTGGTCGAAAAAAGCAGCACTAAGAGCTGGCGTCGCCTGCACCTAGTTTCTGAACTGTGAAAAGTGCTGTTGGACACACCGATTAGAGAGACGTCAAAACGGACAACTTCGGGCCTCTACTTGGTGCTTCACCAGGATGATTCACGGTGCAGTGGTTGCGGGACGTTGACCGGCGACGACTTTACTTTGCAGACAGGGCTACACAGCTCGTCACAAAAGAGGCCCACAAAGCAAGACAGCAAACAAAGAAACTAAATATTGACTATGGAGGTGACAACCTGGCTGGTGGCTACCGAACTGATACATCAGCATGCATTTCTAGAGTGCAAGTTTATTATAAAGCGCCTTTTTTCACTTCAAAGTCAATTATCTCAAAACGTCATTTTTTTGCGACGTTTGACCCTTTTTCTCTGAAACCATAAAAACTAGAAGTATTATTTTTTTCCACTAACAAGACAACACAAGGGGGAGTCTACTGAACTAGAATTATAGAAATTAATCGAGGCAAGTTTGTTTGACAAGCTGTTTATTGTCCATTTTGGCATTAATATTAGGAGGGTGCAGTAAAAACAAAAGCAAAAAAGAACTGAAATATATATAACAATAATTCTAGTTCAGTAAAGAGAACACAAAAAGCTAAATACAATGATACCAACATGAATCCTCTAACCCCAGCAGATCCCGAGAAAAAGGGTCACATACATAGACTGAAACACATGGGAGGAATAGGGCCTACCCTGTTCCCTTTTAAAGCTCTCATCTCTTTACAGTAACTCGCTCGGCACCTGCAGTTCGCAAAGTTTGGTTACCCGTGGTCTCTGCGGGGAAGTGGATGCGTGGGATTTGTTAATGAACTGTGAGTTTATTACACGAGCATATACCGTACTTTTTGAGTGTATCTGCTTAGAGCCGATTATTAGCGTTTTATTCCGCTTAGCAGGAGCATCACCTCGTTTATAGTGCATGCACTAGCAAAAACGAACAAAAAAGAAATAGTTTTTGCGCCCAGCTGTTTCTGTCAAAAGAACACAGCTCAGCCCCAGCTGCTCCGGGTCGGACTGTGTACGCGGAAGCCGCACGAGCGACGCTTCAGAGATTCTCGCAGCAACAAGTGAAGCCCCGTGCAACCGTGGCGCGTCGCAATATTGCATTACGTCGGAAGTTTTACAGCGTTTGCAAAATAATTTGCGTCGATCTCGTCGGTGTGGCAGGCAATGCTTTAAAAGTAATTCCACGTGGCCCCACTATTCATCCTGGAGAAAAAAAAAAAACAAAAAAACTAGATGTCAGCGGTGGGTGGTATTCCTGAATTAGCGAGCCTAATGGCTCCAGCGCTCTAACCGGTGTTTTCGGACAACATCCATATTGAGCTTGAATAATATGTTGTAGTCATATTCCACCCTTTTGTTAAACGAAGAACACGGCGAGATATTTTTCTCACATATTGCAACCATAGACGTTTCCGCGGACCTGCTTCTGGAGAGTACCGAAGTGCATCAAAGAGAAGTATGACTGCGAAGAGGTGAGCGAATGGCTTTTCTCATGTGAGTGACATAACGTTTATACTTACGCGTTTGTCACTGCGATGCGTTGTAAGGTGCCCTCACACATTGCATACTACTATGTCGAGAAAATGTGTCTCTATCTGACATACTTCTTTTCTTCCCAAGGGTAGTAGACGATATGCGAAATGCACAGCGCCATCTAGTGAGGCGTCGAAAAACATGCTCCGCCTCACCCATTGGCTTCGGCGTTGTCAAACGGAAGGGCACGAAGGTGTAGCTCTGAAATAAATCCTTCGCTCCCACAAGCACTTTTTGAGAGAAAGCGCTTTCCAACACCCGGCGCCCGCGCCCGTGCCTTAAATTTGCCGGCACTCAAAGCTAATTTTCGAGCCGAAGTGAATGTCCGTCATGTTGGTTGCAGCAAGAAACTGTCGACCGGCGGTGCGATGAGCACGTGCATGCGCAAGGACGTAAAACAAAGCTAACCGATGCTCGCTGGTGTAAGTGCAGATTGATGACTGTGAGCAGTATGCCTCGACTTTTACCGACAACGCTACGAATTCGACAAACAACAGAGGAATCTCGACCTAACAAAGATGGCAGGGCAAAGAGTGTTGCCAGACGCAGTGGCGTCACGAGCGTCAGCGGCACCCGGGGCGGTAGCCCGCCGCGACACCCCCCCCCCCCCCCTCTCTCTCTCTCACACCACTGGCCAGACGTTGCAACAATTTTGCGTATTGTCTATTTTGCTCTAAAGAGTGTTGACTAGATGAGAGGTGCGTACATTTTTCGCACCCATAACCTCAAAATATGGCAACGCCGCTGAGCAATAACCTTCCCCCTCTCCAATTTTTAGTTATTTCATTTATTTCAACTTAAAGGTACAGTAGTGGCCGACGCACACGCAGAGCCCAGCAAAAAATAAAATGAATAAAAACTGATGTCCTCGGGGTGCCTGATACTCACGCGCCCGACACAGAACATCAGGAACTTGAGCCGGCCGGTTGCTTTTTGCTCTTTCTCCCCCCAAGAAGTAGCGACCCTCAAAGAAGACCTTGGATGTTCTACCTCCGAGGTCATGTGTGGCACTTAACTCAGGTGACCATCGAACTTTTTTGAGGCCAACACAACTACTTCCATAAGACCTGAAGATAACACCGAAACTCTGCGGCAGGTCTTCAACAACCTTCGGTTCATCCCAACTCGGGCGGGTCTAATTAAGTTACCTTGCGCGACAGAAGACTTAAAAACTGCTATGCACGTCTTTGTCCGTCAAAACCACAACAGGAAACCGCTACTTCCTCAATATTAAGGGCAATTTTCTGTGATAGGCAGGCGGACAGATACATTCGTGGTGTGAATCAACGAAAAAGATGATGCAGTATCCATACAGCGCCCCAAGGCCTCACCTCACCTGAAAACCAAATACACCGGCAAAAAAAAAGTTTGTTGGAACGATCGAATAAATCCACCATAAATCTACCCGTAGTGGGCCAGGCACGAGCAGAGTTTAACTTTAGGTCCAACAAAAGCTGAAAGAAATAAACGCCGATGTCCTCAGGGTACGTGACACTCACGCGGCTCGAGACAGAGAGAACATCAGGAACTCGAAGGGCTACGGACACGAAACGACGTGGCCGCGAGCTCTCTACCTCTCGGTTCAAAATCGGTCAGCGAGAAGTTCAATGCGTATCTGCAATGCGTATCGCGCTCATGACGTTAAAGGGGCCCACCAACAATTTTTTTGACTGGTTTGAAGTTCGCGCTGATACGGAGCTCCATGAAAGCAGGAACACCGAGGAAAAAAAATATTACAGAAATTCGAAATATTTTGTGAGTTATTAGCAAAATAAATATTGCAGAAAACAACTTTAAATAAGCAAAACATTGCGCTTCATGACGTAAAATGAAACAGTTTAGCGATTGGAGCAAAGCGGTTGGCCAATTGGACGCGAGTTTGGTTGATAGCCCGTCGGCCCGGTCGGCCATTAGGCCTCGCTGCAACCATCGTAGCTTTGGAATCGGGTTGCCATCATCGATGAATTTACCGGGCTTATCGGATTTTGAGCGCCGAATTCTTAAAAAGGAGTGCGGAGCTGGGCGTCGCGCCGTACGAGGACACACCACGCAAGCGCCGCGACGCGTCTCTGCTCCAGTCCGCTTCGACAGCCGCGGAAGGCTCGTCTCCCGCAACTCCGCCACCGGAGCTGCCGGAGCCACAGGGCCACAGTGGCCGGAGCCACCTCGGCGAGTAGGAGGTACTCCGCCGCTGGGAGGCGCGCATGAGTGACGAGGCGTTGTTTTCGCCCTTTTTGAACTTTAATTTGCAACTTTATTGGCTCTATAAAAACGACTTTTTAGAGAAATAATGACGGTTAACGTGTGATATACTTTATTCCGCTTCAAAATTTCTGGGACGGCTCTCGCCAATCACGAAACCCAGTGAATGTGACGTATAGTGAAAGGGAGCGCCGTTATGCGCGTGCATTCGGCACCTCACGGCGCCACCGTCGGAGGAGGTGTTTCCGAGTTGTCAAATTAAAATATGATGCGCTAAAATTTTTAAACTCTTTCGTTGTCCACTGGGTTTCCGGAACCACTAGCGTGGAGAAACCGCAAAAAAAAAGTAGACGCTCAAATACTGTTGGAGGGCCCCTTTAAGGGCAACTACACGGCCAAGGGTACTGTAGTTGCGAGCATTGCCGTTTGGTGGCGTCAACGCGTGACAGTCTCGACTAGCTTTAATATCCGAGGACTGTACACGCAATGGCCTATACATAGCTTGTCCGTAACGCCATTCGTGGCCATGCCAATATTTTATGTGCCGCTAGCCTTTCGTTCACCATGTAAGCTTCATACCACAGAAGTAGGAGCTTGAGGGAATCAGTAAGTAGAAATAACCTTCAGCACCCAGCAATGGCGAGTCGCGACACCTGCAAGCTATGTATATTTTATTATAAGGTCTGACACTGGGTGCCATATTTGAGCGCGTTATTGACAGCCCATCCGGGGGGGAGCGGGGGGGGGGGGGGGGGGGGTATGGTTGGCCTGGCATAGGTCCCGCATCCTCAGATCACGCTCCTACCTATCGTCTGCCAACAGGGCCGGATTAAGGTACGGGCTAAGGGGGCTGCAGCCCAGGGCCCCCGACTCTCTGGGGGCCCCCATGACGGAAGGTTGATTGACGCAGCTCGTAAAAAAAAAAAAAAGAAAAAGAAAAAGAAATCTAAAAGTATTTCGGAAAGCGATGTTGCTTTGCCGCAGCATTTGAGAAGAGGGATAGACAAAGATAATAGCGATGTCAGCGAGGCCAAACGCGCACTTCGCGTAGCACACTCCTATCCCTGTACAAAGCCGGCCCTTTGAATGGGTGACCGGCCCCTTAGGGTGCTTGTCCGCTTTCTTTTGGAAGCGGCTTCGAGCAAACAAAGAAAACACGCGAGGCGCCCCACAAAAAAAAAGTGCGGCCTTCGACGCTGCTGGGGAAGGGAACAAAGCTGCATGCCGCCTCCGCGGTGGTCTTGCCGGAGTGCTCCCTAGTTGAAACCAGACGGGAATGGTAAATTTTTGTATTTTGAGGCTACTTTCTATTGACTAAAAAATAAAGAAAACTGCAGTATTTCCCAGGTTTATTGCCTTATCCAGGCATCATTATCATCATCATCGTCGCCATCATCATCATCAGTAGGGCCCCTGAAGCGTCCTTAGCCCAGGGCCCCGAAATGCCTTAATCCGGCTCTGTCTGCCAAGGACGGTGATCTTGATAGTGTGGAAGGCACGTAGCCAGGGGGGGAGGCCCATGGGGCCCGGGCGCCCCCCCCCCCCCCCGAAATCTTCCATTTTGCTGGGGCCTCCTCTCCCCCCTCCCCTCATACAGCATTTTGTCATGGGCGGACCCCCCCCCCCCCCCCCCCCCCCGAAATAAAATCCTGGCTACGTGCCTGTAGTGTGGAATGCGCGTTGCGAAAGCACTTTGGAAGCTCTAAACTCGACAGCGTAGTAAACCCGTTGCCGTTCTGCGCCAAGTCACATTCAGGACTAAGTAACTTCTTGAGCGAGCCCTACTGCCGCGAACTGGCGCTGCTTTTTAGAGGCCCATGACATGGCGGCATTTCAACGGAGCTTCGCAAGCCACCACCAGGCACAATCTTGAAAAGTGTTAATTCGTTTTAAAATTTCTTTTCTTCACTAGCAGCCCAAAAACGCTGGTTTAGACTAGCGTTTCTGGGCTTCCGGTACAACATAGAGCACATCTAAAATAAAAAGAAGTGCAAAAATTTTATTTCCTTGCCCCTTTATTGCATTAAAGAGGGAGGGGGAATCATTCATGTTACAAAAAAAATACAGACACTGAAAAACAAATATATTCAAGACAAATATATGAACTATTAAAAAAAATTGACGGCATCTCCACGTGGTGAATGATGTTGCTTGGGGTGAAGCTCTGGTGGTGCTTGTCTGCGTAGACGCCGAGCCGCAGCATGCCGAGCCTTTCCATTCATGTCAGTAGGAGAATGTGTGGTTTTCTTCTTTTTCTTTTTTTAAGCAGACAGATGGGATGGCATCTCAGAACCCCCTACTCTTTTTTTTTTTCTTCTTTTTCTTTTTTCATAATTTTTTCATCTTTTTCTTTAATTTTTTTTTTGCCCTACACGAGCACGTGAGCATGTGCTCACGTGCTCGTGAGCACGTGATCTCACGAGCAGAAGCACGAGCACCCGACGCCGGCCTACGGCGGACGGCGGACGGACATACGGACATGGCTAGCCCCTAAGGAGCTTCGCCCCTAAAAAAAAAAAAAAAAACATGGATGACAACAAAAATGTGCTTTTATGTATGACTGAAAAACTTCCAGGTCTGCAATGGTAACGATGGAAGATGGGAGGCTGCTCCAGTCATTGATAGCTTGTGGAAACAATGATCGGTTGAATGCGTTTGTCGATTTTTGGTCGGGAGGTGATAATAAGGCTGTCTTAAGGTCGGGACAATGGTAATCGATTTTGGGGAGAAGTTGAGAAATGTTTCTTCGAAGCTGTAAAGGAGAAAAGTTTAGTTACCTTTTAAGGCAGACTCACTGACGGAAAGATCGTGCGTGGGTAAGATGAAACGAGTGGTCTCGTTCTGAATTGCTTCCAGATGGTTAATGAGGTAGACGTGATGGGGGTTCCAGATGAAGGAAACATATTCTAATTTTGGTCTGATGAATGTGTCGAACACCAGCTTGCGGACAACGTTCGGAGCTGTTTGAAGGTTACGTCGGAGTATACCTAGTGTTCTGAAAGAGTTCTGCAAACATGGCTTCAATGTGGTTAATCCAGGAAAGGTGTGAGGTTAGTCTTATACCTAGACATTTATATAAATGCACAGTTGGAATCAAATCGGTGTCTAAATTATATTAGAAGGGTAAAATACACTTTTTTTTTTAGGGAAGTAAATTAGTATACACTTAGATTTGTTTTACGGCACCAACCACTGTTTGCACAATTTATTAATTGTTAGTAAGTCATCCTGAAGTTGGTTGCTACCATGCAGAAGTTACTTTGTGATAGGACAACGCAGTCGTCAGCAAAAAGACGTATACAAAACGATATAGTGTCACGGAAATCATTTACGAATATTAGAAAAAGTAGAGGCCCCAAAACGAACCCCTGAGGAACACCTGCCGCAACATTTGTTAAGGTAGATTTATGACCGTTAGCAAACGTTTACTGCTCTCGGGAAGAAGGAAAGTCATTTATTCATGAAACAAACCAGTGGGTCAAGACAGAGAGATGAGAGCTTAGAAAGCAGACATTCATGCTGTAGAGAAATTCAGGAAGACGGCGTCAGACTGAGCGCGACACTCAAGGTTTCTGTGTAGATCATGAATGAAGTCACAAAGCTGCGTCTCGCTGGAAAGTCCCACTCAAAATTTATATTGCTGCTTTAAAAGGAAAGTATTTTTTTGTTAGGTGAGTTATTATATGAGAGTAAAGTATATGCTCAAGAAGTGTAGATCAAATGGAGGTTAAAGATATCGGGTGATAGTTCAAGACCGACAAGCGACTGCTTCGACACCAGCGGTGCACCCTCTCATCACCCTGCATCATCTTCAACATAGCAGACGCCAGCCTCATTCGCCAAGCACAGACTAACTCCCTACCCTGAAATCAATACAAGCACTACATGCAGGGCCACCCCGGACTGCCTTCGTGTGAGGTATGCGGGGGCTACCCATCGAACGAGCACACCATGTTTCAACCAGGTTTTCGTAACGGCAAATTAGGGCGGTCGCCTCTCTCCTGTTACCTTGATTCGACAAAGTGCCCCATCCTTGCCGCCAGTGCTACTCGGGTTCCGTTTTAGCCAATAATAACCGCTGGGCTCAGAGCGCTCTGACATTCTCGAACGAGCCACGGAAGTTAAACTTATCGACATAGGTGATGGATAAAAAATATTTTTTGCAGCATCCGATGCACGATTGAGGAAAATGTAAACTCACAACGTGATTAAATAACGGCTTCAACTGAGTATTGACTGTGTTCTACGCATCGGCATGTTAAAAAAAAAACAATCAGCAGCATGCGCGTTGATTTTTTCAGAGCGGAATGAATGACAGTGTTTGAAAATAGTTGTCATCTCATCGCGTTTTCAATAGTGAACGCGATGCGATAGCGGTCAAGCGTACGGCAGAACAGGCAAATATAACAATGATTGGGGTTGTGTGGATATTTAGACAACGTGTAGTTGGTCAGCCATTTCAAAGTTGCGACGAGTCACTCGTTTTAGATGAGCAATTTAGCCAGTGCGGTACAACCGCTAGCCTGGGAACTTTAACGTGCCCAACGCAGTAGTGATACACGACCGCATGGCGGTACGATGCTCATCCAGGTCGAAACGGGCAGGGGTGGGGATTGAACCCAGGATCCCTGGGTTCTGCAGCGCGAGCTTTCGCTCCACGTGCTCCGACCTGGTGTGCGCTAGCCCACTCAGCCGTCGATCCCCCACTATGTCTGATATGCTCTCCTCTAGTATAATATGAAACTCATCGCATTTTGGCAGGAAGCTGCGAATGTTAGTGAAAAGGGCGGAAAAACTGGTTCTTTTGCGTTTTGTGGCGTGAGGGAATGACGTTAGCGCTTCATTTTTGTTATACGCACCTAGCTATGAAATATCAGCTACGCACTGAAACTCATGGTTATTTTATTTAGGTATTTTATTTACGCATAGTGTTGACCCGGAATCGGGTCGTCACAGGAGTGGTGGTAACAAAACCATTCAAAATACCAACGTATGACGAAATATACACTCTTCAATCAGACACAAAAATCAATATCACTTATAGCTCAGAAATAACAACACAAGGCAAAAACTGCAATATGCAGACTGCTTAGAAAAATGTTAATGTAAAACTTTATTTACAAAACCTTTTATAGTTACCACAACGACAATACATCAAATCATACATTAAAATACTTATAATATAACAAACAAGGCATCAGCACCAACTCAATGCTATGATCGAAATATCAGCTCGGCATACAAATATGTTAAGATTCCGTCGACAGGTTGAGCAAATTATTCATAAAACCATCAACGCTATCACAATCAACTACGCTATGTGGGAGGTTGCTCCATTCTAGAGTACTACTGGGAAAGAATGAGTACTTGAAAGTGTCATTCTTCGCCCTTTCTGCCACCTATTTTACCACCACCTCTCTAGACGGCAGTATTCTGCCGGCTATAGAGGAGTAACAGATTAAGATCATCCAGCATACTTTTAGCTAATAAAAACCTCGCTGCCAATCTTTAATTTTTTTCAATCTATCAATTTGGTATTGTCTAAAAGAGTCCCATTCAATTGAAGCATAATCCAAGTTTGACCTTATCAGAGTTTTAAATGCAAGATGCTTTGTTGCGACGGGTGCCAACTTAAATGGGCGATGCAACAATTTTTGTACTTTGCGCAAATACCGCATAGAACGAATCTCTGACGTTAATGACCTCGCACAAAAAAAAAAAAAAATTAAAAAAACGAGCAGGTTCACTTTCGCAATCCTCAGCCAGAACAAGCGTCCACGTGATCTGGAGCCGATTATATGCCGCCAATGTCGATCATAGCCACGCGCTTGGCCAAGCGCAGGGCACGCGCTCAGTTGCAGACAATGTTATGGTTCGGCTATTGTCGTCATTGCCGCGACTGGACACGGGCCACGAGCCACTACCCGAATGCCAGAGCCGTATATTAGGAGAGTTTGGACAATAGGCGGAGCAAAGGCCGCCGCCAGCGCCGAATATTCCCCCCACGCTTAGAGCGTAAACTAAATTTGTGACAGAGCGTCGACCAATCAGGAGACCTCTACTCCATCTCACAAATGTCGGCAGTGAAGACAAAGGCACAGGCGCGTGAGCCTAGCTCAGCGAAACGCTATTGTTCGTACGAGACCTCGTGAATAAGAGGCACTTTCCAAAGCCACGCGCTCGTGCCCATGTCTTTGTCTGCACTGCTAGAACAGCGTCCTGAGACTGGCTGAAAGAAAGCAGTGCAAAGGGTGGGGTGCGCGAGCGTCTTGAGACGCGGAGTTCCGCTCGGCACGGCTCAAATTATACTTCGTTTCACTTTACCTGCTAGCGAAGCCAAAGCTAGAAGCGCGAGACCAGCGCTTTTTGCATTTCTCCCCAGCTCGCGCGCTCGAGCAAAGCCTGAACACACGGAGCTTCCGTGCTCGCGCTTCCAGTTTTGCCTTCGCTCGCACATAAGGTGAAACGAAGTATAGTCGTGGCACATATTTAGAGCACGCGACCACCGCTAGGGGCTGTTTCGCGGCCTGTGGTTGGCCCGAGATGCTCGCCTATTCAAACCAATGTATGGCCAAACTCTCCCGAATGCTTGTCCAGCTAATGATTATCACGAGCCCGAATCGAGTGCTCGTGCAATGCTCGGGTCCAATTTAAAGGGGTCATGAAACGATTTTCCTACATCTTCCTCCTTAGCTTTAATCCTCAACTCAAATGCGGATTGTGAAATCACGTGTTCGTGACATTCCTTCGGCACCGGTGCGATGACTCCTAGGTTCCACCGTGCTTTTTATGCACACCATAGAACTTGTCGTTCCCCAGTGACAATAAGTTCCGTCAGGGCACTCATTGGCCACGAACGCGAATCCAAATATTCGTCGACGGATTGATTGTTGACGAGCGCATACGTCCGAGTGACGCAGTTCTCGTGTCCAATGCGTGAGCTGGGCTCTGCTGACGTCAGTTTGGCGCCGGTGACGCGCTTTTGGAACCGCGGATGTATCATAGTGAAAAGGCGGAGAGCTTTCGAAGGCAAGAAGGTACAAAATAGTCCGCTATATTTTCAAATGTTCGTACCGAAAAGCTGGCTTTTGACTTTCTAGCCTCTTTCTTTTGGCCAACTAAACGATATGCAATTAGTAAAGTCCCTATTTAAAATCATTCATCCCAACCCAAAATTCGTTTCCTGGCCCCTTTAAGCCGCATTCAAATATCGTCACCGCCCAGCTTCAATCTCAAGGAGAGTTCAATCTCTCCTTCGCAGTTTTGCGAAGGAGAGATTGAACGAAAATGCTCACTTTTTTCCTTGAAATTATACTGCAACAAAGGAGTTTCTTTGTCAGTGGCGTTGCGTGCCAGTAACCTCAAGTCCCACTAGTGTCAGTAAATTTGTGTACAGTGAAAACCATTCCAAGCGGATATCGTTGCACCTTCACTTTAAAGGCTGAACTCCATGGAACGAATTGTGTGACGATTAACTGGCGAACGCCGCCCGACGGCACGCTCGCTTTGCGCGCGACGTAGCAGCCACTGTGTTGATTCCACGCGCAAAGCAAAAGCCGCCAGGCAAAATTCGTCGTTTATTCGCAGCATATTCGTCCCATGGAGTTCAGCCTTAAGGCTGCGTTAAAAATATTTTTTCTTTGCAACTGAACAAAAGTTATCAACATGTTTACTCCAGGTGAAGTCATTAGAAATAATGACACCCAATTATTTGAAGCTAAAAAGGAGCCTTTTGTTATCAATATATGTTTGTTAAACCGAACCTTAAATGGTACATTCAAATTTCTTTTCTATTCTTAAATAGTTTACTACGGGCAAGTTGCAGAGACGCAGAAAAATCTTGGCGTACGGCATAAAGCAGTACGCGAAGATTTTAACTTAAACCCAGAGGTCGAGATGTTTTCTCTTTTTTTTTTTAACCTGGGAACTTGACAATGATTGGCATATTTTTCTCGGTCTCAAATTTCTTGAGGCGGTGCAATATTTTCAGATTTAAGGGGACAACCTGAACATCTAACTTTTGCGCTCAAAACTCGATTACCTTTTGTTCCAATTACCCCCAAGTTTCGACTCAGTTTTTTTGAGCAGCCCAAGAATATCAAATACGACTTCCTAAGCCTATTTTTAGGGGGACCGTGGTTGTTTATATTAATAAAACATCACTGTATTAGCACATCCCAAATGACCGCGACATTGACACTGAGCCCTTCAATCAGTACACAGTGCTTCCGCCCGCATCGGTCACACATGCCTGACCGCCGCACCAGCTTCCTAAGCACACACGCGGACTAACCAAAAACGTCACGTTGGATAAATCAACAGCAAACAAAGCTACGCGTTCAGGTTGATCTTCCTGATTAGTTATCGACGAGGAAGCGACTTTAAAACAATATTTTTTTTTTCTTCAACACCACTCTCCACGTCTTCCGTCGTTATTCCGCAACTTGGGAACTAGAGCCACTAGAGAAACTACGCTTCAACGTAACGACGTTTTCGTCTTACTTCCTCAAATCGACGTTGTACATTATGTACAGCTTTGTCTGAGAACGCAGGAGACGCTTTTCTGTCTTCCAGAAATGATAAATCGGTCCGCGGGCAAGCAAAATGATATCGCCTGGGCTTCTTGAGTCCGAATCAAGAGCCGAGGAACGCACCTTTTTGAATCTTACCGATCGCCAATAGACCATTTTCAAAAGTCCGTCGAGCAACATTGGCGGTCACCATTGCTTAGACTCGAAGCACATGATTGGGTCCGAGTTCACGCCAAGCGCTGACGCCGCGCACGTGGCCAATCATGTCCAAGACATGCTCAGAGCACGTGATCAAGCAATGGCGGACGGGCGTTGGCGCGGGCTTTGGAAAATGGTCTATCGCAGCCGCTTTACACTAAGCACCTAGATGGTAGAGCCCGCGATAAAACCTCAGAATGGAGTGCCCATACTCAAAATGTAGCACATTGAATGGTTTTGCTGGGTAACTGGGGCCACCATTTTCCAGGATAAAGAAATATATATATATATATTTTTAATGCGAAAGCATTAACTGTCCCATGGAGCGAGCTGACGTCATCAGTTTGAAGCGCGAAAACGGCACCTAGTTTCCCCGATCATTCGTTTCCATTGGTTGGCACTCGTCGACGGGGCTCCCATTGGCCGCTGCGCTCGTTAGTTTCCACGACCGCTCACCACATGGCGCTGCGTGTCCATCAGCGCGCCCGGGGGAGCACACGCCCTGACCGGCGACGAGAAGTCGCCGGTCAGCGCGTGTGCTCCTCCAGCTTTTCTTAATTAAAGTAAATTATGTTTATTTTATTTAAATGAGATTAGTTTGACTTAAATCACTGTGGCTAAAAAAAGATTCAATATTTACCACTAAACGCATTTTTTTAACGCTGCAGATTGATTAATTGATTCGTCAGATCACAGATAACAATGTGGAAGAAAAAATACTGTAAATGCGAAGTACAGCTTTATTAACAACTCTTCATTGCTCTATTCAAAGCCATACTAAAACAAAAACAGCTTGATTTTTTTTCGTTAGTTAAGTAAAGCTTTATTTGATTTTTTTAAGTTTTGACTTGATTGCAATAAGAAATTACTAATGTATTTTTCGGTTCTTTATTTTGAGTTTTGATGTTCTTGCAAGAGGATGTTATGTAGCGACGAACGAACTGGAGGGTAGAAATCAAGCTCAAAGCTCTGATTTATTCGGGTCTCTTGTTTTCGCTCGTGTTCTGCCTCGTATAAAGGGTTCTTACTCGATGATTGTTTGAATTATATACAAAACAAATTTACGTATTAAGCATCACACGATAGACAAATGGTCAATGAGAAAAAAATTACACCATCTTCCCGAGAGGAACCATGGGGTGATGCGGAGCATCGCGGATCGTTATTAACGGTGTTATTAACGGTGTTAGTGACGTTGTTAGTAACGTTGTTAACTTGCGTGTTATTACGTTGTTAACTTGCGTGTTATTACGTTGTTAACTTGCGTTGATTACCACACATCGCGTGAACGTTGTTAGAAACTCCGCGATGCTCCGCAACACCCCATGGTTCCGCTCGGGAAGATGGTGTAATTTTTTTCGTTGTTGACGTTTACACGCGGCTTCCCGTTCTCGAAGGTCGGGTTCCGCCGCTCGCTTCGTACGTTTACGTTGAACTTCACGGTCCCGAACCTCAGGTTCTGCTGCTCGACGTTCACGAACCAACGCGGCTTCCCGTTCTCGAAGGTCGGGTTCCGCCGCTCGCTTCGTACGTTTACGTTGAACTTCATGGTCCCGAACCTCAGGTTCTGCTGCTCGACGTTCACGAACCAACGCGGCTTCCCGTTCTCGAAGGTCAGGTTCCGCCGCTCGCTTCGTACGTTTACGTTGAACTTCACGGTCCCGAACCTCAGGTTCTGCTGCTCGACGTTCTCGAACCGCCGCTGCTTCACGTTGTCGTAGTTCAGCATTCGCCGCTCGACGTTGACGAATGGACGCCGCTTCTCGCTGCCGTAGTTCAGGGTCTGCCGCTCGCTTCAAGCGTTTGCGCTCAGCGTCGCGTGCCCTTCGCTGCGCAGCTTTGTCTTCAGTGGACGTAGCGTTGCTGTTAGTTTGTGGGGTGGTGCTGACGCTTGCTTGCGCCAACCCACTAACTGGCGGGACTGTTGCTTCCATCACACTTCATCGGAAGAACGGAGTGAAGTGGAGTCAACAGCGCTGAACTGAACGCGCGCAGAGAGAGAGAGAGAGAAAGAGTTTGGAAAGGAAGAACGCGCGCAGCGCGCTACCGCTGCTTATATTCACACTTGAAGGAGAGGAGACTAGAGGAGGAGAGTTGCGCATGCGCGCGCGGTGTGAGTCGAAGCGAACGCACGCGAAGTGCACGCAGCTGTTAGAGAGAGAGAGCGGAGAGAGTAACGCGCAGCTGTTGGAGAGAGGAAAGGAGGAGAGTTGCGCATGCGTAGTGTGAGTGCGGACTACGACGCCGCGGGACATTGACCCGAGCAAGAGATGCTCCGCATCTAATATGTTCCGTATTATTTCTTCGCGGGAAAGGTTTTATGTAAATGAGCACAGAAAAACTGGACCGAGTTAAATCACAATTTACATCGTGATTTAAATCGGAATTTAAATCGTAATGCCTTTTATTCACCGCTCTTCCATTTAGCCGCATTTCAGTAAACTTTATTAAACAGGGAGTATAAGCGAAGGAACTGAACCGAAACCTTCCCTCTGTGCTTCTAGATGAAGGCGGTTCAGCTAAGGGGGGTTCTGCTGGCCGCCATCATCCTACCTTTCCTGGATGTTCCATTGTGCACGGTGGGACAGTTCCTGTTCGTTTGTCCGGCCTGGTACTGCAGCAACGAGACATGCACCAAGATCGAACACTGTGACGGCATAGTGAAGCTCAACGGGAGTACCTGCGGCTGCTGCCCCCTCTGTGTCAGGCAACTCGGTACGTAACTTCATTTAGAAATCATATTATAAGGCCATTAGTATCGTAGATATTTTTGTACGAAAAAGTCCCAACCGACTCACTTTGTCCGAACGCAAATAGTACATGATATTTCGCGCGCCTATGTCGGTTTTCCTGTCTGGTGTAATGCCAGTGAACTATAGGGTCTTAGATCACTCCCGCTGTCTGCATGGTGGCGCATAGTGTATCCGTAATATATCAATAAAAAAAAAGACGCGTCGCGATGTTTAGCCATGTTTTATAAGCGAAAAATGCTAGGTATGGTTGCAACTGTAAAATGTTTAGGATTCTTAATCCGCCATCACATTGCACCCTGTTTGTTTTTCGGAAATACACGGCGTCTACCTTCTCCGCCTACCTCTCCATGCTGTTGTCTTTAATTACTATTATTTTTACGATTATTACGGTTGGTTTGCACTTTTTCGGACTATTTTTGCGGAGCTTTTACCTAATAAAAAATGGAATATCTCGGTGCACGTCCTTGTCTTGCGCTCAGGTCGAGGTGAGTCCTGCTTCCTGGACATCCTTGGAGGCGGAGGAGCCAAAGGAGTGGAGTGTGCCAGTGGCCTGTTTTGTGATCCAAGAACAGTCACCTGCGAAGAGACGCCACGGTGGCTACCCAACTAAACGTGCTTTAACAAAAAAAAATAAAAATACGAGTGCATTGATGCTATCGCGAGTTGTTTGTAACAGCGACAGCAGCGTGCCGTAACTGAAAGTTGTGTTCTTCGGACCACCAACTGACTAGCCATCAGCCTCCCATACGGTGCGTAAATTCGTCTATTCTTCGCGCAGCTCGGGTGCGTGTTTGGCGGCCAAATGTACCCGCGCACTTTCGGTTCCACCCAGTGTTGGACAAAATACTCGATAAAAGTATTTAAGTAAAGTTACTAAATACCGGCTTCATAAAGTATTTAAAATACTACTCAAGTTACTTTCACTGTAAAGTATTTTCAGTACAGTACAAATACTTATAAATGTAATTCAATTACACTTGAGGATACTTCCGCATTGCGTAATTTGTATCGACGTCAGTGACAAACACAATTATACAGTTGCCGCAAATCTGGTTTACTAGAATAGTTGATTTCTACGCAACAACACACAAAAAAAAACATTGTAGGGTTATTTTGTGAAGACCAACTATAAGAAGCAGGATATCACTGATACGTGTTACAAAACGTTTGTGGGACAAGAAAAAAAAAAGAGGTCGCTTCAGTATAGTGACATCAGTTGAAGATCACAGTCCTGCGGCGCACCTTAGAAGCAGTCGTTTTACTACAATTATATTTCCTATTTGAGGAGTTAACTATAAACGAACCTTGGAATACAGGAAGTGAGTGAATGGATAACAAAGAGAGCCCACATAATGGCCAAGGCAGCTGGTCGCGCCTTCTTCAGGTAGGTTGCGTTCAGAAAGGCACACGATGTTGGGGCGCGCTTTGTTGGCATTTTGACAGGTTCTTCTGCTCGTAGTTCGTTCCCTGTTCTGTTCTCTGCTTATAAATTTTCGCTTACAGACATTGTTCGTGACAGTAATAGGTGACGGACTGACGACAAAAGATAAAGCAAAAAAACTTGAACTTTTGCCGTAGCAAGGTTAATTATACAAGCAAAAAAAGTTTCTTCTTTTTGTGCCCAGTTTTCATTTCCTTATATATATATATATATATATATATATATATATATATATATATATATATATATATATATATATATTTTACACTGAAGTTTGCAATGTTGTCATGGGTCGTTTCCCGTTCTGCGTTCCGCATCAGTGGGGCAATATCTGCTTCCGTAAAACCACAATTTTGTTTAATGATTTTTGGGGGAAACTCTAGGAAACAAAAGGCGCCTTGGGAAGGCGAGGGGAAAACCTTCATTGCACGAACTTTGGGGTGAAATAGTACTCACAATCGGCACAAAAGTGATGTTTTCACGAGCTCGATATAAGTTACCGTAGCATGAGCAAGCAAGAGGATTTGGTTGCTCGAAAAAATGTTCACGTTTGCTCTTGCCACGCCCACGCCACTTCATATCGAAAAACTAGGAAAATGGCGGAATGTCAAAAATGTATTTGAGATAATGAGTACAGGATACTCAGAATTGTAATTAAAGTACAGTATCAAATACTTTCTATCAAAAGTATTTGCGAGACACAAGGATACTTGAAAAACTATTTGAAATACAGTATCTTGAGTATAAGTACTTGCGATAGGCACAAGTCCGGAGCCTTCCACCTCGACCTCAACAGGGAACGGCGGAGGAGGAAAGGAGTACGGTTGTGCGCTTACGCCCCGCACAACTTGGCGCCGACTATACGGCGGCAGCGGCTGCCCCAGCAGGGAGTTTCGGGTCCGGCTGCTGGGAGCATTTACGCGATTGATGAATTCACTGACGTTGTCACGGGGAGTTTTCGCGACGGACGACCACGCAATTTCCCGGCGAGGCTCTTACTAACATTTGTCCCCGTGAAACCACCGTTACCAGCGAGTGCTGCAGTTCAAAGAAACCATTATGCGCAATCATCTTGCCGTAGCTTTGGACCTCTGACATACAGTGATATACGTAAAACCGCAGTTAGACTGCTGCTATACATCATACAAAGGACCATCTGCAGACACTGGCTGAGGCGTCGTGTTTCTTTGTTGTGAGACGGTTACATTGGTCACCCATAAACGCGGCTTTACAAGTGGTGAATGTTCACCAGAGTGGCGAGTGTGTGTGTTTTTTGCTTTCCCGCTCTCCAGCAATCACGGTCCGCGATAGCCATAGTTCGGGTCCGGTGTTCCTTCTAATCGCTCCGCGCTCTGACGTATAGGACTTCTGCAGTGTAAGAACGTCGACGGCGCCTACGTGTGCTCATCGTCGTTTACGCACGCTCAAGACGCTCATCTAAACATACTACACTCAGTAGTCACTGACACGATGAAAACGACAGAGTGTCGCTTTCGGACGCCTCGCCTCTGGCGCGCGCTCGCCGCCTTCCGTCGTACTTCGGACGTTTGTGCACGATCGAAGCTCACGACACGCCGAAGACTTATGGAAGCCAGGAGCCTCGCGCTGGGAACGAGGAACAACGGAAGCACCTCCTCTCTGCTGTCCTCATCCGGTCAGAGACACTATTTCAATAGTTATGAAGCGCCGACCCAGCACACGCGTGTTTCATTGCTCTGTAAAGAGAACGAAACAAGTGCCATGTGCACGGATACTGAACATGGCGCCGGCCAGAAACCCCTCATGGGAACGTTTTATAAACGGCCTTCGCGAGAGTGTCGGGCACATTTTTTGAGCGGACGCGGCAGTGGGCATATTTACCTGCCGTAACGGCTTTTTTTTTTTTTTTTATAACTGAAGCTAGGATTTATTTGTGTAACGTTCATCGCCCAAAGGTGGAGTTTCTCAAGATCAAGCTTGACCCACTTCTTGAGGGTCAACGTGAAACACCAAAGTCTTGACAACCGGACTGGGCCTGTCTGATAGTAACGAGATATTCATAAGAACAAATTCTTCAATTCGCATCTGTAAATGGTACCCACAACGCACAATATCAACTTTCAACACGTGCATAGATGGCGCACCACAGTCCGGAAAATACGCTGCTTCTGTCGTAAAGTTGTTCTAACCATCGCCAACAATTGCCTCCAGTCGCTCTAGTCGCAGGTGAATTGATCTGCGACAAGTGACATCTTAAAAGCTGCTGGATGTTACTGAAATAACGACAAAACTGAAAGCGTATTTTAAGGCAAACCCACCCCAACGCACTTTTTTCTTTTTTCGTGCAACTGAAGAGAACGTTACCGCGTAAGCCTCGCAATCACTGCTAAAGTTAGCCGTCATCAGGTGCTAACTATTTTTCTTGAAACATATCCTAGAAAAACCTGGACTGTAATTCGTTTTTAGAAGCAACACAATTTGGCTGCTTCTCCGCAATTTACTTGCACAGGTTAAAGTAGAACGGACAAATGTACCAAGAAAATTTGATCGAGGCACATTTTGTTGGGGTTATGGTTCTCGTGTTATAGCTATTTATTTATTCATTGTTTTATTTACTTACTTATTTATTCATTTACAAATTACCTACATTGCCCTATGAGCACTATTGAACTTTTTTTAGGATGCATTATGATATTTGGGAAAGTCGTCTGACGCAAAAACAGACCTACACTCCCCTATAGGCATTATTGATTTTTTTTTTTTGTTTTAGGATTATTATGATAATTGAGGAAGTCGCCTGACGGAAAATCGGATAATCCGGTGGTTGCGCGTTTCGGCTGCCTGTGTCGAAATTTGTACGTTCAGTGATATCATCTATCAGTTTCACTTCAAAAGTTGTGAGGTAACTTGAAATACACCTCTTTGAAGGTAAGGAAAAGCCCGAATGAAAACGAGAACGAAAGAGGTGAAAGGACCGGACCAAGCGCTGTTCATCTGGCCTCGTTTTTTTTTTTTTTTGTCTGTTTTATTTTTAATTATCGGTCCACTTGCCCCAACTTTGTATTATATTACAACTTCTCAAATATATACGCGCTAAAGTGATGAGATATTCCCAACTGCTACTTACAAAGCAAGAGGGAAAAAACCGAGATACTACTATAGAATAGCCGATGTATTATACAGTTAAACCCACTCCAAAATTATACAAAAAATAATCTCTTTTATTAAGTACCCTCACTTGTATGTACCTTATCTAATATGTCATGCATCATCGGCAAGCTACCCTCGCAGAACACGACGAAGCATTTATTTCTTTCATCCCAAGCCAAGTGGTAACGAGAGGTTGTCGCAGCTTCGAACACACTTTCTCGGACTCTCAAATATCTTCAGTGACGCATTTTCCATCGTTGCAAACGAGGGCTTCTCCGCACTCTGCGGGAGCCGTTCGGGCGCCCAGCGGCACGGCTATGTTGCAGAAGTCGCCAAAACCTGTAATGCAAAAAACGAATAATAAAAAACAAGCTACAGTGGACAAGTAAAAGCAATAGCAACAAAATACGATTCGCCAGCTGCATGCTCCTACACTCTAAAAAAAGCCCGTGCGTCTTCTTTCCCGCAGAACACGCGGACAGCCAATCATTGCTGTTTGCGGGATCAGCTCAGCAAATGACAATGCCGAAACATATGTTTAGACCAAAAAGCGAAGTCTGCGATGTAGCATCACGCAATGGTCTAAACATATGTTTCGGCGTTGTCATTCGCTGAGCTGATCCCGCAAACAGAAGTGATTAGCTGTCCGCGTGTTCTGCGGGAAAGAAAACGCACGGGCTTTTTTTAGAGTGTATTCTAGGTTTCACACGAAGACCGACTGAAGCCGAGGCTACGATCAGATGCAGCCAATCGAGAAGCGGCAAAAGTGCATCGCCATGGCGCTCGTGGTCTTATTGGCTCGGCTATCACCATTTAAAATCTCGCGCTGCAAAACGTGCATAATGAGGACGCATTCACTGTGCCTTATTCGTTGAGTCGGTGATAGACTACGCACAAAGTCGACGAAAGCTGTGACGACGCACTTTCGGCGCAGCCTGACTGGCTGCGATTGGACTTAATACATGAGAAACGGGTGTATAAAAACGTGGAGCCTACTGGTTGGCACCAAGTACCGACGGGGCCACGATAATGCTCCGTAATGACGCGTTAACAAATAGCCGGCTTGCGAGTAACGCAGAAACGCTGTCGTTATTTTAGAACGAAAACTGCGTTACACTAGTCGTGCCTCATCGATGCGGCCCCCGTTAATACGCAACGTGTCCACAAATACGGGTGAAGCCTTTAAAGTGACCGCAGAAATCGGCTTAATGACGTATCGCGCTGCGATTTGCCACAGAGGTGTCCGAAGGTGGTAGAAGCATTGCATCAAAATTTCAAAGAACAAACTTACCTAAGTAAAAAGTAAAAAAAAAAAAAACATAACTGGCTTTCCCTACTTACGGCGCCCGTCTGCTGTCCACGCACCACCGCTCGGTCGCGACAAAAGCAGTCGTGTGGCTGAAATTGGTTGACGAACTATCGGTTTCATTTGTTCTGTGTCAAGTTAATGCGTTTAATGAGCGCGCGCCGTTTTTTATTCTTACCGCCCGGTCGAGCTTACCGCCGGGTGGCGCCAAAAGCAGACGATGTTTTTTAATTAAAAATTGCGCGCGCTCAGTAAAACACATCAACTGGAAACAAAACAAATAAAACCGATGGTTCGTCGGGCGATTCCAGCTGTATGTGACCTGCTTTTGGCGCGACCGAGCTCTAAGCTTGCGCCAAGGCCGTTGCCGCCATCTGTCGGTTGTTGCGCCAGTCAGAGGGTGTATGTACAGCAAACGGGCGCCGTAAATAAAACAAATATATTTTTTTATACATATATTTTTTTACTTTATAGTTAGGTAAGTTTATTGAAATGTTCATGCAATGATTTCACCCCCTTCAGGCCCGTATGTGGTAAATCTTGCACAATACGTCACCCAGCCGGTCTCTGCGGCTACTTTGAAGACTTTGTCCGGATTCGTGGGCACGCTGGTCACACCCCACTATATCAACAGAGTATTCTGGGGCGAATTGGGCAAATACTTGCTTTTTTGTCTTGGTGCTATGAAGAACGCACATTATGGGCGACTTTGGGGGGAAGAAAGGTGTCCACGATATTGAGACAGCACTCTATAACACTGATCATCCAGTCTTCAGTGATGTGACACGACACGTTATATTGTATTGCTAAGAACGCGGACGGGTTAAAAAAATTGGGTCTGTTTCTAATGGGCTTCGCAGAAGACAACATTGAAACGCGTTTGCATATCGAAGTTTTTTCTATGACGGCCGTACTCCGATGATTTACTTGAGACGAACCTCGTCTTCTCCCTTAGCCCTTAGAACGAGCGCACCTTGTTTTGTTGTTGTTGTTGTTTTTTTTTTGTCTTTTTTTGTTCCGCAGCCGTTTACTCTTTTTTTGCGAGTTATTGTGAATAATGCCTTTTCTTGTGAAGCATTGTGAAAACTACCAGACCCTCTCCTGTAAGCGTATGTCTTCTATTATAGGATGTATGTATGGATCGATATTCTTGGCTTTGCCCTTTGTACCAAGTGGTAGCTTGCGCCACCTAGCCTAGAAATATTTACACACCTCTCTTTTAGTTTATTCTAGAAATTACTTGTCTCGTTAAATCATCTACCGCATTAATTGTGTGTCTTATCACGATTCTCTCGATATATATTCCTTATTATGTTTTTTTTTTCTTCCCTTCTTTCTTTTTCGCAATCAAAACCCAGCACTCCAGGCAAATACGTTACCCCTCTAGGGTTGGCAGGAAGAAACCCCTTGCACTTCAAAACTACATGTTCAAGCGTCTCGCTATCACTATACAACACGGCACATATGTGTCTGTCTCTTAAACTTTAGCCCTATATACTTTGTCCTTAACACTCACGTTCTCGCCTCCTACAGTTAGGAGCTTCCCGCAAATTATTAAACACCCGTCTATTTCTGTCCTGGTTTTTGTGAAATGAACATTGTTAAAGCAAATTTTGTTTGTATTCCTCGCTCTAAATTTTTATTTCTGATATTTTTACTATCTCTTCCATCGAACTAGTCTGCTCACTAGTGTGTCTGTATATACATGTCAACTTTCGATTCGGTTCGTTCATTCTGTGTTTAAATTTTTATACCAAATTGCCTACAGCGTCTTCTTTATTGTTTTAACCTTTGCTCAAATTTCAGTTTAATAATTGCCCTTGTGCTCTCAATTCACGACCAGCTCATGCCCCCGTACCTACTAATATTTTGTGTTCCTATACGGTTCCAGTGCCAATCTGCACACGCTCTTTTGTAGCATTGGCAATTATGATTAAACTTCTGGCCCTCCGCTGAGCACCCCAATGCGAAGATATAGTCCAGACCGCAGCACTCTTTTTTATACGCCCTGACCACTTTATTTCCATTATTGGGGCGGTTCCTAAGGTGCTTCCAGTGCTTTGAGTCTCAGCCTAGCTGAATTTACTTTCCCTTCCCTAAATAAATTTCTTTCTTGTCCCTCGCTTATTGAGTCATACCTCCAGATATTGTGTTTTTCTACGTTATCTATTACACTTTTTTGTTCATTTTGGGGTCAGGAAAAAAGCCAGGAGAGATGTCTGTTACAATGTCTTGTATTTACAAAAGATTTTTTTTTTCGCCGTTAAACATCATTACTCCAGACTCGTCGCTACTAAAACACAAGCCCAAAATTCCCTTTACTTTCTACATATTCCAGTTAGTTCTTACGTTGTATTTTGGATACTTCTCATAAGTACAATGTGCAGGGTATGCCAACAACATTTTAGTCTTTTTTTTTCTTTTTTTTTAGGCTGTTTTTTTTCGCAATAAATAAACTACGTATTACCGACAGCTCCTTTAATGACCTATGAAACACGCCTTCGTTTTTCACCCGACGCATTAGAAGTCCCAGAAAAAAATTAAAAAACAACGAGCAGCGTTCACGCCCTCAACTCGCAGCCAGAACAAGCGGCCACGTGATCTGGAGCCGATTATATGCCGAAAATGTTGATCATAGCCACGCGCTGGGGTTGGCAAAGCACAGGACACGCGCTGAGTTCCAGACATTGTTATGGCTCGGCTATTGTCGTCGTTGCAGCGATTGGACACGGGCCACTACTCGAATGCTTCTCGAGCTATCAATTATCACGAGCCTAAATCGAGTGCCCACGCAATGCTCGGGTCCAATCTATGAACCGCATTCAAATATCGTCATACGGGTGTACTGCGATCCCCGCGTTACGTCATCGAATTTTGCAAGGGAGAGATTGAATGAAAATGATCGCTTTTGTCCTTGAAATTACACCGCAACAAAAGAGTTTCTTCGCCAGTGGCATTGCATGCGAGTATCCTTGAGTCCCACTAGTGCCAGTAAGCTCGTGTAAAGTGAAAAACATTCCAATTGAATATCGTTGCACAGCTCCTTTAAAGTGACCGCAGAAATCGGCTTAATTACGTATCGCGCTGCGATTTGCCACAGAGGTGTCCGAAGGTGGTATAAGCATTGCATCAAAATTTCAAAGAACAAACTTACCTAAGTAAAAAGTAAAAAAAAAAAAAAAACATTTCTGGCTTTCCCTACTTACGGCGCCCGTCTGCTGTCCATGCACCACCGCTCGGTCGCGACAAAAGCAGTCGTGTAGCTGAAATTGGTTGACGAACTATCGGTTTCATTTGTTTTGTGTCAAGTTAATGCGTTTAATGAGCGCGCGCCTTTTTTTTTTTTTTTTTCTTACCGCCCGGTCGAGCTTACCGCCGGGTGGCGCCAAAAGCAGACGATGTTTTTTTTTATTAAAAATGGCGCGCGCTCAGTAAAACACATTAACTGGAAACAAAACAAATAAAATCGATGGTTCGTCGAGCGATTCCAGCTATATGTCACCTGCTTTTGGCGCGACCGAGCTCTAAGCTTGTGCCGAGGCCATTGTCGCCATCTGTCGGTTGTTGCGCCAGTTAGAGGGTTAATGTATAGCGAACGGGCGCCGTAAATAAAACAAATATATATTTATATACATATGTTTTTTACTTTATACTTAGGTAAGTTTATTGAAATGTTCATGCAATGATTTCACTCCCTTCAGGCCCGTATGTGGTAAATCTTGCACAACACGTCACCCAGCCGATTTCTGCGGCCACTTTGAAGACTTCGTCCGGATTCGTGGGCACGCTGCTCACACCCTGCTATACCAACAGAATATTCTGGGGCGAATTGGGCAAATACTTGCTTTTTTGTCTTGGTGCTATGAACAACGCACATTATGGGCGACTTTGGGGGGAAGAAAGGTGTCCACGATATTGAGACAGCACTCTATCACACGGATCATATAGACTTCAGTGATGTGACACAACACGTTATATTGACATCTTGAAAACCCTGAGATGGGGAACGATAAAAACAAAAACGGACGAACACGAACGCGAGCTCCTCGAGTTTTATTGCACCTTGGCTGCACGATCCCTTGTGCAGCGGGAACAAAAGTCGGAGCTACTTGTTAGACCTACTTGCACGGTTTTTTTATCGTTCCCCATCTCAGGGTATCCAAGATGTCGATTAATTACCAGCTCGCCTGCACTCTATCACTGCTTACGTTATACTGTATTCCTAAGAACGCGGACGGGTTAAAAAAAATTGGGGCTGTTCCTAAGGGGCTTTGCAGAAGAGAACATTGAAACCCGCTTGCATATCAAAATTTTTTCTATGACGGCCGTACTCCGATAATTTACTTCAGACGAACCTCGTTCTCTCCCTTAGCCCTTAGAACGAGCGCACCGTGTTTTTTTGTTGTTGTTTTTAGAGCGCAGCTCTTAGGCGCCCGTTTCCGGCTTGACCGGCGTCGGCGTAACCGCGGGTTGCATGCAAATCAGGTTGCATGCAACTCGGGTTGCATGCAACCCGTCGGCGTCGGCGTAACCGCGAGTTGCGTGCAACCCAGGTTACATTCAATCCAAGTTGCATGCAACTCGCGTTGCATGCAACCCACGGGAGTCTCTGTGTTGCATGCAACCCGTCGGCGTAGGCGTCATTGCGCGTTGCGTGCAACCCAGGTTGCATTCAGTCCAAGTTGCATGCAACCCGCGGGAGTGGCTGGGTTGCATGCAACCCGGCGACGCCCCCGAGGTCACGTGACCCCCCCCCCCCCCCCCGAGGTCACGTGACCCCCCACCCCCGAGGTCACATGACCCCCCCCCCCCCCCGAGGTCACGTGACCCCCCTAGGTTACGTGTGACCCCCCCCCCCCGAGGTCACGTAACCCCCCCCCCTCGAGGTCACATGACCCCCTTAAGTACCCTTCCCTCCTCCTCCTCAAGAGCTGCGCTCTAATTCGGCGTTACAGGAGTTGTAAACGGCTTTCATTTTTTTTTGTCTTTTTTTGTTCCATAGCCGTTTACTCTTTTTTTGCGAGTTACTGTGAACAATGCCTCTTCTTGTGAAGCATTGTGAAAACTACCAGACCCTCTCCTGTAAGCGTATGCCTTCTAATATAGGATGTATGAATCGATCTATATTCTTGGCTGTGCCCTTTGTACCAAGTGGTAGCTTGCGCCACCTTGCCTAGAAATATTTACACACTTCTCTTTTAGTTTATTCTAGAAATTACTTGTCTCGTTAAATCATCTACCGCATTAATTGTGTGTCTTGTCACGCTTCTCTCGATATATATTCCTTATTATAACTTTTTTCTTCCCTTCTTTCTTTTTCGCAATCAAAACCCAACGCTCCAGGCAAATACGTTACCCCTTTAGGGTTGGCAGGAAAAAATCCCTTGCACTTCAAAACTACACGTTCAAGCGTCTCGTAATCACAATACAACACGGCACATATGTGTCTTTCTCTTAGACTTTAGCCCTATATACTTTTTCCTTAACACTCACGTTCTCTCCTCCTACAGTTAGGAGCTTCCCGCAAATTATTAAACACCCGTCTATTTTTGTCCTGGTTTTTGTGAAATGTACATTGTTAAAGCAAATTTTGATTGTATTCCTCGTTCTCAATTTTTATTTCTGATATTTTTACTATCTCTTTCATCGAACAAGTCTGCTCACTAGTGTGTCTGTATATACATGTCAACTTTCGGTTCGGTTCGTTCATTCTGTGTTTAAATGTTTATACCAAATTGCCTACAGCGTCTTCGCCATTGTTTAAACCTTTGTTCAAATTTCAGTTTAATAATTGCCCTTGTGCTCTCAATAGACGACCAGCTCATGCCCCCGTACCTCCTAATTTTTTGTGTTCCTATACGGTTCCAGTGCCAATCTGCACACGCTCTTTTGTAGCATTGACAATTATGATTAAATTTCTGACCCTCCGCAGAGCACCCCAATTTGAAAATATACTCCTGACCGCAGCACTCTTTTTATACACCCTGACCCCTTTATTGCCATTATTGGGGCGGTTTCTAAGGTGCTTCCAGTGCTTTGAGTCTCAGCATAGCTGAATTTACTTTCCCTTCCCTAAATATATTTCCTTGGTGTCCCTCACTTATTGAGTCATACCTCCAGATATTTTGTTTTTCTACGTTATTTATTACACGTTTTCGTTCATTTTGGGGTCAAGAAAAAGAGAGAAGCCAGGAGAGATATCTGTTACAATGTCTGGTATTTACAAAAGTTTCCTTTTTTCGCCGTTAAACAACATTACTCCAGATTCGTCACTACTAAAACTCAAGCCCCAAATTCCCTTTACTCTCTACATATCTCAGTTAGTTCGTACGTTATATTTTGGAATATTTCTCATAAGTACAAGGTGCAGGGTATAACAAAAAGATTTTAGACTTCTTTTTTTTTTTTTGCCTTTGTTGTTTTGGGTTTTATTATTTCCCAAAAATAAACTGCGTATTACCGAACGCTCATTCTTAGCCCAAGTGTAATTCTACCCGTTCAAACCAGTTGCCTGAACTAACCGTTCTTTCATTAAAACGTTTTAAGTACTTTCTTTAAAATTTTGCCAAATGGGGAAATGGCGGTCGACGGAGCGCTCCAATACATGGCGCTGAATTGCGCGAGTTACCAAAAAATGGGCGACATTTTCCTATATAAATTTTAAAAAATCAGCTACAACTCTTAATTGAGTTAACTGTTAGTAGTGAAACTTTAGTATTTGGTTCGGACCGCTAACGCTACGTTTGGGAGAAGAATAGGCTTTTGGCGATGCATAGGGTTTTAACGATGCATAATTTATTTTCGCGGTAAAAAAAAAAAAAAAAAAACGCCGTGCCTTTTTAGGGCGACAGGGTATACCATAACCCTTTATGAAAGTTGAACCTTCTGTTAACTAATTCCTGCAAAAGTTGCGGACAGAAACGCGAGCTCCTCGAGTTTTATTGCACCTTGGCTGCACGATCCCTCGTGCAGCGGGAACAAAAGGTGGAGCTACTTGTTGGAACTACTTGCACGTTCGGCGGTGCCAGATGGCGAACAAAGTGTTATCGCATTTAATAGCAACTTCTTCATAGCCCTCCCCGTTGGCGCAGCTATTGAGTGTTGGAATCACAATGTTAGGGTCGTGTGTTCAATTCTCCTTGGAGGACCTTATGCGTTTTGTTCTGTCTTATCCGTTTATCCACCTACCACTTCCCCGCGCATGCGTGTTCGTTTTATTTATGTTAAAAAAGCATAATTCTTGGAGACTGATGAATCATACACCAATGTTTTTTTTTTTCTAACATAACACTTGATAAACACCGATATTTTCAACGACACCAGAAACTGACAGTGAAAGACACCTAAGCTGCGAAGAAAATTAACCTGGAAAAAACACCCTCGATTTCAAAGGAAAACCAACCCGGAAACCCTAGTTATAATTTACAATAAAACCCGAAGTGCCAGTAGGTTTATTATCATGGGCTAAATGTCTATCTACTAATAATACCGGCACGACGTTTGAATAAAGATAAAATTAACAACCTTCCTTTTCGTAGGAAGGTGGCCATAACAAATTAATTTAACAAGATCGGAGTTCCACTAAACTTATATAACATATTATAAAAATACCTTTTAGTAGGGCTGTTTAGAGAGATAATGTGTAGCGCCAATTCAAAGGGGTTCCGTCTTAATTCAATTTCATTTGAAACTATAGACCTTTCCAAAAAAGGGCACTTGGCAGGTTCCATTTTCAGTGTTCGTGCGTATGGCGCGTGATTTGCTCGCTTTCCGAAGCGACGAAAGTGCGCGTTCTGTGGAAACGTCTATAGTCTCTTCTAACTGCTGAAGGAACATAACATATATTTCTATAAAACAGAATAATTTCCTATTATATATATATAGTGTACCAGTGCTGCTGAGGCGCGTGCAGACGGCGCGTGACACACTTCTAATTGGATCTGATTTGGCTGTGGCGTCCTCTTGTAAATTAAAAACGTAACATTTGGTGTCAGAAGTGTGATTTCTGCTACGGCACCCCATGCAACCTGTCAGGATGAAACTCCTCTGCGACATGGTCGTCACCGGCGTCTCAATGAGCCATAGGATCACGGCTTGATTACCTGAAGGCGCAAATCGCCGTGACGCACCTTCCACGGACAAGTTATCACTTCGCCAAGAGGTCCACGACAATTTTGTTGCCGTGAAATGAAGATCCTGCGTTGACCGATGGCCACTTTTGCATCCCAGACCTTCAGGCAATCAAGGCGCGTAAGTGCGCGCTGGTCTTGAAATCTTTGACGGTCGTTGTGGCCATTCAACGTAGGAGCTCATAAGTGGCAATCTTCTAAAAAACGTTCCAGCGTCTCCAGGGTTTCAGCGTCACCGGTGCATTTCATTTTCGGTGTTCATTTCAAAATGCGCAAATGTGCAGTGTTATTTTACACCAAAATGATCTGTGCCGGCATCGGAGTTCTTATCAGACATTTCATCAAGAGTGATGAAAATAGAAGCTAGCGGCGGGCAAGTCACAAGTCTCCGGGCATCAACTTCAAAAAGCGCCAATGTGCTGGATTTCGGAGTTGCGGAGGAACTGCGACGTTGGCGTGAATTTCGGGAGCGTGCAGAAGAGCATCGGCAACGACACCTGCGAGAAGAACTGTCTATCTTTAATGGAACGTGGCGAAGTTGTTTAGCAGAATGAACCAACCTAAGAAGGAACATCACTAAAAAAACTCAGAGGGGAAATAGTGTAGCGGTGCTGCTGAGGCGCGTTCCAGAACCCACCGAGGACGAAGACGAAGCGCGTGCATGCAGACGGCGCGTGACACACTTCTAATTGGATCTGATTTGGCTATGGACGTTGTCTTGTAAATTAAAAATGTAACAATATATATATATATATATATATATATAGGTTTTTTTTTAAGCTTAACAGATTTGTCTAAAAAAAGACGTGAAAGTTACACTTTTGCCGCTTGTGGAGGTGAGTTATACGGCCAGGTGAACATATAATAGGGGGCTAATCGTAACGATCAGTCGGCTAATTAATTAAAATTTGTTAATTAACTTTTTAATTAATGAAAATAGACATATGGTTCCAATTAGAAACTTGCTCAGAGTCATCGAAAACCACTAAATCAGTCATTTTCAGAAATACTTTGAGCGCGTGAGACGCGTAGTAGTGCACTAAATTTCCCACTCATGGAGCAGGTACAAGGCTGGGGCTAGATAAGAGACGGAAAAATCGCGCGGGCGCCTTACCGCAACTGCTAGCTTTGTACCTGCTCCACGAGTGGTTACTTTAGTGCACTACTACGCTTCTCACGCGCTCAAAGTATTTCTGAAAATGACTGATTTAGTGGTTTTCGATGACTCTGAGCAAGTTTCTAATTGGAACCATATGTCTATATATATATATATATATATTTATATATACCGGGTGTTCATTTTTAATTCGAACAGATTTATTACAAAAAATCCGTAAAAGATGCACTAGTACGGTTTGTTCAAGTGAGTTATACGGCTAGGGGGACATTATGTGGGTGGCTAATCTTTGCGAGAAGTTGGCTAATTACTTAAAATTCGTTAATTAATTTTTTAATGAATGAAAATATACACATGGTTCCAATTAGAAATTTGCTCAGCATCGTCGAAAACCCCTAAATCAGTCATTTTCAGAAAAACTTTGAGCGCGTGAGAAGCGTATTAGTGAACTGAAGTTACCGCTCGTGGAGCAGGTTCAAAGCTAGAGGTTGCGATAAGGCGCCCGTGCGATTTTTTCCGTCTCTTATCTAGCCCCAGCCTCGTACCTGCTCCACGAGTGGTAACTTTAGTGCACTACTACGCTTCTCACGCGCTCAAAGTCTTTCTGAAAATGACTGAATTAGGGGGTTTCGATGACGCTGACCAAGTTTCTAATTGGAACCATATGTCTATTTTCATTACTTAAAAAGTTAATTAACGAATTTTAATTAATTAGCCAACTTCTCGCAAGGATTAGCCACCCACATAATGTCCCCCTAGCCGTCTAACTCACTTGAACAAACCGTACTAGTGCATCTTTTACGGATTTTTTGTAATAAATCTGTTCGAATTAAAAATGAACACCCGGTATATATATATATGGTTCCAATATTGGTTGGTGTGTGTGTGAGAAAGAGAAAGAGAGAAAGAGAGCTAGTTTGCATCTCACAGAGGAAGTTCAGATATCATTTGCACGGGATTCGTCTGCTAACATGAGTGAAGAGTGGGGTTTGTCTGGTACGAAGTGCTATTCTGAGGCGGTCATAAAATAGAAAACACCCTAGATCGTCTGCTAACAGACAAAAAAAAAAAAAAAAAAGAGTTGATCGTTTCTTACAGACCAAGTGCCTCGACGAAGTGAGAGCGGGCGCCGGCTGAAATTATGATCGTCTGCTATTTCCCATCCGAAACGATCGACGACCCGTGCTTCTTTCGCTTATCTGAAGTTTTTTTTCTGCTGCCGTATAGTAGCTGAGATTCACCGGTGGATAAGCAAAGGCTCAGGACAAGCACATCGATTACCGCAAGATCTCTCGTCATTTGTGTTGATGAGAAGCTCTCGACAAAATAGTACTCGATCGTGGAATCACGAACGGGTCAATACATTTTCATTAGTAGATTACGCTCGCCCAGCCAGATCTGTCTTCACGTCCCATTAACAGCGGGGACGTTCTTATTCTCCTCTCGACCAAAATCGGATCCAGAAATTTGTAAAAAAAAAAACGCTAATTGATTAGACTAGTGCTGTGGTTCTCCAATGGGGGTCCGCGGACCTTTTGGGGTCCGCGTACCTTTTGGTGTCCGCGAAGGCATTCTGGGGGTCCGCAAAGCCCTGCCTCATCAGTCAAGCCCGGCAATAAAAGTTGTCTTTTTTCAGGTCGAGAAGAAATGTTTCAGTTTTAGGGCGAGTTTTCTTGTGTGCATGTCAATAAGAGAGGTCTACTTCACACTAGCCCTCAGTTATATCCATTTATTAATTCATTATTACGTTTAACATATACCTTTCCCCTCCCCTAACCACGAGCGGGGTCCTCCATCATCTCCGCCGATCCACAAGGGGTCCGCAAAACATCGATGGTTGAGAACCACTGGACTAGAGTATAATAAAGTCGTGTTAGAGTAAATTGGAGGAGATTTTTTAAATTTATTTTCAACGTCTATTTTGAATTCGTCGTGGTTTACTACGTGACTCAGTTCTCTGAAAGTGGGATTCTATTGTAGTTTAATTTTGCTGATTTTGAAGTAAAATTATCAACTAAAGAAAAGTTTTCAATTAAAAAACTTAAGAAAACGTTTTTTTTTTCATTCAGCTAAAAGTAATTTATTTCTGCGAGATATATTTAATAAATATACGGGATATCGCATTCAATGTTACGAAACCACTGCCTCTTCCTCCCACTGAGTGGCCCTGATGACATATTCTAAACTTTGTTATTTCTGGAACAACGGCTAGCACAATGACATACTTTGATATTTTTTTTCGGGACCCAGGAAAGCCGCAATATATACTGGTTCTTCTGCACAGTTTGAGATAAGCAAGGGAGCTAAAATAGCTATTCCAAAGCACTACTCCGCGTTCTACCGAAACTGTTGCAAAGTGTCTCAGGTCAACCTTGAGTGGTCTCCTTGCAACAAAGATACAAACGCTTTATTCTTTCCTTTTATTAAACCCGCTAGAGCTTGGAACAGCCTTCTCATTACACTGTCACCTTTGAAAAACGTCCAGACAGAAAAACAAGAAAAAAAAGGCACACCACACACAGAGTTTGTGTATAGTGTGTCCTTTTGTCTGTTTCCCTCAGCCTTGGGGTCATTATATATATAGGAATCGCCACCAGCTCGTTTATTGTTTGAGTATTTTATTCTTACACAGTGAAGCTCAAAAGCTTCGACCGTTTCAAAGAAGCAATTGTGGATTCCACAGCACATTAGGCCTGTTAGTGCTGAACAGCTGCAGTTAAAAAAATTGTTGGGTTTTTATTTTATTTTTTTTATTATTTTCGTCCTTTTTTGTGGCGTGTGTGTCTTGTTCGCAAATGCCCGACTTTTAGGTGCGTATAACGCTGCCCCTTCTGCAATAAGGGCAAGGTGTATTCAAGGGGTGCAAGCACAAATACGAAGCACGTACCCGCTTAAGTGCTTGCACGCGGAACCTGAAAAGGGTCGTTGAATCGAAATAAAGGAATACATGAATAGCCGGTCTCGTACCGAGTTGCTTGACACAGACCGGGCAGCACCCACAGACGCTGGCTCTGTACTTGACGACTCCCTCGCATGTCTTCGGTTCGATCTTTTCGCATTTGACAGTCTTGCAGAAGCCCGGCATGCAGACGGAGCGGGGCTGTCTGTGCTGCGGCGCCGACTTGTCCGCCCGGGCGGTGTGCAGGAACGCGAGCAGCGTGGCGCCCAACAGGACCACCCTCGACACCACCACCATCCGCATCTGAGAATAAAATGCCGATTGCGATCGCGAATAAAAAAAAAAAAATTAACGCTTTGCTCCCTAATGCTGTTGAGACCGGCTTATAACCGAAAGTTGGTTATAACGAAATAGCGGCTACAGCGAAGCGATCACATCTTCCCCATTCCCTTTTGCACATCGTTATAACCGAAAGTCGGTTATAACGAAATAGCGGATATAGCGAAGTGATTTCCGATTCACGTTGACCTCGTTATAACCGGTCTCGACAGTAGTTGAAAGAGTACTTTACACGTTTCCAATAGACCCTTTTTGAAAAGTGGGAGCCATCGTGTAGCTACTGGGACATTTATTCGAGTTGACCATTGTTTGAGCATTCACTTCGAGTATTTGTATTAGACACGATGACTGTGTCACCGTTCGGCGAGAACTCGGCTCAGCTCGTATCGAAAATCGAGTGTGACGTCAGCGTTCAGCGAGGACTCGGATCCAATCACGCGCTTCGTGTCCAAGCAATTGCGACCGCCAAGGTTACTTGATGAACTTTAAAAACGGGTATATTACTGTATTTGTTTGCCCGAACAGTCTAGCTACAATGCGCTCTCTTTGCTGCGTTCTTGGCCACTCCCTATGCATGTGTCGGGTACGTCTGGCGAACTTGTGAAGTATCAAATTACTATTAGCCTGATTTCTTCTGTAATCTCGCATAGCGCTCAAACCTTCTCTTTTTTTTTTTTCAACTAACGGAATTCAGGTTTATACGTTTTTGTTTTGTTTTTTTTTTCTTCTGAGGTTGTTAGTTTCCCCAGTATATGCGGTTATGTGTGTGTTATCGAGCGTCTTACTCATGGCCGTTCGTAAAAAAATGTTTCAACAGTCAAATGTTTTCATATTTGTAAATGAAAAATTTATAAAACAATTTGATAATTAAGTATCTTCTGGACATAGTTCTTATATTTGTTTACCTGGTTTTCGGACACATCTGATTGACAGCCAAATTACCAAGTTGTTTTTCACTGACGAGTAGGAAACTGTCCGCCCGTCGGTGAATATAACGAGAAAAAATGTTACCACCTAAACACTTAACTAATCTTTTTTCTTACGTTTCGTATCTTCCGCCATGGTGAGCATACCATGGAGCCAAAGCGCGAGCATTTGGTTTTAAAGTACCAGAAAAAAAAAAAAACTGAACGAATAACGTCTCATTTCCTTTTTTAACGAGTTCGCTTCAGGGCTAGCAGCAGGGCAAGTCGTTTTGAAGCAGCACCGACGACAGTTGTTTTCCTACGCAAGATCGCGTTTGCGGTACCCTACCTTGCTTGGAAAGGACACCTTCCATGGAATAAGAAGAGGGCTTCGATTTCGGTTTGTTTGAGCGATCCGCAGGTTTTTAGAGCCACCGCCGTTTCATATCGTCTATGCATTAAATATCCCTTTCATCGCAGAGCTGCAGCGACGTGGAAAGGTCACGATTTTCGTGACCAGGTTCGATCGATAAATATGTCAGCGCACTAGGCCCATTTGACACCCGTATAGATTTCCTGTTCATTTTGCTTCGATCTGTTTAAAGAAAGGTGGTCGAGCTGAGAATATGGTCCCAGAAAAGATGCGTGCCACGAGAAGGGAAATGAGTATTTCCGGGAAAGCGGAATGAATGCCCTTACGAAGTGATATCCTCTACGAAGGGGAGAGGGTGAGAAGGGTGCTGTGAAAGGATTGGTTGTAAATGCAAGCAATGACTAGGAAGGAGAGCATGCATCTTCCTTACTAATGTCACCTCCATCTGGGAATCAATTGACGCTCTAAAGAACCGGAAGTTAGCGAGTGCAAAATCATAGATATTTACCGCGATGTTCCGAATTTTTCTTTTTTTTAACTCTCACTTTTTTGACGATAATGTGCGGTAAGGAACTGCAAAAATTAAACTACTTTTTTTTTCTGAAACCAGTTTTACTACACGAACGTGTAGATTAATACTTAAGCTATAAGTCGACTTGGGACCTAAAAAAACAACCTAGATTGGTATTTTTTAATTGTCAAACACAATACTGTTTTAAAATATATTGAGGCAGAAGGCCGGGCGGATGTAGTGCTGCCATAAAATTACGTCAACCTAGCTGGGACAACAAGTTTCCGGTAACTTATGAGTCCCGTTTCCCCATCAAAAACTTCACGACCAGCACTAGGACAAAAAAAAATCATTTCTGGTCAGCTGCACAATATAAAGTTCAACTTAAAACAAAACTGCTAAACTCCCTTGTTATCTAAAAAAAAAAAAAGAAACGGTTAACTTTTTCTTTTTTTTTTTGTAACCAACAAAGTCAACAATTAAAGGTTGCAGAAACAAGGCTATGACGCTTAGGCAGCCTAGTGGGGTCGAACATCGCGACTGCCTTTGACGTATGCTCGCTGTTGTTTCCAACGGAGGATCTCCGAGAGACAAAGTGCCGCTTTCCCAGCTGACCCCGGAGGCGGGAGGGAAACACAAGTCCTTTCCCCAGCGCTGCACGCGGACTGCGTCGCTCACCGAACTTGCAGGTGTCTCGTCCTCAGAAGATGCCGCCGACCGAACCCTGGGAGGATGCCAAACAGAAGAGACGCGTCTTAACTGTCCCCAATGAAACAAAACCCACGCCGCTGCAAGCAGAAAAAGAAACAAGAAAGAACACGTGAGGCGCACAAGCAGTCGGAAGGAACTGTATCACAGTTAAAAAAAAAAAAAAAGGAAGAAAACAAACTGCTAACGACGGTTAGGCAGGGTCGTGCGTGTCTCAAGCCCGAGGAAAAAGAACTGAGACCTTATGGTTACCAGGCTCCTGCCCCTTCTGCAGCTCTTCTCTGACTGGCCGCGCATGCAGCTGGCCTAGCAATAACTCCGTTTCCTTTTACGACTGACCTCAGAGGACACGTACGTGCCATCGAAGCCAATCTTACACCGCATGAGCATCACGTAAACTTGGGTAAAGGCGCAGCGCCGTGCAGGGCGCGCAATCACGTGATACGTTCGCGGTTTTGGATTGGCTGGGATAGCTCGTGGCGTCCGCTGTGGTTCATCCTAAAGTAAAACGACTCATCCAGAGAAGGCTTCACCCCCCTACAATTGTTCCCCACTCGACGCGGTGTGGGGTCTACCCCTGGAATATCTCCCGCCGCGGGGTGCCCCCAGCGTCCTCCCTTTGTCGCCCCGCCAGACTGCGTGGCACCAGCAACGTCCCTCCCCCACCTCCCCTTGCCGAGGGAGTCACGTGGTTGTCCTTTCTCACCCTTGGGGGCGAGAAAGCACAACCCTCTCTCCGACCCGGTTGTAAAGGAGAAGAGGACGTTGCACTCTTTCATATGTTTTTACTTTGTTGCTGGAGTGCAGAGAAACAGCGTACACTCTTGGGAGATCCTTTTTTTTTTTTTTAATATTTAGTTCTAAATGCGACCGCCTTCGTTTGTGCCCGGATTGACTCAGTCTTTGACTTTCTGGCCGCGCAAGGACGCTGGAATCATCGGAATGTGACACTCGTAACCGTTTCTTCTCAGTCCTTGCTGTGTGGCAGTTTCGCTCACGAACTGTTTTCGACTCTGTCTATTCTCTTTTTTTTTATTATTATTATTTTTTGCATTGCGTGACCGATGAGGGAAAAATACAGCGATGAGCTTTCGAAGTGTTCCACGCTACCCTGCGTGTGGCAGACAGAGGAGATATAAATGAAGACTGTGCTGATAAACAACTCTGGCGGTCAAAATATTTCGGCGTGCGTTTTCTGTTTTATTTTCGTTTGGGCAGCCGGAAACGGGCTCGTGCTTATGAACTCCCTACGACGAAGACTTAAATAAAATAGAGGAGCCGAAGCCCCTCCGAGTGCAAGTATGGCTGCAACTAAATGTAACAATTATGTTACGTTCTCCAGAAACAAACATGAAGGGAATTCAAATTTGCTTCTAACTCCGCTAATCTCCTAGTCTGCGATCGCGTATAAAATAATATATCATTATTAATTTGTCTTTTTTGTCTACTAGCAAGGAACTGGTTTATTTTTGGACACAAAGACTGTTTTCTTTCTCGGTGATGATCAGTCAGCTGGCATATCAGTTTTAATATCAGTTGCCATTCAGTCGCCATGTCTTGTTTTACTTCACCTTTACGATTAAACAATTTAAACAAAAAAGCATTAAATCTAAAAAACAAAATTAGGACAGCGTCCCAAAACAAGAGCAGCTACATATTGTAACGAAATAACAGTGCGGGTGCAGGCGTGCTCGTGATAAGTAGTCATAATGTAACACCTGAGACTGTGGTGCGGAAAAATTAAGGAACTTTCAAATCATTACTTTTTCTTGTCCTATACACCCGATTCTGACGTCACCGACCACTTGTGCCCACAGAGGATATATCCGTGAGGAAATATGTGACGTCAGCATCGGGTGAATGAGAGGAGCGAGAAAAAGAAATTCCCACTGTTGTCTTTTTCTTCCACTTTAAGGTTTTTTTTTTTTTAATTTTTGATCACCACAGTCTCAGGTGTTACATTATAATCATATTACAAATAACCTAATAGGTGTTGCCTTTGATAATGGCAATATGTCAACTTCTATTTCGTTCAAATTTAAGGCAAAAAAAAAAAATCCATTCGTTGCACTCAACACTGCCCTGCAATCAAATTTTGCATTAATGTTTGCATTGAATACATAACATGATGACATTATTATTTCAAATCAAATCAAATCACGTTAATTTGTTGTCACATTTTACATGACAACAGGGACTCGGACAAAAAGCAGCTAAACAGCAGCTTGACAAAGGTCTCAGTCCCCGTGCACTTCGCGACAGTCTAAACCCTAATTTGACTACAACTGAATTTGGAGTACAACTACGCAGTGTCGAGAGGGGCGTACAAGCCAGTGCAAAAGCCTGATCTATATAATACTAGATTTGATGCAAACATATACACGAAAAATACACAGGCAAGTGAAAGAAAAACACGACACATTAAAGCAATGATACAATCGTACATGTAATAATACATCCTATTCATAACAGAAACATAAGCATGCAGTATTCAAAAATCACATAAATAAGTAATCTCTTTTAATTCTCTATGTGATAGTGATTCTGAATGTCGACTCTTTTTATAAAAAACTATTTAACATGGTGGACAGTCTGAAATGAAGCGTCTGATTTAGGTAATTTGTACGGGTTGGGCGAATCATCCACGGCTCATTTTGCCTTGGGTTGCGTAGGATGATGCATGTTTTAGGTTGGCTGGTTCAATGAAATGAACATTATTGTGCTGAAGAGCCCTGTGATACGTTGACAAAAGCTTGTAAGCCTACATTTGCAGGATGGTTTTACAGTTAGGGATTTAAATAGTGATTTAGTAGGATGGAGAAATGGAGCCCCTGAAATTGCACGTGCAGCCTTTTTTTGTAATATATGCGACTTATTAAGATTACTTTTTGTTGTAGTGCCCCATATCAGGTTACAGAAATTTAAATGGGAAAAAATTAACGTATCATATATAGTTAATTTCCTTCAAGTAGGAAGTGAAGTTTTAAATTTTTTTATTACGCCTCCATTTTTAGATATTTTTGCTTGCACATATTCTATGTGCGCGTTCCAGCTCATATCATGAGAAAACAACATGCCCAGAGTTTTAATACAGTCTATGAACTCAATATCTTCATTGTTTGTTGCAAGATGAAATAGAATATTTACATTTTGTTTTGTATTTTTGGGCTTAAACAAAAAGCTTCGGTAATTTTACGGTTTCATTTTTGTTTTGTTTTTAGCGTCCAGACGGCGATTTCTTCTAGCACTTCGTGCACTGTAGCAATATAACTACAAAATTTTTATGGGAGAAAAAAATACTTGTATCATCAGCGTAAATTATCAGCCTTACATCACCGTTTTTGTCGTCCGTAGGGGTATCATTAGAACTTCGGTTTATTGCAGTACCACAATATTTAGCAAGGCGTTTTGACTACAGCTCGAAAGTAAGGTTGTCAAAAGATGTGAACGTTGCCCCGATCTATATACATATAAGTCAATGTTGCTAGATTAGGTCAGTTGTGGAGCTCCCGCGGAAGGGGCTACCTACCCCTCACCTCCTTCAGTCCATTACCGTCGTTTCAATCGCCATCTAGATTTTTGTTTCAAGAATGCACGTTCCATACAGCGTGGCGAAGCGCCATCTAGACGATGTGCTTCAAAACATATTCCTTCTGTAAAATCAAGGAGGTTGGCATAAAATACACTGCAGTTACTATAGCAGCCGTACCTCAAAACAGTCGCGCGTTGAAAGACGGGGGCGGGCCGCGTGGAAGCAACGTCTATGGGCAGTTACGTAACTGGGTTAATCGAATCACGTTGGTAATAGTTTAGTTCCACGCAATCTGGTAAAGGGGTGCTTGGAGATAACATTCTCCTGAAGAAGATTCCGGATGGAACGGAAGCATAAATTGTCACCATGAATTCTTGGTAGCTTCAAGTGCCTCGCGATATCACGTTGTATTATTTTTGTGTAACTCGCTAATAAATATTTTTATTCAAACCTCCTAACGCTTCCAATGTTTTTCACATCAACAGAAACTTATAGTATAAAGACTTTAAGCGGTAAATACCTTAGTCTGCTACGACGCGTCTTATTAGCCCCGAGAGCGAACGCAAGCGTCGCTGTGGTCGGCCTTCCACGATTGGCCGAACGCTGACTATGACGTCAGAAAAGGATTTATCATCGACGGAAATAAGAGGAATGAAAGAACTTTAATTTTGACGGTGTTGGCAGTGTTCCTTTGAGAGCGCAATGATTTCAAGCTTCCACCATGCTATTTACAAACACCATCGAACTTGTTGTTTGCAAGGTAATGACGTCACAAGGGGGAACCATAGGAGGGCGCCACCGAAACTTCTCGCCGCTAATACGCGGTTGCAAGTAGGGATGCCGCGAACTTTTTTTGAACCGAAGGTTCGATGATCGAATCAAGCGGTTCGAAAGGTTCGAAAGATTTCGAAATTTCAAACTTTCCATATCGAGAAATTCGATGCAAGTCGAATTTTCGAACTTTTTAAACTAAGAAGTTCGACGCGTTTCGAAATTTCGAACTTATTACTCTGCAAAATTCGATGCTTGTTGAACTTTCGAACTTGATAGACTAAAAATTTCGATGCTTTTCGAACATTCGAATTTCTTGCACTTAAAAGTTCGAAGCTTTTCAAACTTTCGAACTTATTAATCTAAAGAATTCAAAAATTGTCGAACTTTTGATTCCTGAAAAGTAAAAAGTTCGACGAACTTCGATTGTTGGGGTAAAAGTTTGAAGTTTGTCGAACTTCGAAAGACGGGCGGGCGGTTTCATTTGGATTCAAGCAGTGAGGTAGATTCGTAATTTTTTTTCTCGCATTTTTACATGCGGTGCCGCATTCCTTGCGAAAGACAATGCCGTTTATTACAATCATCTGGCATGCTTGGTTTTAAAGAAATAGATTCCCGAAGGAGCGAGGAAGGACGACGGGTTTTTGACAATTGTCGTTTGTGCCAAATTTGAAGCGCGCTATAGCCGAAGCTATTTATGGTAGAGATGTTAAACTTTTTAAGAATGATCTATGTATAAACTAGGTAAGTGTCGTCTAGATACGATTATTGTTGCTCAAGACGAGTTTCGAAGAAATATCCAAACATGTATCTACGGGCAATTATACCCTAAACTTTGTAATTTTTTTCGTCGAAATTGTTTGAGGTATCGCATTTAAATCAACACCACAGACAGTACATATCAATACCATCTTCAGAATACAAATTAATGTATCTATTGTTCTTTTCACGTTGAGGAATAAATTAACTCAGGGAAAAAGATTTCTAATATTGTTCAAATTCGGCACGTCATTAAAAAAAATTATTTTTTTATTTCACGTTTTTGTGACGTGTTTCTTTTAACCTGTACACATTTTGGTAGTAGAAACTTGTTTCGTAGTTCTGGGCCTCCGAATATGCTAGAATACAACACTTCCGGCGGATTCTTGATAGTTTTTTTTTTTTCTCCAGCTTTTTATTTTTTGCATTTATTGTTATGTTTATTTATTTATTATTTTTTACCAATGCCACAGTTATTTAGGTCAAAAAGACATAGCTTTGAACTCCCGAACCACCGAGCATGTGACGAATAGTGCCTTCTGACAACGAGTTTCTAACAATGACCATCTACGCGATCTTTTATGCAGTGAAGAGCGACAGTAGCTATACATATGCATAAATAATTTCAGATTAAAATAAGCTCGACCATGTCCTCTTTCCCCGTATTATTTTCTTTAACAGTCCGAAATATATGGGGGAAAGGAGACTGGACCCCCCCCCCCCCCCTCCCCCCCGTTTTTGCTCTTCCGACGCCACTGGTATGGTAGAACGCTCCTCGACCTCAAGTTGTGTCAACTTCTGTGCTTTTTGCTCGGCGTTTCTTTTGTCTAGGAAAATAAACCTCCAAAGATATTACAAAATAAAAAATTGTCAAGGTGCAGGCGAGCTGGTGTATGTTGATCATGATGCAAACTCCCGAGACTGGGAATAAAATTCGAAAGAAATTGTTTTAGAAGAAAGAAAAAAGGGGACAGGACAACGTCTCAAAATCAGCTGAGTTGAGTTTGAGACGTTGTCCTGAGCTGAGTTTGAGACGTTGTGCTGTCCCCTTTTTTCTGTCTTCTTACACTTTTTTTTTTTTTCAAATTTCATTCCCAGTATTAGGATTTTGCATCATGTAGAAACTAAACTTACTATATGCCAGCGTCACTCGGGCGGCGTTCGAGCGGATTACTATCAGCGTGCAAGGGGGTAGGGAGGCAGTTTGCCACAGGTTTGCCAGATCGCTTCAAGGTTTTTCTGAGCCTCAACCACCTGCCTGCCCCTGGCCGTTTCGAACTGGATGAGTATCGTTAAACAGTGCGTTCGTGTGATCACTACTGCGTGATGCACGTTACTGATCTGCACACGTCACTCTGCACTGGCAAATATTCCAGCACATCCGGGACACTTGTCGTCTCATTCAATTGCCTGACCAACTTGGCGGAGTCTAAATATCACGCCCTAACTTTTCTAGACCTGATTTCGTGAAAACCAGTGAGGCGTGAAAACGTTATTTGAAACTGAAACTGTGGCGGAACATGAAAACCGGACTTCAAACTTTGCGCACTTGGACTTAAAAAAAATTCGAAACCTTCGAAGTTTTTTTTTTTTTTTTCCAAATTTAGTCCTAAAAGAGAATCGAAACCTTCGAACTTTTCAAACTTTATGTACAAAGAAATTCCAAATTTTCGAACTTATCAACCTTTATGTCCATAAGAATTCGAAACGTTCGACGTTTTCAAATTTCAGATCTAAAGAAAATCGAAACATTCGAATCTCTCAAATTTCAAGTTAGGAAAGTCCGGAATTTTCGAACTTTCTTGAACCTCAAGTAAAAAGATATTCGAAATAATCAAACCCGAACTTTTAGAAACCGTGAAAGCTTCGAACCTTTCAAATTCGAAACTCCCCAATTTTTGAAATTTGCGAATTTTTTTAATTCGAATCTCCGTACGGTCGAAAATATCAAAACCTTTTGATTTCGAACATCAGTTCGGTTCGAAAATATCGAAACATTTCGAATTCGAACCTAGGGTGGTTCGCGGAATCCCTAGTTGCAACTTGCAAGCATTGCGTTCCAGGCGCGAGATGCTTGGTTTTTGCGTCGCGGCCGGGAAAACGCTATTCTAAAACTCTTTAGTGTAACCTGCGCTGACACAAGTTTAAAATTCAGCGCTAACGTGGGTTAAAATTGCCTACGTTAATCTAAACCTCCTTATTCTCGGTACACAAACGACCGCGCCGAGATTTTCCGGCCCAGACACATTCTAAGCGTGACGATTCTGTCATATTCCTACGGTACCGACAAAAATCTACAGCGTGTTTTTTTTTTTTTTTTTTGTTAATATTCCGCAATGAAACAATATGCTGACTTCTGTTTCGAATCTGAAATAAAAAAAAATAAAAGACATTTGCGGGCGATGTTTGTCGTCACTCCTAGCAAATCTCCCTTCCATTGGCAATGTTCTCAATCAGACTTGACAAAGTACCTCAGTTCTTCAAGTTGGGATCTTCGCGGAGTCACAGCCGATGCCCGAGTCGCAGGCACCCCAGCTCGGGAGGAAAACAAAGAGGGCACCGCACTCTCCCATTTGCCGCACGTCGTCTGACAAGCGCGAGACAAAAGAAAATGCCAACCAGAGGGAGGCGTCGAGCGCCAGGAGACGACAGAAGAGACGGATCGTATCACGTGACGCACCGTCCCGAATCCGGATGTCTGTCAGGAACCGGACCAGATGACACGGTCGACCCGGGACGAGGTCTTCGGCCTTCTAGCCTTGTTGCGCAACAGCAGCTGCAGTTTGGGTTGGCGTTGGACTTTCGTAAGTCGAGAGTCGGGATAGCGTACTTTTCGAGCAAACTGTGAACCATTGCTGATCTCTGATGGGGAGGGATCTTGGGTGACGACGACGTTTCATAGAGTAGCCCATATAACGGATCCATATATATTAAGCTGCCCGCTGACGAATGTTTGATTTTTAGAAAAAAAAAAAAGATGTTTACAATTTTCTGTATTGCCTAATTAGAGCGCAGCTCTTGAGGGGGAGGGGGGGAGGGTACTAAGAAGAAGGTATCCCCTCCTCCCCCTCCTCCCCTCCATACCCTGCCCTCCTCGTCTCCTGCTCCACTTCCATCTAGCTTCCTGCTGAATTTAGCGGAAAAATGTTCGCCGAATTTTCCGCTAAATACAGGGGGAATATTTCCGCGCTAAATTTAGCGGGGAAACTGAATTGGTGTTAAGGTCACGTGCCGTCAATTTCCCCGCTAAACTTAACGGGGAAATGTGTGCGATAAATTTAGCAGCGAAATCTTCCCCGCTAAATTTAGCAGAAAAATTTTCCCGCTAAATTTAGCAGAAATATTTTCCCGCTGAATTTAGAGGAAACATTTCCCCGATAAATTTAGCGGGGAAACGTCCCATAATGCAACGCGCGGTTACGTCGACGCCGACGCCGACGCCGACGCCGACGCCGACGCCGCTCAAGCCGGAAACGGGCGCCTAAGAGCTGTGCTCTAAAAATTAGGTGATGACAATTGCTCATACAGTTATCGCAGGATTTGAATCAGGTTTAAGTGATGTACAAACTGACAAATGGGAATGAACGCGGACAAATTTAAATGCACGAAGTTTTCTAGGAGAGTTCCTAGGTCAGCCTTTGAACAGGTGTATGTGCTCTAGATGACTGTGCCTCCAGAGCACGTAGACATGTGTCCAGCCTTCGCTGCTCACGTGTTTCTTTGAGAATTTAGTGTATAAACTTGCATGGCGAATATTTCAATTAGAAATCAAAACAAGTTTCAAATACTGTAAAAGAAATAAAGACTAATCTACACTTCAAATTTAAACTATCAATTTTAGAATATGCGTGTACTGCTCAATATCCTCTTACAAACTAATCGACAATATAGAGGCATTAATTTGGTGTTGAAATCTCAGCTAAACTGTTCTACAGCTATTTTTACGATGAGATTAATTGGAATAAAAATGAATACTTTATAAACACAGTCTTTTCGGGGAGAGGTTTTTGAATAAAAAGTGAACAGATGCAGAACATTTTGTATATTTCTTTGTTGAAAAATATAACTTAATTACATTCCTTAATCATTAAATACATTCCAATAATCCCGAAGGAAAAAAAATCGTATGACGCCTTATCTACATCCCGGAGATTACATAACCCGTTCAAAGTTAAAAGTACATTACTAACACTGCGGCTCTTCGTTCGAACAGGAAGAGCTTGAGAGCTCCTATTTTCATCCCTCTTTGCTGTGCCAGTGTTCAAGCTATTTAACTGTCTCCCTTATAGAATATTCTAACGCATACAGCATTGCCATGTGTGAGTAAATTAAACAAATAAGAAAGTAAAATCGCGCAATGAAATGTGGTTGCCATAATATGGTAATTATTGACTGACCCTTGACTAGCAAGAATACATTCAACAATCCCGTTCATGAAACCCACTCCCCTACGTCTTAGCAAGTTCCTTAGCTGGCTGAATCATGCCCCATTACTATAATAAAGACATGTCAAGCAAGAATGATTATTGTACAGTTTCTAAAGCTCGACAATCTAAACAAACCCGTCGCTATATTTATTTCAACGCGAACCTTGATTCGCCGATCGATTCCCACCTTTTTCAGTAGAAATTCAAGATTTATTAACCATAAAATCAGATAACGACAACAGGTAACAATTTACAACCAAAACATTGTCTGAACAACGTTGTTCTAAAAAATAAAAACCGAAAGCAACCTGAAATTGGAATTTGGTTGTTGGGAGAAAGCATTTTTTAATTTGTTATTGTATGCATATATCTATGCTTTATTTCAGACAAAGAAGGGTCTGGGGTGCCTGGGCAAAAGAAGACAAGCAGCTCTCTGACGAGGTCCCGGCCCTGGTTACGGCACTCGGAAACAAAATCAACGAAACAGTTTGACACTGCAGTTACTCACCGCGCAAAAAGAAACAAACACAATCAAACATTTTGAAATACATTAACCCGGGTAATCAATAACTGCAGATCACGAGGAATTTAATATGTATCGTATAATGACTCTTTTAAATGTAAAAAGATATGAGCTGTTGGCTTCCGTCGTTTCAGCTATGATAACGCAAATGTTAAGTATAATAATAATAAATCGTTTATTGAGCAATTCTTGTACATAATTTTGATGGAAGGCCCGCATTAGCGCACGAGCGCTTGTGTGCGGGACCGTGGCAACCCAACAGAGTGCTCAAAATGATTAAAACAATGGTGACACAAACATTTTTGCCAAGAACAGGCTATGCATTGTTAACACAGGTAAATTGGACAGCAAAAAAAGGAACAGTATGTATACACCTGAACATGACGAGACCTTTAATTTCTGTGTCGCGTCTTCCAGAGACGGCAGGTCGTACAATTCTTCCGGAAGTTTATTAAAGTAGAATAGAATAGAATATTTTCTTAAACGCCTCCTGTAATTTGTGTATACCATTGGAATGGAAAAGGTTTCAGAATGTCTCAGATGTTTTTGTCTGTTGACTCTATACTTGAAATCGTTGGTATAATAATACTTCATTAAAACTACATATTCCCGTAATTCCTCTACCTTCAATATTTGTAGAGAGGACAATTTTTCACCCTATCAAGAGTTTCAAATTTCGAGCCATAGGCAATACTATCTGCGATTCTATAGTATATTTAATTTTTTCTTCCGATGGGGAGAACAGGTTCTATATACAGTAATTCCGTAACGCAAGAGGGAGACTCCCAGTGCTTCGTACACTGTTTTTCTAAGTGAAATATTATATAGATTTCTTAGTTTGTACGTATACGCTAAGACCATTCGTAGGCGCTTTACTAGATTTTAAACGTGTGCACTTCATGTTAGGCATTCATCAAAAGTTATCCCTAAATATGTTGTTTTGGTCGCATATACGAGCGGAGAGCAGTCGCAAGAATTACAGTCAGTAGAATGCAGATAGACAGAACGTATAAGGTTCACTCTTTTTTTATGTGTCCGGAAGCACATTAAGTTGGTCTTGGTTTTGTTCACAAATACATAATTCCAGGAGAACCAGTCTACTAATTTGTTTCTATCACTTTGGAAAATAGAAACTGCATCTTCGTAATTTTTATGGGTCAATACAAGTTGAAGTGTTTTCCGCATATCAGTATAACTGAGAATTTAGAGACAATTTATCTAAGTCATTTATATAAATGTTAAATAGCACAGGACCTAAGATAGACCCCAGCGGTACGCCGGAAGTAACGGACAAGGGTTCACTTATGCTACCTCCAATCCGTACAGTTTATATACGGTTATGGAAGTAATTTTCAAAAAAAAACTGAAGAAAAGGTCCTCTGAAGCCCATATTTGTTAATTTGTTTAATAACAACCCGTGATCAATTGTATCGAACGCTTTTCTTAGGTCGAGAAAAAGAGCTAGGACTACGTGATTATTCTCTATTTTCTCATGAATGTAGTCAGTAAAATTTTCCAACAAGAGAGTTGTACTTTTGTGCTGCCTAAAGCGATACTGGCAGCTATTTAATAAAAAAATATTTTCGCAAAATTATCGCATAATTTTGAACAAAAGCTTTTTCATAATCTGGGATATAACTGCTAGAATTGCTATTGGTCCGTAGTTTTATACCAACTTTTGATTACCTTTTTTTTGTATATTGGACGGACTAATGCCACCTTCAGCATATCTGGTATTCTGCCAGTTTCAATAATTCCATTTAATATGGCAAGCAAGATATTTTTATTTTATGAAAATTATGGTATATATTTCTCATTCTAATCCGATCAAATCTCTCTGGCTTCGTGAGTGGCATCCTTTTTAAGATGTCACTCAGGTCTTGCTCCGTCATGGACAAGAAATAGGCTGAGTTCGGGGAACTAATAAAGCTGTCGGGGGCTTCCACGGTTTCTTGCGCTTCACTCCGCAAATCTTGTATTTCTTTCACGAAGCTGCGATTAAATTGATTACTCAGGGTGCCAAAATCAGTTCCACCCAATCGTTTGCGTATAACGTCATCCATGCTTTTTTGTTGTTTTTTTCGATTATCTTATTGACTACTTCCCACGTTTTTTTTTTTTTTTTTTCACGTTCCCCTTTAACCGATGGAACTCGATATTGTGGTAGTTCCTCTTCGCTAACCGTACTTTTGCAGTCGCTTTATTTCTCATTTCCCTGAATTCTCTTCGTAATTGAATGTCGTTCGGGTGTTGTTTGCATCGGTTCCATAATTTATCTTTTGCGTAGCACAGTTCTAAAATGTCTTTATTTATCCAGTTATTTTCTCGTCTTCGTTGTTTTAACCTTACATTTCTCTTTGAATCAATGTAAATGCGGTTGAATCTATCCACCATCAGTTCGTAAATTGCAACATGGTCTTGTCCCAGTAAAGAGTCCCAGTTATATTCACAAATAAGTCGGTCTATTATTTTGGAATCTAGGACACATCTAAAACCATCTCCATCACTATTTTCCGTAGCAGAATTGGCACCTAAAACTTTCATGGTTTTAAACTAATGATCCGCGACTTTATTTTTAATAACACGGGATACTGTTATCATATCACTGATTCGGATGACCGCGTGATCTATGCAGGTTCTAGTTACCTTGTCACCTAGATACACTTCTCTAATGTAATCACGGATCAAGTTTTGTAAACCGTAGCCTGACAATATGTCTAGATAGTCTCCAACCCGACTTGCTTTGGTTCATAACATCAATGTTCAGATCCCCAATGATGATTACACGGTCGTTGTTGTGGAACCTTCTTAGTAAACCTTCAAATTAATTGTAAAAGAAATTTAAATTTGCACATGGGTGGTCTGTATAAGGCCATAACAAGAAAAGAAACGTCATTTTTGCTTACTGAAGTAACAATTATTTCAGCGTGATCTAGAGAGGCTGCAACCTGCTCAGCTATCCATTCATTTTTTGTATAAAAAAGTACGCCTCCCTCCTTTCTCTGCATAGTGACACAGAGTGAAAACCAGGTAACTGATGATCCCATTCCTCCGCTGATTTTGTGTGTGTTGTTGTTATAACTAACACATCAAGACTACTTAATCTTCTTCCTAGGTACACATTAAGTCGTTCCCAGTTTTTTCTGATGCTCCTTACGTTATTGTGTATTATATTTAGTACTTCCTTTGCTTTTCCCTCTTCAATCACCTGACTCACATACTCGTCGCAATGAGCAAAACTATCAAAAGAATTTATTTCATTGATGGAGCTATCCATTTACCTCAGTTTGTGTAAATCGGTCTCGTTTTAAATCCGGATCACTGCAGCGCCCTCTCTCTGTCTAGCGCAAACATGTGCATTCTTCACCCAGACATATCTATAACCTCTATTTTTGGCCTTATTTTTTGTCAACCAGAGAAGGCTCTTCGTAGTTGTTGTTAAGTTCTCGTTTACATAAATTTCCTCATCACTTGGAGCAACCCGTTTTTTGATCCATAGGTCCCGAAAGTTCCTTTCAGTGAACCTGACTAATATCGGAGCTACTCGTCTTTCTCTCACCCTTAGTCTGTGAGCTGCCTCTACAGAATGCTCCAATATTGTCGGAAGTTCAAGTCTTTCTGAGAGGTTCTTTACTAGGTCCAAAGCATTCTCGTCCTTCGACTGTCTCACGCCGTGTATTTCAATGTTCTTGCGCCTAAAGGGCTGCTCATTTTTGTTAATGCCTGCCTTTAAGTTCGTGATCTCACACGCTTGGTCCGCCACAGTGGCCTCCAGGCTAGTGGTTTTTGCGGCTAGATCATTATTCGTCTTTTCCTGGTTTTCAGATTTTTTTAGCAGTTCCTCGTACTTTTCCAACGTCATTTCTAGTTTCGTGACCTTGTCCAAAACACTCGTTAACTTCCTGCTCATCTCAGCAATTTCGGCTACCACTCCCACTGAGTCACGGTCCTCCGGAGATGGAGGTCTAGGGGAGCTTACATTCCCTGTCACTCCCGACTGTGTCTCCTCATGGACCTTGCATGTAGAGCACACCCAGGATTGGTACGCTTCAGATGTCAAGCTTTTTAATGCAGTCTTATTCACTCCCGAGCACTACCATACATGATACCGGTGCTCGCACGCAAAGCATTTCCGGTTTACGGTGTCCTTTGACAGCAGTTTGAAGCAGGAAATACATTCGTGCATGTTGATGGTCAAAGCAGAGACAACACAGACAGACGCAGTCTAGCGGTAATGCTATACAACCAACGCTTGCGGTGGGAGAAAAAAAAATAACGAAAACGAACTCACCCAGAAGCAAATCGCAGTGTTACATAGCGTGCGAAGCACACCGCTGGACTGCCATGCAGGGTGTGTTTCTTTAGCCGCACCACATTTCTAAAAAAAATTAAGAGTTGCACAAAGACACTTTCACTTTTTGAATTAGCTTACCCGACTTGGCGACCACAAGAAACAAGGTTGCTTGTGCAATTAGGTGGCTAATTAACGAAGATTTTTTATTAACTTTTAATATTTATAAAATTAGGGGCATATTGCATTTAAAAAAATTGATGTCTGATATCCAAGCTGTATGCTCCAACCGCCAGCACTAATAAACATGCAAGCATTTGGGCGCTAGTAGCCAAATTAGTTTAGCTCCGCAGGCTTCCTCGAACCGAAACTAATTAAGAAAAGAACGACAGTGACTCCACTGTTTCCGCCCTCGCGTAGCGTCACAGTAACGACGTCACCTGTGATACCGGCGCACCCGTCGGTGCTATCGCGTTATGTGCATCTTTTTTCCATATATATACTTTCGGTGTTGGCTGTAAATATTGGCGCCAGCTATCGGCGCCGACTGTGCAGTGTCTGCAACGAAAGAAGCTGCGGGTGACGCAGCGTTTATCGATCCTTAACGCTATATGCACACTTTTGGAAAACCGCTTTTGTCGTATCGATAAAAGGCAAGGGTCGCAGCGTGCTACTTGCGGGTTGAGGACGAAATGACACGCCAACAGCAGATGCCGAGGTTTACAACTTACACGGAAGCAAAAAAAAAAGATAAACATAGCGCGATTGTGCCGGCGGGGGTGCCCGCATCACAGGCCACATCGTTGCTGTGACGCTACGTAAGGGCGGAGATAGTGACTTCCTGCCTATGTTCCAAATGTCACCCGAGTAACCTGTCTCGTACGACAACTGGTAGTACCACGTGACATCGCGAGTAAGCGATCCTCGACTCTGTTTTGGAACGGCCGGGGTTCTCATCTGGATACTACGTGGATTGACTTCGACTTCAGCTATGGCAAAAAAAAAAAAAAAAAAAAACATACCATGGATAACAAAAATTAACGGAAGATTTTTTTTTTGTTATGGAGAAAGCATTTGAAGAAACGATAACATTAACCGTTGCGAAATTTTTCTTTGACAGTTACGACGCGGTGTCTTTTGAGGTGGCTCCGCCAGTTCCTTTTAGTCGCCTTCCTTTTACGCTGCATATTAAGATCAAAATTACGTATTCCTTTCAGTTAGACATTCAAAATTTGTTTTTATTTAATTAGCGCGATCGATGTGTGTCTAGTCCGAGTGCCCTAAAGGCATACGTTTCACGCATCGTAATTTGCACCGATTACGTTTTGCGTAGACTGCTTCCACACGGTGGAGCGGTACAGCGCAGGGGGCTTTCTCAACACTGATATGTAACTTACGTTCGCTTTGAACCAATTACTTACAAAATCACAGAGAAAACTTCCAAACCGCTATATTTCTTGGGGAGGGAGATGGGGGGAGGTTGTTGACTGGTCTTTTACATAAAATCTTCGAAACTTTCACTGCCTTACAATCACTTTCCTCTCATCACACGCACCCCGGAAAAAGAACAAAACAAAATGCGTTCACATCATCTGCTGCCATTGAAGATTTTCAGCCTTCAACATCAGAATACGAGTTCCCTCCAACGCCGAAGACGAGGATGCGGAGAAGCTCCTGGTTACGCTAGCGCTCTGGTAATAATAACAGGCATACCTTTCCTGCAGAAGCTCCGGGGCCTAGATTTGGTGCGCATTCAATTTGTGCGTTGAAAACAGCAAGTCGCAATAACCACACAGAAATGGCTGCATCTCATTCGCTGCCCTTTCGAACGTCTGCCACCCAAGCCAACGGAGCTAGAGTTCCTGTATAGGCTCCCTACAGGAGCCAGAGTTGCGCGTTTGATTCCACGTGCCGCGTGCCGCCCTCGCCGCTATTCGCCGAGATCCGATCACGTGAGGACGCGAGTTCTGACATCATCGAGTAAGCGCGAGTAAGTTTTGAAACGCCACGGTACGCGAAACCTTTACTAGGGAGTCGGATCGAGTAAATTTTGGAACACAGCCGCTGTCGCTCTTTTCTAAATTAGTTTCGTTTTGAGGAAGCCTGCGGAACTAAATAATTTGGCCGATAGCGGCCAAATGCTTTCATGTTTATTAGAGGCTGGCGGTTGGAGCATACAGCCTGGAGATTGAACATCAATTTCGTAAATGCAATGTGCCCTCTAAAGTCAATACTTAAACAGTGAATTATAATATCGCCGTTAACTATCCGCCTAAATACACAAAACAAATTTGTTTCTAGTGGTTGCCAAGTCGGGTAAGCTAATCCGAAAAGTAAAAATGTCCTCATAAAACTCTTCTTTTTTTCTTTTTTTTTGCTGCGGCTAAAATTTTATTTTGTATATGGCACAAGATATGCGAGTTGTTGCATGCATTTGAAGTTAATAGGAACTTTGTTTTTTGTATTATGACTGCATCTTAAACTGTAGTTTTCCTGAGTTATACAGCAGGTATTGAAGAAAAGTGTTTGGTTGTGTCTAATTACATTGAAAATAAGGACTGAATTTGAGAATCTTGATTTGCTCTATAGTTAATATTTTGTGTTTATGAAACTAAATCAGTGAATGCTGCGCCTTCCGAAGATTTTCAATTAACTGAAGGGCCTTTTCATGTAAGATATGTAATTTATAATTACTCGTTTTTATAGATGTTCCCCTACTATGAAGTACCGTGGACGTTAGTAAATAAGTGAATAGTATAGTTGTAATTTTAACCACGTCAGTAATAAGTGTATGAATCTATTTAGTGTGCTTTTTTCTCTTGGAATAGCCACCCTAATTTTTTTCTGTGTGTGCGATCCAGCTGAGTATTTGTTCAAACATTACGCCAAGGAACTTGTGAGTTTTAACTCACTCAATTTTTGAGCCTTTACATCAAACGTTTAGGTCACACACCGCGGGTTTTTTCTTTAATCAAAATAACTCACTTGGTCGTACTCAACCGCTGTAGCATTACGCAATGCAAGCACGACACATCGCATTGTGCATTGACACAGCGCAGACTTCATGTTTAGGTCTAAATGGATATTCCGCCTCATCATTCACTGAGCTGATTTCGTAGATCACAGAGACTGGCTCTTCGAGTGTTTTGCGGGTAAGTAGAAGCGCAGTCATTTTTAAGAGAGAATGGGAACCACCAAACATCGTCAAACGCTCAACATCATGTTCGTCAAGTTTCTCTGTGTGTTGTATCATCGCTAAACCAATCATGTACAGGGAAGGCCAGTTCACTCCCGCTTTAAGTATGTTTGTTTGTTTTAATGTGTTTGTGCCTTCGACTGCGCTCGAACATATGATGAAACGAATTATAGGTAACAGACTGAGTGGTTCAACAAAAACCGTTGGCAGCGAGCTTGAAATAAGCAAATACCGCGAAACCACTTCGAGCGAACAGACGATCGCTACATTTTCGTTTCATTTTTCTTTTCTTAAGTGATTGAAAGTGGTGAGGTTGTTGACAACTTGTAATATAAACAGGGTGTTTCACGAAAGGTGGGAAAATTCTATATTTTGAATACTACGCATTGCACAAGAAAAAAAAAAGGCTTGGGTCGTTTTGGTCCCAGGCCAGGGGCCTATTTAAGAAAATGATTAAAGTTCGGGATAATTAAGTTGCTAATTATTTTCGCGTAATCAATTTTTTAAATATTGAGTTTAACGGCATGGTTTCAATTAGAATCTTGCTGGGCATCATCGAGAAACACTAAATCAACAAATTACAGAACGATAGAAGGCACGCCCGGAGTTTTACGGCTTTCTGAAAAACCGCACAACTTCGATGGGTTTCTAAGTTTCGGTTTGCAATCTGAGCGCTTCTCGGCACCGACGGCACCGCACCCCGTGGAGATATAGCCTCCGCTGCGTTGCGAGAGCACAGCGCAACCCAAAACCACAACCGTACGTAGCTTATTTCCTCGTTAAAAGCGTCTTCAAAGATCGCAACACGCCCTTTTCGAGAAGAATTTTCTTCCGAGTAAAGTTGTCGACGAAGGGCGCTTGTCGGCGAGTTGCAAGCGATGGCTTCGCCCGCGGAGAAAAAGAAGAGTCTTATCCGAATGTGTACCTATCAGACTCTCTTCGAAACGAGTTATAATAAAATCATTTGGAATCTGCGCGCATTGTAGGGCTTTCATTGGTCCACACAGTGTAGTCCGCGAGGAAAAAGAGTCCACATGTTTTTCTATTGCCCTGAGATTAATAGGCGGTTTTGTAAAATAGGACTTGGTATACGTGTAAACTAACATTTTAAGCAATATAAGATCAAAAACAACCTTTTTTTTTTTCAAAAATGACTTCAGTGCCCCTTTAACTATCACTCTATTTCCACGATCACGTGGTTTTTTGCTTGCGAACAACTCCAAATTTCACCCCAAGAGGGGCACAGTTATTGCTACCACTGTAAAACAAAAGCGTAAAGGTTAGTTATGGCTGCGTTCATACACGATACAAGACATTCGTCTCGGGGCATTTCACTGATCAAACGGCCTTCTCCTCTGGAGTGCTTTCCACGCGAGGAGCCCCGCTTTCCACTTCGAACGTCGCTCTGCCGACATCGCCGAGTGACAAACGAACCAGGAAGTTCGAGACAACTGTTGCCTACGACGCAGCATCACGTGTCTGGAGGCCGGTTCATATTTCCAAAAATGATTCATCGACATGCGCGCCGCCTCTCGGTACGTGTTAAGATCCTCCCGCAGCCAGGAAGAAGTGCCCTCTCGGATTTCGAAGATGGATCCGGCTTCCGATCGAACATCCGCTTTTGGGCATCTTTCGGGCCGTCTATTTTCCCAAGAGCGTTCGAAAGGAACTGACGAAGTATACATGACACAACGTCCCGCTGCAATACGCCCCCCTTGATTGACACGCTGGGACGACACGGATAGCGGTTTATCCGCTTGCGACCTTGTACACACTTTCAGATGAGAAACAGAAGCTATGCTGATCTCAAGTTATTTGAAGCAAAAAAGGTGAAGTTTTTTCTGAGGCATGCGGTTTAGAAGAGTTCGTTTTAGCGAACGCCGTTATGCCGACCCAAATTAATTGAATCGCCCCTTGGAGAAGCTCAGTTTAGAAAAAAATGGCGATGAGCCTTCTTTTAGCGAATTCAGCCGCCGCAGGCCGGGAGGAGGGGGGGGGGGGGGGGGGGGGGGGGGTTAACGCACACCCCAGTGATACACGCGCAAAGTAGGGGAGCCTTTTTTTAATCAGCGTTCCCTTTCCGATAAACGGCATGGCTCTAAACTGAGGCCCCTATTCTCTAAACCGAGCTTCGATAAAACGAGCCCATCCTCTGAAACGTCTTTCGATGAAATGGCGTTCGATCAACTGCAGTAAACCCACGTTTTTGACAAGTCTGAAAACATTGATATTAACTTGGGTAGAAAATTAAAATCAAGGTACTTCAAATCGTGATTTAAATCGGAACTGTTTTACTATGATGATTTAAATAAAACCTTTCTCGCGGAAATAATTCAAAATAAGATTTATTTATCATTTGTTTATTATTCGATGCTTTTCGTCTGCATTTCTGTGGTAACTAAATAATAAAAAAAAAAAACTTGCTAAGCAAGAAATAATTAAAACCGGCTTAACACGAGCAAAAACAAGTGGTCTTTTGGGCAAATCGGATTGTTGAACTTTCTTTTTCCTCCCACTTCGTATGTTAGTTACGTAATGTTTTGTTGCAAGAACTCGAAATAAATAAACGAAAATCAGATCAGTGATGTCCTATTGAAAACAAATGAGAACGAAAAAAAAATACTCTGTTTTACTATGAGGATACACACAATAAAAAGTGGTTAAATTAACAGTACTTCAAATTTACAGTAATTCTTTCTACCGTGTGGCTTTCAGTGATCGGACGGGTTGGTCAATCAATCTGCCATGTTTAAAAGATACATCTAGTGACAAAGACGCGTTATTTTAGAGCAACAGTGATTTTAATCAAATTACTCCTATTTTAATAATACAAACTTGATGCCAATTAAAAAAACTTCACTTACTTATTATTTTCAAAATTTGTACTTTTTTCATCCTGATGTCAACAAAACAACTAAATTTCATCAAATGGCGGGCATCTTGTCACGCGTCCATGTCTCATATACGTTACTTAAAAAGTGATCGATTGCAGTTGAAATAGTTTTTGGTTAAAAAGTAAGAAATTAGATTAATTGATTACTTAATACAAAGGTAATGAACCGTAACTTAAAAAAAGAACTTACTGTTCCGATTCTTTAAGAAGCTTCATGTCATCGTTCTATAACATCAAGAAATAAAGCGTAAACGAACCTTGAAACATTGAGAACGCAAAAACTCATTTCCGATTTTTCTGTCGGTTAGAAAACGGACCTTTCGTGTTGTTGATTTGTGGATTAGAATCACCAGATTACAGACAAGTCGTTTCAACTTTACTGAAAAGCCAACAGTTACACGTCACAAAGAGCTCACTTTTTCTCACACCTTTACTTTGACATTGTCTTTTGTGGATCGTCCCCCGTATAGGCAAGTACCTCTCAAGCTTAGGTATCGCCTCTGGTGAGCACAATTTAATATTTTTCGGTTGGGTTTTTTTCGCTGAGCGTAAGTGCACTTTTCCACGTTGCTCTTGGACGCTAAGCTGGCAGAATTTTATTAGTGGATATAAATTTCTAGAACAATAACAAGAGCAAAAGCTACTGGAAAAGAATTCTTATCGTTTTGATATGACACTGAGAGCGCGTAGGAATTCCCTTGCTGCTGCGCGACCACACAACGCACTCGTTGAACAACACGTTGTCATTTATTGGCTGTTCACGCCGCGCGCTCCGATCCGAAAAATCCCTCGGACATGCACTGCGGGGCTGTACAACACTAGAGCGCACGACACTAGAGCGCACGACACAAGAGCGCCGACAGTAGAGCGCCGCGACGTTAGAGCGCACGACACTAGAGCGCCGCGACGTTAGAGCGCGCGACTCGAGAGCGCGGCGACGTTAGCGCGCGCGACTCAAGAGCGCTGCGACGTTAGCGCGGGCGACTCTAGTGCGCAGCGACATTAGGGAGTTTTAGTAGACCGTGTTTCCACCTCCGCTACGAAGAAACCGCCACTGCGCCTGCATGCCGATGGCTTCCGCTGTAGTGTTTCGGGTAGCGGAGGGGCTTAGCGGAGGGGAGCGCCCGTCACGAGAGCGCCGAGCCAGTCCAGCGCGAGTGGCCCGACCGGACCGACCACTTGTTCGGGCATCGCGTGTTTTATGTAAAATTGGCAGGGATTTATGCCGCGTAATTCAGCAATGACACTGCAAAATGAGTCGACGAAACCAAGAAGTGTTACAAAAAGCTGAGAGCAGAAAAAAAAAGCATATCTGTAGCGTGCATTTTCGCAGAAAAAAACAATGCAGCTGACCTAGCTTCATTAGTTCTTTGAGTTTGTATATCACAGATTTGCAGGGGAGGTTTTCCTGTATCCGTCAAAAGACTGGAAAGATCTGCATCCATTAAAATTGCGCTGAGCTTTCCTTCGACGAGTGTTTTACTGATACATTTTTAGCGGTGAGCTTTCTTCTTTACGGACATGGACGTCAGAATACCATTTAAGATTATGCAAGGGACGTCTAAATAGCCACCGAATAGATCGGAGCCCAAATGTCTGTCAAGAATATACCAAATATAGCAAAAAGTAAACTATTTATAGTATATCCGAGAGGCGCACCGCAGCACTGTGAAGGAATCTTAGACTCGCTGCTCCCCTCAACTGCAAACTTTGCCGGTACCTATATGCCCCAGCCCACTCCCTGCATGCCCCTTTTTCTCTCCGGTTAGAAATTTCTGAGTCATACCCGTTTTATTTTTATTTTTTAGTAAAGGCATATTTGATCAATCAAAAATCACCAATGCTTCAATCCGATGAGTCGCACAATTTTGTTTTGTCTGTGGAGCCGCGGGTACATCACACATTTTGCGGTGTTCACTCAACTGGGGTGCGCTCTCGCGTCGCGCGCTCAACTGGTTGTGCGCTCTCGTGTCGCGCGCTCTAATGTCAAGCGCGCTACTGTCGCAGCGCCCTCGTGTCGCGCGCTCTAACGTCGGCGAAGAGCCAATCGATGAGTTCATAGTGAAACTGAAACGGTTGGCAACGAACTGCTCGTTCGTTGCGTTTTTGATCGAAGCATTGAGGTACCAACTCGTCGTGGGCGTGCGCAGCGAAGGGATCCAATGCAAGCTGCTGGCCGTAGAAAACGGCAATGCCCCGATATGTCAAAGGGCTTGCTTCATCGCTACATCAATGGAGGCGGCGGAAGGGTGTGACAGAGATATGGTTCCGGCGCCAACCCATTCACGACAGCCGGACGTGGACGCCAACTCGCAATGCAGAGACCAGCTTCGACGGGAGACGGTGGGGATACGGAAACAAGCACCCGCCAACGACCAACAGCTATCGCGCTCCAGGTGAGGATGCCAGCATAAACCTCAGGATTGCCCTGTCCAAGGTTGGGACACTTAGCGTCGATGTGTTGAACCACCGTCCCGGGGTACCCAAGGCAGCGTGTCTGTAGCCTCGTCCTTCGGGGTATTTAGGTACTCGACTCGAGGAGACAGCTGATGAGCTCTGCTGCGAGACCAGTCGCCAAACTTCCTACCAACTTTCTCGACGGGCGTCGTTAGCGTTAGGGAAACCCGCTCAACGAATCTGTGGGACTCCCTGGCGGCTACCAGAAGCAGAGGCGTACCGACCGGTCCCCACGTTGGGCGCCATTTTTATGTAGGGGTCGCTCTATAAGAATCGGCCGCCCGATCGATCTGTACTTCGCTGGTCTCCCAAAGAGTGACACGACACAACGAGAAGGCAGCCAATGGTTTTACTGTACTCTCCGGTTGCCCGTCCCCAAGAGCCGACAGTCCGGGCCCGCCGATTCTGGTTGTCGCCCGTCGTTCAGAGCTCACAGTCGGAGTCCGTGTCCGGGCCTGCGCATCGTCATTCCCACGCCAGCGCTGGCAGGCTAGCTGCTCCGGGCTGTCATAGCCCGAGTCTCGCTGCCGAACCACAGCGGGATTGTCCTGGTCTAGGCCGGTGTGGCCAGGGCTCGCCGTTCCCACCTGTCCTAGTCCGAGCCTTGCTGAGGGACCGCTCCGGTGGTCGCCGTGGGTCAGACTAAAGGTCAGACCGGCTCCATTGCTCCTGCCCGGCCCCAGCCTTTGCAGCACGCTCTGTCAAGCGCCAGCTCGTGTTTCTTCGGACGGCCACGTGGCCTCCGCCCCGTCGTCTTCCACCCTTGTCTCTCACAAGTTAATTAACATGTCTGCGGTGGTTCTTCATTGTTTACTTGCAAGCAAAAGTAAATTTTATTTATATAAAAAAGACGAGCAATTTGTTTCTTTTGGCGGGAAGACACCGGTGACAATAAAGGCCGGTTCAGACACTTGCGTTTGAGTGCGTTTGACTGCGTTGCGTCGATAACCGAAAGCAAGTCACCGGCACATCTGTGCTTCGTATGAAGCGTGGAATCCAATTCAAGGAATCATCTTGGCACGCGATATAAGCAGCAGGGATGTCCTGGTTTCTTGCAGCCGCAGCGCAGTCAACCGCAGTGAAACGCAACTGTCTGAACCAGGCTTAACAGAGTTAAATCCAGACGCAGCTGATGCTACAAGCGCGAGCTCCGGGCTTTTATCGTCCCCGCCAAGCCCGCGCGCTCGTGCAGTGCGAAGTTCAAACACTGTTCAGGGCCACATGCTCGCGCTTGTAGCATCAGCTGCGTCTGGATTTTTTCTACAGTGGTGGTTCGTGACGATAAAATAAGCGTATCTGTTTTGTACGGCTTTCATTGCAAGAATGAAAGTATCTTTTCCAGGGCCGGCTTGCTAGAACAGCGTCTCAGCTGAGTCTAGGTGAAAGAAAGCACTGCAAATGCTGGGGCGCGCGAGCGTCTTGAGACGCAGCTTGAGTCCCGGTCAGCTCGTGCGCTGGCTTTGGTAGTGCTTTCTTTCACCCAGTCTCAGCTGAGACGCTGGTTCTAGCAAGCCGGCCCAGGATTCCAGACAGAAGATGCATATACGCCCGTAGCTCTCAAGTTTTGAGCAGCGCTCCAGGCGACCAAAATATAATATTTGGCTCGCGTTTTAAACAAGCGTTAGTACGCTTCCCCACTACGGTTTTTTTATACTTCGTTCCATTCAAAGTGCCAGCGTAGCAGAGGCTACAAGAGCGAGCTCAGAGCTTGCAGTGTCCCTTCCAAGCACGCGCGCTCGTGCAGTGCGAGCATCGTTTGGGGGAACATGTTTTTGCAAGTAGCTTCAGCTTCGCTATCACGTAACGAGAAACATATGGGCTCACGAAAGCTATGATAGAACGCAATAAAATATTAAAGCTGAATGGGACGCTGAGGCCACGAGCTGCATAATTCTCTCTTTTTTTTTTTTAGACGTTTTGTTATTGCGCGTCTACAGATGCTGACAGATGCTTGCATTCAAACGTGGCACGTGCAAAATCAAACGCTACAGCGCCGCGCTGAGAGTGCTGCCAGCATAACATGGTCGCGTCGTGCGGACGCGCTCGCGCCCCCTGCCCGAGAGCAACGGGTCTATTCTAACTTGTGGAGAATTAGGGTTTTGTAAGAAGTAACTCGACTGAAATATGCCGCAAGGAAACGTTACGTTTTGGGGTGACCTAACCTGTTATTAGCGTAGATGGTTGTGTACTAAACGCGTTTTCCATAAATGGTGAGAAGTTTTGTGCACGCCCAGACATTTGTTTAAAACTACTAACTCTAAATAAAGCAGTAATGATGAATGTCGTGAGACTTACGAGTAGCACGCGTAGACTTTCACTTGTTAGTGTTGCGTTTTATAGACCATAGGTCGCACCCCCGCAAGACAGCGTTGATGTCGGACTGAAGTACACCTCTACCATGATAGTCTAGCATCTCACGTAAACATAACACAATCCCGAACAGCGCACGTATACACGAAGAGACAGTTGTGGGAAGGTCTTTAATACAGACTTAAAAAGCAACGGACCTAAAAACTATCCTCGAGGAACCCCAGAAGCAACAAGGAGAGAAGAATTAAGCCGCAGTCAGGCTGCTAATACATCGTACAAAATACACACTGCAGACGCTGTCTGAGGCATGGAGCGAACAGCGTGTATTTTGTACGATGTATTAAAAGTGGGTTTTCCGGCTTAACTGTTTTGGCCAGTCACAAATTCAGACTGGGATACAAGCAATTGTATTCATGCAAGACCTTCAGCGTTCCTACGCTCAGCTTTGAAGGTTTGTAAAGCAGACGATTCGTATGAGACGAAGCATGCTCGCTCGGAGTTGAAAGCCATTTTAAGAAAATGTCTGGGTAGAACAACGCAACGACAGTCACCAACACGGTCAACCTTTCAAATATATGATGTTCATTCAACACAATCTTTTTCTCTTTTTTTTTTTAATTTAACGACGTAAAACGACACGTACGTAAGTTTTCCTCGTATTTATTTTCGTTTTAACATATATGGACGTACATTCAAGAGGCTTTGTATGGAAGAAAGCGCCGAAGAGAGGATGGTGGCAGTAACGGTGCTTCTTGACGTGCGTCCCCGGAGTCGTCCGCAGCGTAGTGGCCGTCCTGTTTTACGCCGCCCGCAGTCAGGCAAGCGGACAGGGCGAGTCCGGCCGAAGCGTTTCTCTGCATTCTCTCTGTCGGAGCCAAGGGGGTGGCACCTCGGGTGCGCTTCCACTTCATTCGTCGGTTCTGGAACCACACCTTCACCTGGAATCGAGCAAATGTCAACCAATTAAACACACAAATCACGCTACAAGAAAAAAAAAAAAAAACAAGTTGCGAAATTTGTTGTGCAGATTGTCGTAGAAACGTAACAGAATTTTGTACCGTCTTTGGTCCGCGTAAACGTTCCTTTATTAAGCTGCTGAGGACCTGCTGTGCAAATTCTAGAAACATTTTTTGTCGACGTCCATGACGTCTTTTGTCACAGTTCAAAACCAATTCGGAAAATTATTTTTCATCTAGCTGTCTAGTTGCCGCGGACGGGCCTCCCGCGGCCAGTCAACGACTTTTATTTTATCATCACTGCAATTCAAACGTGTATCTTACTATATGTATACAAAGTGTTTCAACTAACTTATGCAAAAACTTAAAAAAAAAAATCTATATGCGCGACGGATGTCGAACCATTGCAGTCTTGCTCACAGCTCTGCTAAGCAAGTCCAGGTATTTATTACGACGTGCTGAAGTGACTAATACTCCAATCTCACAATCTATTTTTGCTACGCAACATTGCTGCCGCAATGCATCGAGAAAACTAGTTTTTCTGCACTCGCAGCAATTTCGCTGGAGCTCTGCATGGGCAGAGCGCAAGACAACTCTGTCACTGCCATCCGCCTCCTCCGAACTAAAGTTATGGCGGCTTCACTCACGCGCCGAATGCTTGGTGAGATCGGTGTTTTAACGCAGATTAATTGGATAACCATTTAAATGAAAATTGGCAGGAACCTTTATATCCCAAGTCCAAGAATGCATCAAATGCATTATATAAGGTGTGATCGTGTAAAATTATTTGGAAGACATTAAACAGTCGTTTTGTGGAGTAAAGAACTTTGCTTTTTATCGAATTCCCCGATACATTGACCGGCAAAACTCAATTGGTGTACAGGTCTTGTGACGTCAGGTCACGTGACTCCAAATGTCTCCCTCTAAATTTAGCGGGGAAAGTGAATTGGTCACGTGACCAATGCGGTTTCCTCGCTGTATTTAGCGATAAAATTGATGTCACGTGACGACAATTTCCTCGCTAAGTACAGCGGGGGAATCGAATTGGTGTATATGCCACGTGACGTCAGTGCACGTCGTATAATTTTTTTCTGTTAAATATAGTGGGGAAACCGCATTGCTGCGTAGGTCACGTGATGTCAAGTCACGTGACATCAATTTTCCCCTAAATTTAGCGGGGAAAGTGAATTGGCACATAGATCATGTTACATCAATTGACATTACGTGACCTATACACCAATTCAGTTTCCCCGCTAAATTTAGCGGCGAATGCACGGACGGACCAACGGACGGACGGAAGAAAACAATATTTAAATCATTTCACGCTTCAATAATTTGTGCGCGAACCCAACAATGCGAAAGTTGAGCAGCGTGTCGAGAACTCCCTCATCGTGTCGTTTTCATCAAGGTAGCCCTCGTGTGTTCAATGTGTAGAGCGTTAGAGAAATTCAAAGAACCACGCGTGAGATTTTAAAAATATCTCAGATGGTTACATGCTAGCGAGTTGTAATGTTAATGCCTTTAGCCACGTGTCATTCTTTTTTACAGTGGAGTGTTAAGGGCTAGTTTCCCCAGGATCGTGTCCCCCGCAAAGAAATGAAGACACCGAACTCTGGACACCTACCGTTATCTATGAGCGACGGCAGCAAACCACGTATCTGGTTGCCGCCGTCGCTCATAGATGGCGGCAGCCTTTCCACTCTGGCTTGCCGACTTGCGGCCGGCCATTACATTCCATTGTACAGCTCCGCTGGTCTTCCATTTTCACCGAAATGAAAAGACTGAAAGGTTTTTTTTTTCACTTTTTTTTTTGTTTTTTATAGTTGTAAAACACTAGACACACGAGGGCTACCTTGATGGAAATGACACGGTAACATGTTTCTTAATAGGCTCTGCAAATTTCTTATTGGTGGAATTGCACAAAGATAAATATTCAAAATGTAAAATGTTGGCTAATTAACCTCTGTCAATTTCCCACTTTTATCTATCGTAAAATATATCTTGACAAGTTCAATAGGGCGGTGTTAGTCCGCGCGGTGTGCACCAGCCTATAAGCACAATATGTCTATAAACATAATAAGACCCCTGGTAACTGAGGTTGCCGTTCAGAGACAACATTCCAAGTTCGTTGAGCGCCCATTACCCGCTATTTATGCAAAATCCACGTAGGTATAATACAAACCCCTGCCGCTTACCTCCTTGGTTGCAAACTGAGTCGCAGGCGCGAAAGTGCATGCTCGCTCATAAAAACGCATCCGAAAAGCACCGGCAAGCTACGGTCACCGCAAAGTACAAAACGGAGTCGGAGCGTTACGCTACCACATATGATGTAAAAAGCCTCTGAATAGCTTCCTCCTCCGCCACGTCACCTAATCACGCTCGGATCGCGCCGACTCAGCCATAGACCCTTTTTCAAAATTCAATGCCATCTGGTGGCTAAAAAAGTAGTTTCGCCTTCGACAGAGTAATGCCGGTCTTGAAATATATTTCATCGGGCGCAGTCACATGAATGGTAGATAAAAATTAGTTCTTAGATCACCCCATAAGGATTTCTTCATTTTTTTCAGCTTGGATGGTGTGAACGAAAAAAACTGACCAGTAAAAAGCGGCGACCCCTAATCCCATTGATTAAAGTTCCGGTAGGAAAAGACTTTGGAAGCAGGCTTGCGCCAAGACCGGTCGATTGGATCACATTCCGAAATAACCGCTTGTGCTACCGTCGTATATCACATTCGTGTCGTGTTGTACCGACGTCTCGAACGTGCAGGCCTCGTACCTCCGATTCGTAGTATCCTTCAACTTCTTCCTTCATCAGCTTCAAGAAGGCCGCCATTAGTTGGGCACATATTCCAAACACGATGATGATACCACTTAAAGTTACCAGTCTGAATTTCGAAAAGGCTGTATTGGACCCGAAGCCGACGCTGGACCTACTCCGTCTCACTAATTGTATTGCACACGACGCCCAGCCGAATGCTGACGCAGCAGTCGGGTCCGACCTGCGCTTGATCTCACTGTGATGACGTCACAACGCTAGTGCACGGGCTTTGATCATTCTAGCTGGCTGAGGTAAGTTACGATGTCTACAGACCCACACCTATACTAATACCCAGTGGTGGATTACACGGAAGTGTTCCTCTCCTCTAAACGCAGGTTTCCGGTATTTACAGGTGGTGTCATCATTTCGTTGGAAAAGTGTATCATGGCCCATTTTTGTTCTTTGTCTTGTTTTATTATTTCTCTATTAATATGTTTTACCATTGCTTCTTTTGTCCCGCTTTTGCGCCAATGCATACGTGCCCTTGACTTTAAATAGCTCTCAAAATATAAAAGAAAAATACCACTCTCTTCACAAGTGCGATGTGGTCGTTGTTAAGGAATATGTTTCGCGCTCATTTGAAAATTAAAAAAAAATATGTGTATAAACGGCGGCAATCTTGTATTGAAAAAGAAATCATAATATTATGTTGGCACATCATATATTGTACAAAATACTGCCGGCTGTGCTTAGCCGCCAACAGGTATTTGTTTTCTGATCGTGTTCCGTCACTTGTCTTACACCTGGCTCAGGTGTACTGCTGACAAGAAAGCCATTCAAAACCCTTATTTCTTTTTCCTGCTTCACATCTCGAACTGAAACATTTTACCGGCCTGTATCATCGACGTCACTCGCCTTATCACAGTAAAAGTGGGGAGTGAATATTAGAGTAACATTCGTACGCTTAGTTACTTCGAATACCACGAGGTGTCATCAATCTGGGCTGAAAGATGTCACTGCCGCAAATGTAAAATTAATACTGATATGAGTCTCCTCAGCGTATCATACGGATGCGCCGTCACGTCTTGCCGGTGTGTCGAAAATAACGAAATATAATTGCTGGGTTTTCGATTCTTACCATAGAACAATTGCTACAGTGGTGTCCGTATGGCTGGTGTTCTTCGACGGTATATCCAAGCGTGTCCATTTTTCTTCCCATTTTCACTTTAAGATAGATCACCAGTGCCTCAGGCTCACAGCATAAATATTATATGGCATATCTCTGCAACAATCCTTCAAAGAAAGACAAGGATTTTCCAAAAATCCTTGTCTCTCGGTTCTCTTCCCGATGATTGGAAAGTTTCGAAAATAGTTCCCATCCTAAAATCCGGAAAGGAAACAAACGTCACAAACTATAGACCCATTTCAATGACTTCCCAATGTTGCAAGATATTAGAACATATCATATGCTCGCACATCACTAACCATCTAGAAGATCACTCTATAATAACTAAAGAACAGCATGGTTTTAGGAGGGGACTTTCAACTGCAACTCAACTTCTGGAAACAACCCACGAATTTAGCGAATGCTTAAATAACCGTTCTCAGACAGATGTCATCTTTTTAGATCTGGCAAAAGCTTTCGATAAGGTATCCCACGACAAACTTTTAGCTAAATTACAACCAATTCTTAAATCGGAATCCTTATTTAAATGGTTCGAGAATTACCTTAAGGGTAGGAGGCAGTATGTTACATTCAACAATAACGTATCCAGCGTATCACCAGTAACCTCAGGAGTGCCCCAGGGCACTGTTCTGGCACCTGTGTTGTTTTTAATATTTATTAATGATATCGTGAAAACTATCGATGTTCGAATAAAAATGTTCGCAGATGATTGCGTACTATACTCTGAAGTAAAAACACGTAATGATCAAATAAACTTAAATAATAACTTGAAAAAAATATATAACTGGTGCAATGATTGGCAAATGGCATTAAATAAAGAGAAATGTGTCAGCATGACGATCTCGCGAAACAAATCCCCACTTGTGTTTGACTACGAGTTGTCCGGACACAAGCTTAGCAGCTTAACTAAATATAAATACCTAGGACTTATTTTCTCTTCGGAACTTAAATGGGACAACCATATCGATTACATAGTAAATAGAGCCAATAACAAATTATGGTATTTAAAACGAATCTTGAAAGATGCTCCGTCTACCACTAAACTGCTCGCTTATAAAGTTTTAATTCGTCCCATTCTTGAATATGCGAGTGTTGTATGGGACCCGTTTACACAAAAAAACATAGACAAATTAGAAATGGTTCAGAGAAGAGCACTTAGGTTTGTGTTCAACAAATTTGGACGTAACCATTCCCCTTCAAAGCTAATGTGTCAAACTGATTTAATACAATTGCAAACTAGAAGAAAAATAGCCCGCCTTAAAACCCTCTTCCAAATCATCAACCACTCCATTAAAATTCCACACGACAAATACGTAACTTTTGCGACTAGAACAAATACCAGATTTACACACTCGAAAACGATCATTGAACATCGGTCCCGAATTGATTCCTTTAAATACTCTTTTTTCCCACGGACAACATCGGAGTGGAACAAGCTACCCAAGCATGTCGTTGACTGTGATAATGTTTCTTTGTTTTTAAGCCAACTCGCACCTTATGTATAAATAGGTTGTTTGTAGCGGGAACAGCACTTTAATTATAACCATTTCATCGAGTCTGACCTTTTGTTCTTATTGGTGCTGTGGGACTTTGAATTTGTGTTTGTGCATGTATTGTCATACAGTTTTCTTTTTTCAACGTGCTTTGACCCTTGCCTTGTCTGATGTCGATTCTAATACGTATTTCCTATCGTAGCGTTGTATTGGAACGTGACCGCGTTGTCTTATAATTGTTCATTTTGTGTTTATCTGTGCCACTCCTATTGTATTCCTTCAAGGAATGATAGTATTGTTAAATAAAAAAAAAATAAAATAAAAGGGAAACTTGCTAGGTCTGCGAAACGTAGTACTTCAATCCATTGGCGATTTATATATCGATAAGGGTGGAAAAGGGGAGACCGTTGGATCCTATTGGAGCTTGGTAACTACCACAGTACTTCTTACTGCGATTAACTGATTCGAGAGCTCACGTCGACTGCAAAGTACAACGGCAACCAAGCGACGTACGCCGGTTGAAGTTGGAGCAAGTATGCAAGCGAGCTGGTTTATTAAGGGCAGGCGAAGCTCCAAACACGCTGGTTGCCACGATAAACGGGCTCTTAGAGTATCTATAGTAGGCAGTTATAGCTAGGTGTAGAAAAAGCGTTAGGCGACTCCGATGTCTCGGATGGAATATCTTTTATCACGCGCGCTCGCGACCACACCAGCGTTTGTGCATGGCGAATGGCGATGGTGCTGCGAGCTAAAAGAGGAAATAAAAAACAACGAAGTGGGCCCCCACGGGGCCCCCACAGGGCTCCCCCCCCCCTAGAAACGGTGCCTGCGGTCGGGAAGTGGCTGCAGGTGATGGACCGAGAGGCCGGCGAAGTTGAACTGAGCGTGGCAATAGGGCTGAGGCAGCGTCCGATAACTGCTGAGGTGAAAGTGGGCTGGCGTCTGGCAGACTGCAGGCAAAGGGGATCGACTGCGTGCTATGCTCCCATAGTTGCCTGCAGCGGAAACAGCGGGCACTCGCAGGTGGCTCGAAGTAAACCTCACACTCGCAGAATGATGCAACCAGCTGTGGGGTCGCTGCAGGTACATTCCTCAGAGTCGTGGCGTTGAGCTGATGAGCGACGCTGATGTTCTACGACTCAACAGCCGCACTGCCCCTGACGGTCAACAACGCACCGTAGCCGGTGGCAGAGCAGTGACGGCAGCGGCGAAGATAGAGCCGCAGGCCAGCGTGCCGAGCCGGCAGGGACGAGCGAAGTGGATGCGTCCCGACGTGCCGGCGGCAGACGCGATGGGAGATGAGGTGATGCAGGCCGCAGGTGCGGAGGTCGATCTTGAGGAAGACGCTACTGACCTCCGCCCCCTCGTCCGAAGCCGCATCGTTGTAGTGTCCCAGGTCGCGGAGAACATTCACCTGGATGACAGATGCTCGAAGCAAATCACGTTCAGGTCACCATTTTTGTGGAGAAAGCGTTAGGCGACTCCGATGTCTCGGATGGAATATCTTTTATCACGCGCGCTCGCGACCACACCAGCGTTTGTGCATGGCGAATGGCGATGGTGCTGCGAGCTAAAAGAGGAAATAAAAAACAACGAAGTGGGCCCCCACGGGGCCCCCACACTTATAGCATAGCGCTACCGAAGGCTGCCGTGGGTTTTCGCGTTTCATAAAGTTGGTGGGCACGGCAACCCACCTTACGCTCGCCGAGGAACATGTTTTGAAGGTGTAGCGCGACCTCCCGGCGGCAGTGCCGCTCCGTACGGCAGTGCTAAGCCACACCAGCCTACAAACTTTGACGCAAGTTGTTTACTCCCGAGTGGCCAAGACTGTGTTAGGTGCGCGTTCCGACTAAAATCGCTGGGGGTGGGGAATTCCCCTGGTGGATCTGGAGCGCTTTCGGAGCGCTTTCTTTTTGTCTGTGCCTTGTGGCGCCTGCGTGCGCGCTGCATTTACCGCTTTCAAGGCGCGATCACAGAGCCCTTTTGGATCGCGCTTCGAATCCGCCAGTGCGTCTGAAACGAGACAATGTTGAGTGTAGTGGCGCGTCATTGCTCGCGCAGCTTGCCGGTAATTGGTACGGTGCACGCACCTGTCTCTCGGTGAGGTCCAGCGCCAGGGCGATCTCGTAGCGGCGGAGCCTGGTGAGGTAGTTGCGCTGCGCGAACTCCGACTCCAGCTCCTGCACCTGGTGCTTGCTGAAGGCCGTACGCTCCTTGCGGGGCTTCTCCTCCGAACACCCCCCGCTGTCCGCGCCTCCTTCGTCTTGTTCCGGAAAGGGAAAAGGGCACAAAAACGAGGCTGAGGGAAGCGGTATTTGGGAAAAAGCTTCGCACAAGGGTTCTAGCTTCTTTTCCCTCCAGCCTCGACGCGTGCATCCTTTCTAGTCACAGAAAACTTGAGAAAGTCAGGGCGTGGACTATCGTGTTTACGCTTAGTGCTTCGTGATCCGCTCTTTGGCGTCGTCATGAACTGATGCACCGACCTGATTGGCTGCTGACCGTTTATAAGATGCTCGGCTCGCCACGCCCTCCGCTTCTTAAGATTTCGGTGACTTTAAAAGTCCTAAGGCAACATTGTGTTTCCCACAGGGCGATATTGCTGCCCTTCTACTCAGTGTTGGGTAAAGTATACATCTAAAATATACTTCAAGCAAACTACAAAGTAAATTGGGGGTTTTGTACTTCAAGTAAAGTAGTAAGTACACCGGCCGCAGTGTACTTGAAGTAAGGCGCTATAAATACAAAACACTTTCAAAGTAAAAAATATGAAGGTACTCTTTAACACAATCTTTCATGACGCCCTTTCATTCCCGCATAGCGTCTCTTTACTTTTTTTTAATGGTATGCATGTCCCTCAGGTAATCGGGAGTATAAAAGTTATTTTGGAAAACGGTGGAAAATACTGAATAAAATTAAATGACCAGGGAATACTTATTTTCAGAAATGTCACCAAATTCAGAAGTCCCTCCGAGTTCTTAATTTAGCACCGCTCGCACTAGCTTGCACCCAATGGGGGTTAAACGAAATTGGGAGAGAGGATAACGTCAGCCATGCAGCTTCCGCAAGCAATCCCCCCTTGGAGGAGTGTTCTCTCTTGATCTTTTTTACCTCCTCGCTTGCGCTAAGCGATCGCGAACTAGCGAGAATGCAACATTCTGCGGAAAATCCGCCCCCCCCCCCCCTCCCGCCCCTTTCAAACGGATCAATGCGTCGTTTACTGCCGCTCTGGGAAGAGTAGTGTTTCTGCACAGTTCAGAAGGCGTCATTTCGTGATACACCAAAGATTTGGGAAATGTACTTGAAAGCAGGAAGTTGCGACATCTTCTTATCCAAATGCGATCGGGCCATCGCCCAGCGGGTATCCAACAGCCAGGTGTCAAGAATATACAGATATGTGGACGATTATCTCGTGCTACTAAAAAACAGACCTGATGTAAATAACGAGCAACAAATCAACAACATACGTTCTATCTTCACTGAAAACGCACAAGGACTCAACTTTACACACGAGCTACCGACAGACAATAGCCTTCAATTTCTTGATCTACGGATGATATTCCAACAAAACCACACTTGCTGGATGTACATGCCACGCTCAAGAAAACAATTACTCCAATATGAGTCCTCCCATTCAAAACTCATTAAAATGGCTATAATCAAAAACTCTCTTAGCGCATCCCTAAAGAAGTCATGTGACCACACGGCAAGACAGAGCTTTGATACACAGATACACCGACTGAAGACCTCTGGTTATCCAAGTGCCACCTTGTACGATGTAGCAGGAAGTTGTACTTTCCTCAGAAAGTACAAAAAAAAAAATTTAAGTAACTGAAGTACGAGCGCATACTCAGTAACTGTACTTTAAGTAAAGTACAAGTTTCCTAAACCTACTTGAAGTTGTACTTTAAGTACAACAGTGCTTCTACTACAGTCACCGCGAGCATCTTATCATCGCTCCGCCGCCAATGAGATTCAGGCAATAGCCGATGAGAAGGCCGAAGTCAAAAATCACAAAGCAAGAAGTGTAACAGCTGCGTGATCATAGACCGTGATCATAGAAGAGTGACCTACAAACCTGTCCCTAGTTCTTCGCACTTATTCATTTTCGTTAAAACAAATTTACCATATACAACGAGCTGCAGCGCGTTATGAACAAGAGTACGAGGAAACGGCAGCATGGGACGGAGAGCCGCGCGGAAAATATTGACGAAAGAGGCACACTTGGCAGGCGCCCATACAAACTCACTTCAGTTCAGACACGAGCATTTTCTTGGGATTTTTGTGCAAATCCAAGAGATGGCAAGATGAGCTCAAAATTTATAGAACTTAATTGCTGGGATTTTCAAAATGAATTGGGAAATGAAAATCGTAGTTTTGTTTTGGATCCTGTATACGGCGAGTAAATGATCCAAAATGAGTCTGACGAATCCGAATGCAAGGAGGAATACGCCGATCAAAAGGGAACACAGAGAAGGCGTAGGGAACTTGCGATGACGAGACCGCCAAGCGTGCACCGTCATTGGTTGAGATCAAGAGGAAACAAAAGCACGTGGGCGCGTTTGGGGGGTAAACAAACGCACAATTTGAACAAATAGCAATCCAACTTGCACACGGTATAGCGGTGTGCGTATGATTTGAATTTTGGGTTGTCTCCTCCTACAGACTTTTGGCGTTGCCATGATGTCGCTCGAATAGTACACCAATTTGCGACGGCGCACACAAGTTTCTTTTTTTTTTCTTTCTTTTTTTTTTTACAGTGGGGGAGATTATTTGCTTATACTGACTCTGGCAAGAACGTACTACATTCAGCAGTGTTCCGGTGACGCGTGAGTTCGCCAAGACAAACGTCTGCAATGCAGACAAAGGCAAAGGTGCATGAGCTTTGCTTAGAAGTTTGCTTTGTTTGTACGATCACTCGTAAATAGGAGGCACTTTCCAAAGTCACGCACTCGCGCCCGTGTCTTTGTCAGCACTGAAGATGTTTTGTGATATAAAGCATACACTTATTTTTCTTGACGTGTTCGTAATAAACCAGCGGCTAGGGCAAATAAAATGTAGTCACACGAAGGCGTCAGCTATGAAGCTTTTGTCGTTCATTTATCGTCTCATTATGCCATAAGGAAAGCAAAAATAAAAACATTTATTACTACTTATGAAGCGTCTAGATCTAAACACGTAACACCAGAAGAAAATTTAAGTTTTCTGAATTAACCATTTGACACGGATCAAAGGGTAGTAAACATATATATCCCTGATAGGCCACAGGCAACTATAGCTGCAATTGATCATTTTGGTAACTTCTAGTACAATCTGACAGCCTCAGAAGTGCAAGGCGTGACTAGACCCGGGCACCTTATTATCGCTGTGCCGCCAGTGAGATGAGGGCATGAGCAAAAAATAACGATGAAGAACGAAAATCAAGAATGACTAGTAGACCACGTCCCGCGGTTCTTAAACTACGGTGACAATTGAATGCCCAATGATATGGGTGAGAAGCATAAAAGGTCTCCAGGTTGCTTATAAAATTGGGCATCAAGACATCCTGACAAACGTTGGTGTCTGCAGTGGTTTTATTGCACTGGATCCATCACACGGTTACGGTTAGGGTGCTTTTATAATGCCTTTATTAAGGGTTGATGGCCTGCTGTAGTTAGGGGCTATAAGTGATAGGAACGAGCAGCAATGAAGCGTGATTTGAGGCTTCAGCCTAACTACGTCCGTGACTCAAATTGATTACGTGACGAACGATAATTGAGACTAGGCCTCGGCTTTCGTCAACCAGCTGGTCACTTAGGTCGTACCGTTTTATTTTGTTTTGTTAGACAAGTTATAGTGACGCTTAATGAATATGGGCATGAATATTTAGAATGCACTTTGGGGACAAGAGAATTAAATTGGTAAAACAAAAATATCCTTTACTTTATCGCAAACCAAGTAATTATGCGGAATTATAAACCATTGACAGGATTACAAAACTGCAGGTGATTTGCATGGCATTTAAATTCAAAATGCGCTTCTCAAAGTAAGACAGCTGTTACAACCGTGGTCTCTAAGTGAAGATAAATATATTGCGAGAAACTACGCTCATAGAAAAAAGCTCTGCCAAATGGGCACGTATGCAAAAGCACAAAATTCGTTACAAGAGGCGCAGTTCTGCGAAAGCGGTAAGAAATTTAATAGGACTTTACTAACAGCGATGCGGAAAAAATCCAGTCTATGGAATAAAAAAAAATATCGACGATAGGAGCAAAACGTAAAAAGACACAGCTATTAGTATTGAAGGCGAATGCATGCACCGGCAAGCACAATTGGCCATTGGTGAATCGAACATGTGGTAGCATGCATAATATACCCTTTTATAAAACGCACTGCCATTATGCTTGCACAAAAGAGTGCCAAAATAAAACGCTCAGTAAGGCCGGAAATGAAAACTGCCAAAACATCACTGCTCGCCAACAGGTGTAGCGAAAGCTCTCACTGTAGTCTCAAGACCATAAGGGTTAATCTGTTCAAGTTTCAGTGTGTACCTGCGTCATGCCGCCAAACGTTTGCAAAATCTCGTTGTTCAACAATGCACAATCACCTAACGTCAGCGGTGACGAAACCAAGCACTATGTTTTATGTCGACTGGCCTCCAACTCTATAAGAATCTGAGCAAAAATTGTATTGTTTTACCTGCGTTTCGGTGTGAACCTCTACCACAAATGACAGCTATATTTCCGTCACTACTGCTATGTTTCGGCACTCCAGCGGTGCATGGAAATCTTCTCAATTTAGCCCTACTTTCTGATAACTGGCAACCGCAGACTGCAATTCCTACGGAGCATGATACCAGGAGACTATAGAAAGGCAGACACTGTTACCGAAACTGCATATTACTTGATAAAGCTTCGGTAAGTTGCTTCGTACAAAAAAAAAAAACGCCTTAAACACATTCAAATGAAGTATTAGAATCTCAAAAAGGCAGTCCAAGCGCGGCAATAAAAGACACGTTCTTGTTTACGTTTCAAGCAGTATTTTACGAACCGGCGTTAGAGCAGAGCTCTCACCTGAAGCCTCCCCCGCCTCGAAGACCCTGGGGCACGCTACTGCAGTCGCCAGGGACGCAGACACCTCCGGTGTTATGGACTCCCTCCCGTTGCTGCTGCTACTCAAGCTCTGGTCCGAGTCACAGGTGACAGTTCTTGACGCAGAGAACACGTCTTTATCCTCTTGGACACGGCCTGGAGAAGTCGGCTGTCGGGGTGGTTCGAAGGTCACGTCGAGCTCTTCGCAGACTCCCGATGCGCCATCGGATGACGTGGCTAGGTCCTCTTCTCCGGAGGAATAGAAACAATCAGCGAATGGCGGCGACGTCACGTAACACGGGTCAAGGAATTCGAAGCAGTTGTGGGTGAAGCCAGCTCGGAGAAGAGTCGCGTAGATAGATTCGGACGAGCTTCCAGTGTTCGACGAGCAGTCCTGGAGGCCGGCAGTTTGCTGGTAAGGGCTCGCCATTGACAGCGCATGCTCTGAGAGGTGTCGACAGGACTCGGTCGGTTGTCGCCAATGGCACAAGGGCTGGTCCGTGTTCTCTAAAACCGTCTGGGGGGCCTCCATCTACACAAAAATTAAAATTGTGAATAGCCATACTTATTAAGACATGGAAATATCAATGGAGCGGTTTTGAAGACAACAGAGTTAGAAGAGTTCAGATGAAACCGTTTTTCATACAGCCAACATAAGTACAACCTTTTATACAAGTTTGCAGCTGCGTAGGTGTTTCTCTATAAAATGACCCAGGATTAACTGCGCTTTCGCACTATCCTCCCGCGAAAAGCGGTACCTATATTTGAAAACGTATTTTTAAGCTTTGTCAGAAAAAATGCACAGGGTCTCTTAAGTTATCCCTAAGACAACTTGAATGCGAAAGCCCAAGCGCCGATGCATTGAAGACAGACGCATGATTTACTTTACTTTAATTAATTTAAATTTCTCTTAATTCGCTTTGTCATCCGGCTTAATTTCATTGTATCTAATTCGCCTGAGCGGTCACGTAAAGGTCTGGGTACCTTTCGTGTCACAAAGGTGTTTTAACTCAAATACTTTGGAAATCGACTGAACGATTAGTCATATAAGGCCTTCGCCTTAATAAATACGAACCGTCCTTACAAATTACTATAAAAGTGTTTTAAAGGTTACGTTGCGCTTTTTAATATTTGTTTGTTAAGAACCAATTTAAATTTCCTAACATAAGAACTAAGAATGTCTTAACATTTTTTTTTTTTAATTTTTGTTCTAGTTGCAGATTTTATTCTGCTTTTTACTTCTGGAACAGCGCGGATGAGGGTTCAATTAGATACAAGGTGAACTTAAAAACTCGCTACGCGACGGCATTTGTGTGCCAACATGTCAAAATAGTGGTTGAAAGCTGAACAAACCGTTATCACCAATTTATTTTAAACAATATGTCACTTCTTAATATAAACAAACCACTTCGTCTAGTTTGCACCGCAAACTCCATGATATGAAGCTGCTTTCAAACCATAGAAGCCGGTAAAAGTCAATCGGTGTTATATCACTGCCACAGTGCGCGTTTGTTAAGACGTATGCCGCCTTGAACAGACCCGCCTGACCCTTGAAAGCAATTCATCAAACTTAGGCGCCTACCTGTTGTGATGAAGTAAACACCTCTCTCGAATCTGTCAGCCGGCCAAAAACCCAGCGTGGCTGTCGGCACTCTAGGGCACGCCACCAGTCGTCACGCTGTCCAACAGGAGGCCCAAGTCTCCACGCAGAGCTGCACCTCGTTCTTCGCCTCGTGTGGTCTGGCTGTCGTGGAGGGGTGGTGGCCAAGATACGTCTCGAGGCTCTGGTCGACGTGCAGCCGGTGTCCCCGGGGACTGCCGTGGGGCACGGCGGAGAGGGACCGCTGGGGTGTCGGATGTCGGAGGGGTCGTCACGGGGTCCTCCCATGGTCCCGCCCACGCCGCCACGCATGGGCTTGTTGCTTTTAGCTGGGCCGCTCGACGAAAACCCGGCACCCCTCCGAGCTAGTGTGTCTTCCCTCGCCCTGTCACCGGGGTCGAAAACGACGAGTGATGCATTGTCAAGCGCTGAATTCGTGCGCTTCAGCGGTTTTTTTTTTTTTTTTTCCAACGTGATTCGGTTGAGTGAATACGCGCTTATTGCTGATCTAAAGTCAAATGGACGTTCATTTGGATTTATGTAAACCCCCAGCTTCAACACAAGAATGCGACTAAAAGCATTAAAGAAGTAAGGGCAGTGAGCAAAAGCAGGCTGAGAGAAAGAGCGGTGTTCTTTTTTTAATAAAAAAATAGCTCTCCTTCGTTTAGGTGTGCAAATGTAATGGAGTCCTCCTCGGAAAGACAAAACTTTATCATGGGCGATAGATAGGCAAAAGAGAACCGGCTTGATGGAGCGCAGCCACTTTTAACGCAGACTCAAGCCCCTTTATTGGCCATTTAGTACTCGTTTCACTGATTTGACCAAAGTTTAGATGTTGTTTAGCAACAATTTGCATTGAGTGCATTTCTCGCCGAGAGTGCAATTACTACGCAGTACGTTGTTTGAGCAAAGCGAGGATGCCGTCACACTTAAGTTATCTACTCAGGTTGGTAGTATTTTGTTCGATAAGAAACAATATTCAAAGATGAGCCCCCGAGAACGTAAACAAATCAACTAACAAAAACAAATAGCGCGATTTAAAAAACACTCAATTTTATCGACTTTAAGCACGGGTATACGTAAGAATAAAATGGCTTCCACCTGAAATCACGTGCAGCTCGTGCCCTCTAAGCGACTGGTGGCCGTTGCAGAAACCCACATGATCCGGGATTTGATCCCGGAACCTTTCCAACACTCGCGCAGCGCTCTAGAAACTGAGGTAACCAGAAGCTGAGTCTAACCAGGAGACCGGAAGTCATTAGACCAAACGGAAGTTAACAGTTGCCACCAGCCTTGATCATAACCACAACAAACCTGAATGCACATGTCGACTATAAGGCCTTTTTACAAACATAGCCCAATGTCCTGATGAGTTTTCGAGATTTATGTTGACGTTTCTTTTGGCACCCCTGTGCCTGGTTCAATATCTGTTCTGGAGCCAATTACATAGGGAATAAACCGAATACCTCCATTCTTAAATATAAACTTCAAAACGAAAAAGTAAAATCAGAAACAAAAAGTTCATCTTCGACATTCATTACGTTATAACTTACAACTAGGATTCTTATCTTTCGGTGCTTATTGTTCAGAAAATTCGGGGGTGTTTTCCCCCCGGATTTGGTGTTTTTCTGTATCAAGTTTTTGTCACTGCCGAGAAATCCGGTTTTATTGGGGCTTATGTTGAAGAAGTTGGGCACAGAAATGGAATGTCTTAACCCTCCGGGAGCGTACATGTCTCCCGAATACTTTCCCATGCCGATAATAAATAAAAGCAAGCTAATGTGTGCTGTTCCGAATAAAAGAGCAGCCTTACGGACAGTTCATTGGGGACTGTCTTCCGGGTCAACAGAAAATAAAACAGTTGACAAACATTTTTTTTTCCCCATAAAACTTGGGTGTTCCTCCGTCAATAATACCTTGAATTACGAGTTTTTGTTTTGTTTTTTTGCAGTGTGTTTTGCTTTTGATTTTGAGATAACCTACTTAGAGGTTGATCTTTGGGGTTTATCCGTACTTATCAGAAACACAGAACCCTAGTTACAACTTCCTTGTCTTTGAAGTTAGCATTTTTCTTTTAGTTCTTACGTAGCTAATTTTCTAGTTCGATATAGCTAACTGCAACAAACTGAAAGAAAAGAAAAGAAGCCGAAGCAGAGACAGCTTATCGCCCCTCTTTGTTTCAATCCATGTCGGCAGGCTTGTCGAGAGCTCACCGGCAAACCGATTTAGTGACGTCAGCGCGTCTTTTGTCGTGCGAAATGCTAGTTTTGTTCATGCAATTTTATAGAGAGCTGACTTTCCTGTAAAAAGAATTGTACTATGTGGTTTACGTCGACGAGGAAGAGTTCAAAATGTAAGGGCGCAAACGAGCTTGTGTGCATTGCATTCGGTTGAAAAAAACCCGAGACTGCGGGTAAACGACACGACACTAAAAAGTCTCTAGAGACTTTTTAGTGTCGTGTTGTTTACCCGCAGTCTCGGGGTTTTTTCAACCAGGAAGAGTTCATAATTGAATTTTCCACCCAGGGGTGATGGAACTGACAACAAGCTACCCGTCCCGGACTACTTTGAGTGGTACAGCATATAGCGACTACTGATGATTAGATCTGCAAAATTAATCATTAAGCCACCTATTAATCGAATCATACATTAATCGCAGACTATTTTTTTAGTCGATTAGTCGACCAGAAGGTGGGATATTTTATGTTGCTACCCCGGGTATCGTCCTTGCTATAAAGCACAAGATAAAACTATACTCCATCATCGAGTTTTTTGTGTCCCCGAGACACCATGTATTCAAAGTACAAAACAGCAATGATTTTGCGCACCTAAATTTTAATAGGCTCCTTTATGTAGTACCATTATTTATAATTACCCTGAAAAACATCAGGGAGTTCTAATCGTGTTCTACTAAATAATATAGAATCCACCATTCTTGGATCCTTGGAGATCCACCTCCTGTTTCTTGTATTTCGTAAAATACGCTGAATTGTGCATCAAAAGCTTCCGCTTCCTAGTGTTTTGCTGACGACATTAAGATCTTCACAGATATGCAACCCCCCGATGATTGTCCTTTATTACAAGATTAGATATTACGCATATCCAAGTGATTTTTCTGAATTTTTTTTTACTAAATCCTGTCCAGAACAAATTACGGGAGGACGCTTAAGCTTCGCCGTTAAGAGTGGAACGTGAGAGCTAAACATCTAAACTACCCCTCGTTCCCAAGCCGCGCAAGCGTGTCTGCATGTCTTGGACAATAAAGAATAAAAAGGTGTCTCCGTGGCCAGGTCAGTAGCGTGTCTGGCTCGCAACCGAAAGGTCGTAGGTTCGAATCCCACCTAGAATTCTTCAAATTTTAGGTGGGACTTTTGGCAAAATGAATATCTTTATAAAGGAAAAATATTTGAGACATGTAGCGACCTTTAATTCGCATTACATATCATGTCTTAATCACTTTCATTCCACGCGTGACGTCACGTTTCATGTGAGTGTTCTGCTTTGTTTGAAATTCCCGCGTGAGGTTATGGGACTGTGACGTCATGTCCCTGTCGGCCAATAATGATTTCCCCGTCCCGCCGACACCGGCTTTTGTACGAGACGATCCATAATGAAATCCGCTACAATCACGCAAGTTACATTGCTTTGTAAATTGAAGGTCTAATTTGACACAGAATTATCTTCATTTTGTAACGCAGATGGTTTCCTTCAGTGTTGGAATCCTACAATTAGTCTCATAGTTGCCGAAGGATCTATGAAACTTTTACGCATTGTTTGACTATTCTCCTACCTGGTAAGTACAAAACTTGAATTTGGTTTTGCAATGTGAAACTCGCAGACAACATCTAGTGCGTCACGTATAGAAGCTACTCAAACATGTATTATTCTTGTCGCTTATGAGATTTATTATAAAAGATATTTTATTCGGATTACTAATAAACACTTAAAAAGGCTAGTTTTTACAAAACGTATTACTGCGAAAGTTTTCTCTTGATACTTTAGTTTAGACAAATCAATTGATAATTTATTTGGGACACTGTCAATTCGGTGCAGATTTGTTGGCAGTTTGATACTTTAGACCCATGTTACGGATAAAAAAACAGGACGCGGGATGGCTAAAAAAACATGCTTTTCGTGTAAGGCTCGTCAAATTATGAGGCGCTGGAGAAATGCAGCCTTCTGCGTTAAGTCCTTATTTCGAACTCTTTTTGTTCGCCTTCCGCCCATTGAAAAGCATGCGGGAAGGGCCTTAGAACGCACCTGGTATCGCTGCGCCGCAGCGTTCTTCCGCAACATAAAGTTCATCTGCGTTCCTCGCCGTCACCATGGCAACGAACGCCGAATGAATGGAAGCACGCACGGTACCGCCGCGTTTTGCCAGCAACAGCTGACGCCATTTTACGAACGCCGTCTGCGAGCCAAAGCCGAACGCGGTATGTCAGATCAACCGCCTCCGCCGGTGCTCGATCGCCGACGGCGATCGAGCACCGTCGGCGTAACCGCGGGTCACGTGACCCCTCCCCAGGTCACATGACCCCCCAAGGTCACGTGACGCCCCTCCCCCCGAGGTCACGTGACCCCCCAGGCCATGTGACCCCCCAAGGTCACGTGCCCCCCCCCCCCCCCCCCGAGGTCACGTGACCACCCCAGGTCACGTAACCCCCCAGGTCACGTGACCCCCCTCCCGAGGTCACGTGACCCCCCTCGTGCCTTCCCCTCCTCCTCAAGAGCTGCGCTCTAATTCGGCGTTACAGGGAGTTGTAAACGTCTTTAATTTTTAAATGAAATGATTATTTTCGTAAGAGGATACGCGCGGGGCAAAACGCGACAGTCTGGCAGAAATTCATGAAATTACAGAACACGATCGCGAAGACCTGATAGCAGTCATAAAGAACCTGGAAACAAAACTGAACGGATCTGTGCCGCAGCCCGATAAGATTGAGTCTATGTGCAGACTTTAAGTGAAAGATGGTAAGATACCTCCTATCATTGTACGCTTCAATGACAGATCGGAACGAGACAGATGGGCCTCCAAACGTACAGCATTGAAGGACGAACACGTGTACATCAACGAGAACTTAACCAGGCTACAGTGATGCTTGTTTTGGAATACGAAGGATTGTGCGAGGGAAATGAGTTACAAATACATCTGGATGAAGAACGGGAAAATTTTTGTGAGAAAGAGGGGAGGCTGCAGTTCGAATTGATGACGAAAGTGACCTGAACAAAATTCAATAATGTATTTCGATACATTTAAAGAATGGGATAATCATACCAAAACAGTTCTAACCGAAGAAGGAAAGAAGAAAGAAGACCAGATCCTACTTATCGTTCAAATAAATGTTAGAAGCCACAAGAAGCACAGTGATGAACTGAATGTTTACATAGAAGATGCACTGGTAGATATCGATGTGCTTATACTTACCGAAATAAATGTCGAGATACTGATATACGTTAAAAATAGCTGGCTTTTCGACCGTATTGAGGTATCTTTGCAGCATGCCGAACCTCTTGTGATGAATATACATAAAGCTGCGAGATCGTTCACTATATGTGCCCTTTATAGACCACCCAGTGGAAATCTACATTTATTCTATGAAGAATTTGATAAACTGATAAACTGTCTTAACAACAACGATTATATAGTTATAGCAGGCGACTTAAACATTGACGTTTCTAGTCAAGATAGATACGGAGTCTCGAATTACCTGAGCATATTGTGCAGTTACGGGCTAGAAAATGTGATCAATGGTTACACTAGAGAAGAACACCTTGCAGATAAAATTACAAAAAGTTGCATTGATCATAGAATAGCCCGAACAAGCAATTTATTCCTTATAGGTGGCCTAATTAAACAAAAAGTAGCAGATCCTTACTTTGTTGCTCTACGGATACTTAAGGAAAACTGTACACAACAGATGGAAGAAGGCCAATACAAACAAATTATTGACAACAAAAAAGTGTACTACAGTATAAAAAAGTACAACTGGAACTCTCTCTTACATCTTGAACATATAGCCCTTTATAAAGCGGTGGTCGAGAAACTTGGGAGCATATACGAAAGTTCAAAAAAGACGATCAAATTAAGAAAAATAAATCGTAGCAACAAGTGAATTTATAATGAAATAGTTGAGTTACGTTTTGAGAAAATAAATTATGGAACAGATGTAGGCAAAATCCGCAAGACAAATCACTGAAGGAAGAGTATAGGCAAATAAGGAACACGGTAACTACAAAAATAAGGCTATCCAAAAAGAAGTTCCGCACAGCACAGCTTAAACAGTGCGGAAAGAACAACAGGGAAACGTGGAATGCTATTAATAAAATCATATGCAAACCGCCCAAAGATAACGCGGGCAAATCTCTAAAGAAAAATTTTGCAACAACCAATTTCGATACACTAAGTAATAACTTCAATCGCGCTTTTGTTAAGCAGGTGCAAGACCTACGTAAGCAAGCAAACAAATCTAACACAAAACCTAACTTACGGAGCCGTACACAAAACTCCGCGTACATGCCGCAAATAACAGAAGTAGATCTACAACATATAATTAGCAATATAGTAACAACAAAACCGCGCAGGATACGATCAAATAAGGCCCAGAGATCTGCGCGTTCATTTTAACAGTCTAAAAAACGTTCTTCTGGCAATATTAAACGTGATTTTTGATCAGGAGATATGCCTAATAAGATGAAGGTGTCGATAGTGCGGTCAATTTATGAAAAAAAGAACAAAAAAGATGTTTCTAATTACGGGCCCATTGCGTTCTTGTCAGTCATTCATTAGATAACGTAAAGATTTATTTTAAAAACTATTGCCTCGTTCTGCGACAAATTCTCGTTAATAAATAACTGTCAGTATGGGTTCCAGAAAAATAAAAATACGTCACTATTATTCGAAGACGTAGCGGATTTTATTATTGAGAAGATAGACAAGAATCAAATTGTACTTGCCTTATTTTTAGACTTAACTAAAGCGTTTGATACAATAGATCATGATAATCTACTAGATGAATTAGAAAGTCTAGGATTCAGAGGACCGTTCCTTAGATTTTTCAAAAATTACTTTACCAGCCGAACACAAAAAGTAAGAATTAGCAATAGTATAAGTGATACCATCAATCTCACCTGCGGTGTACCCCAAGGATCGGTATTGGGCCCAATGCTATTTAATATATACATGAATGACCTCGCTTCTTTGCCTTTAATATCAAATAACACATTTATATCAATATCCAGACGCTACCGCTTTAGTTCTAGCCAACAAAAATTATAGTATTGCGGCGTCCGCTTTACAAGAGGACATCAAACAAATAATGAAGTGGTCTGTAAAGAACTTCACTTTTGTAAATGAAAATAAGACTAGTTGAATGTGCTTCAGAACTCATCAAAAGCGTATTGACCTCACAGAACCCATCTTTTTACATTCAGCGGAATGCAGGTATTGTTGCTGTTCACCACTAGCATACGCAACGGCAACTAAATACTTGGGAATTTACTTTGACGAACATTTATCCTGGAATTTGCATACAGAAAACCTAATAAAGCAGTTGAGGATGATTTCATCTTACCTATACAAACTTCGTAGTCACACGGACATCACATTAGGGAAAACAGTTTACCAAATGTTAGGTGAATCAAAACTGAGGTATGGGAAAACGATCTACGCATTCTGTTTGAGCACCAAAAAGCAAAAAAAAAAAATCGATAACATGATAAAAAGAGTAGTAAAGAACGTCACTTACGGAACCCGGCTCGAGCACACCATTCGAAGAACAGCTTACCGAACTTAATCTTCTGGCGATAGGTAATCTGAGGAACTATACAATCATCACGTCAAACTACTTCACGAGTGATTACAAGAAGTCAACTAGACAAAAACAGCTTAGGAGGACCGAGAAATATAATATTCCGAGAGTATATACGAATTATGGTACATGATCAAGAAATCATTCTGTTCCAAATCTCTTTAATCAACTTCCTGGCAATTTGCAGGAAATCCATTCGTTACGTACAGTAAAAAAATTAATATTGAAATGGTGTCAAAGCAGGTCGATTTGAATTTGGAAGTGTGCCCTTATATTTTATCCATGATCTCGCCTTGTCACTCATGTCAAGCAATTTTTGTCGCTTCTTTGCTTGTTACTGATTCATGGCCGCTGCTTGAGTTAGTTTTTGTTGTAATGACTTTGCTGTTGAACATTTAGTCTCGAGTATTTTCTTGTTGCTTTTGCATTTCATTATCGGCTTAGCATATGGCTGATCACGACCGATGTCTACGGTATTTTTTTTACATATTTATATATTTTTCATGATTCTTTTTGTTCGGATAGCAATTTTCTGTGTTGAGCGTTACTTGTCGTTTTTGGTTTTCGCTACTGCTGCATGCGGTGTTTCTTCCTTTTGCGGTGGACGAATTTAATAGATACTATTGTATAACGACGCAAGGTTTAGTCCGCAAAGTGTTAATGATTGTTAGGCCACAGCATGACGCACCACGGGTTCTTGCAATTTAGTTTTTGTTTTATTCTTGTTGTTTTCCTTGTTTTTCTGTAGCAAAGCACGGGGGGTGGGGGGGGGGGGGGGGGGTGAGCACTTAAACAACTGGACTGCCCGCTCTCACACACAAGCACATATGTGCTTATCTGAGACGGTTTTGCAAAGTGTATTTTGGAAGAAAATCTGAAATAAACTATTCTATTCTATTCTAATGACGCGCATGTCAGTAACGCACGTGTCTCCTCGTTGCTCCTGAGCTCCTGAGCCATATTTTTTTTCTCGCAGTGTATAGGATGGTTTGAACGTATAAAAAATACACAGGGGCTTTATAGCGCGAAAGTGGCATGAACAATGCTTTTGAAAGTGTCAAGCAGGAGCGTCACTTCATTTTCACTGCTACCACACGTTTTGGCGTTCCAAAGGATGCGCTTCAAAGGCGTGCCAAAAGGCTCACTGAATGTGAAGAGCAGCTGCTCTACCCTAAAACGGGCGGGCTACAGAAGGCAAGTTTTTTTCGACATCTCAAGTTTCAACAACATTTCTTTCGTAACAGACGCAAGACAAAGGAAGAGACCAAGCACACTGTAAAAATCGACGTAACAAATACGCGCATTTGCGACATCAAACTATACGCTGCAGCCTTATTTTTTAAGAAGATGAGTTTCCACCGTCCTCTGGGCCTCTAAACTCGTCAAACACAAAGTTGGGGCCGAAGTTGACGGAACGCACCGATTGGCCTATTACGATGATGACTTCGCGCTTTTTTCGCCGACCTCCAATCGGCGCGCTCCGCGAAAGTTCCGCTCAAACTTCGTTTTGACGAGTTCAGGACCCCTACGCGCGCGACAGCCCGCATGGATTGACGCTTCGGAAGAAGATCCGCAGAGAGCCTGCACCGTAGCAGAGAATGCGCAGTGAAACGCGAACCCGCGCCTTGCGCAACTGCGCAACCGATCGGCGGACCGCCGCATGACCCCACAGATCCCAGCCATTTTCCCCAGCTCCGTGGCTTCGTTGCTTTCTGATAGTGGACTCCGAACGAAACCAGAGCACTTTCAATCGCTTCAAAAGGTTACGTATACACGACTTTATTACTTGAAGCGTTGTAAACAGCAAAGTTTGAAACCCCCAACCTGTGCTCTGCTGTAGGCGTCATTTCGACTGCGTGTACTCCAACGTAACGTGACCCAGTGTTCACACTCGGCTAGCTTGGCTATCCTGTTATCCATGGGCGTACCAACCGGGAGGGCAAGGGGGGCGCTTGCCCCCCCCCCCCCCCCAGTTCTCAGAGTGTGTGGGGGGGGGGGGGGCAAGGCATGTGTTTTGCTCCCCCAGGAAAAGCCGCCACTGGGCAGGGCAAACACTGGCCGGCGGCGCCCAGGGATACCAAGGGAACCGCCCCCTGGATCCGAGGGGGGGGGGGTCTGGTTTGCCCCCCCCCCCCCCCCCACAAGGACAAGTTGGTACGCTACGGCTGTTATCTCATGTGCGAAATGAGGTTTACGTATAAGCCAGGCCACCACGTCTCTTTCGGATATTCAGCCTCAAGCAGCCTGGCTTCCGGCGTGCTTTTGTGGCTGCCGCCGCAGCCGTTGGACGCTTTGGATGCCCGTGCCCGTTCGAAGAGGCGTTGTTTGAAGCTGACGAGTCGCCGAAGTGTTACCGGAGCTTCTCTTTACTAAAGTCTCGATCGACGCTCGGCTCTGAGCTCGTACTTCTGTCCTCCCGGGTAGACCACATACATGGGTAAATTACTTCCAAAATGTAATTTATTTACAATTGCAATTAATTTCCTTCAAAAGTAGTTTAATTAGGATTACAATTACTACTAGGTGAAAGTAATTAGTTAAAATTGCAAATTTCTTTTTAAAAAGTAAATTCAATTACTTTACAATTACTTATCTCGGAGAGCGACTCGACTTCGGCCATATAACTAACGAGTTGTTAAGAATGCAACGCATTTGTTCATTCCTTGCTCCAATGTATGTTGAGGTTTAGGTATCGCTGTATATATGTTATGTTTTGTACTTTCCTTTTGTGAATTTTGTTAAATTAATGATAGAATTTGAGAGTTGGGGGAATGAAGTCCTGCGTTCTTTTATTTTCAATAAATAATAATAAATTGGTCTATATACTCGAATACGCCAGATCGGTAAAGTAAAATTGGGTTGACACACTTTTGTTAGCCAGGCAGATAAAAATGCAATAATTAGTCATCTCTGAAAATGTTCATAGTGTTAACATAAAAACTGCAACCCACGCGTGCAAAACTGCAATACAAACGTTTTATGTTATTGTAAATTATTTATATTGAGTGGAAATTATAATGGTTCAGAAATACATAAGAACCGAATCGGGGCTCCCAAATCAATAGTGACACTATTCACAGGTGCGAAGTCAGTCTTCCAAAATGCTGACGCAAATAATATCCGAAGTAAAACCAACAGGAAATAAACTTGGAAATGCGAGTGTGTCACCGAGCACTAGGCCACTTGTGCGGGCGCTGAGGCTTTTAGAGGGGGTCCGTTAGCGCCGCAAAGTCTCGCAAAAGTAATTGTAATTGTGCCTGAAATTGTGGAACTACTGACGCTAGAAAGTAATTAAATTACAATTGCAATTCTTTCTAGCCAAAAGAAATTAAATGACAGTAATTAGATTACTGTAATTGAATTACTACCCAAGTACGGTAGATCATGAGTGCCGACCACCGATCTGTGGTGCCGGCTGGCGCCGAACGAAGTTGAGAAACGCTAGCGAGTGAGTCGTTTTTATTGCCACTGCGGAAGGGCACCGGCGCTAAAGTATAGCGCCGAGGGAGGGTTGACAGATTTTCGTGACGCCGCCCAACTGCCCTGCTATCGGCTGCGAAAACCAGATGGGGCGAAGAGAACGGCGCGCCTTTTTATAGCTTCCCGTCGCCCGCGTTTCGCCTCAGTCGACGCAAATTGAATCGCGGTTGTTTATCTGGTAGTTCCCGCGATTGGTGTACCTAGACTGCAGATTGTTCCACTACATTAAGAGAGCCTCTTTTATGTGATATTATTCTGATGATCGCTACATCTTGCTTTTTCATCTAGGCTGCACACTTCTAGACGACCCTCTACGGATTGCTCTCCTTGTTAACAGGTCACTAGTGCTTCAGACTTGGAAGTCACTGTCTGCTCACTCCTAGGAGAATATTTATGTTCGACATCAGGTTCCTTCAGACGTACATCAACACACTAAAGTGTCGTTTTTTCTGTTCTTATTTCACACAAAACTAAATTGCGCTTTGCTCGTAATATGCCCTACCATTGTTCACTGAAATGAAAGTTGTAATGGGAACAATGACCACGAGAGATGACTCAGCCAACGTGACCAAAACGTTCCTTGCATAATTTTCCCCTATTGGTCGTTTTGGATGTTGACAACATTTCTCATGAATAATGAGTGTTTGCACATGTGTTTCTTTTACTTCTCGTACAGGTACTATACGGTTAGATAAACCCCAGCAAAGCCAGCAAGACCGTCTCCTAGGGTCACACCGAGGTTAAAGAGGCACTAAAGAGGATTCGTTTGCATGTTCTTGGTCATAACAGATTCTACGGGCCCTATACATCCTAACAAATCTAAAAATTACGATCACGCGACGCTGGTTTTGTTATTAAAAACGTTATATGAAAGGCTGGGACATCACGTTCTGAGCCGATGTTTACGCTCAGCAGCGGTGTCAGCGCGGTGACAACGGGCGATCATCGGCCAATCGCAAGCCGCCTCTCTCGGAGAGGCGGTTTGCGATTGAGAGGGGGGCTTGCGATTGGCCGATAAGCGCCTTTCGTCACCACTCTGACAACGCTGCTGGGGCGTGCCCCGCCTTTCCCGGGTGGAAAAATCCGCTCAAGGGTGTGTCCCGACCTTTCATCAGGTTTTAAATAGGAAAACCGGCGTCGCGTGATTGTAATTTTTGGATTTTTATGATGCTTTAAGCCCGTACAATCATTTATGGCCAAGAACAGACGATCGCAAAATCCTCTTTAGTGCCCCTTTAACGGCGTTTCTGCTTGAGTCCTGAGCCATGTCACGAAATGTACCTAACCTATTGGTGCATTCTCTTTCTATAACTTTTTTTCCACTGAACTTTTTTTATGGAGTGAAAAGGGTAGTACAATGTTTAAACACCCGAACATTCCTAAGTGGTCACTCTACCGGACAGTAGGGTGTCTTAGGGAACCGAATTCAGAGGCCGCCAAACACTGGGATTCAGTCCCCCTGGGGATTTTTTCTTCCTCCTTTTTACCTACGACGTTCAACGGGCCGATTGGACTTGAAACGAAAGTTGAGGAGTTCCAAGAAAGGCCTTTACTTCACTAACGTTTCAAGCGGGGACCGCTTTTCTTCAGGGTGGGGTGGTGTGTCAAATGTCCTCTTCTTCTTGTTGACGTTTGTGTGAAAGAGGAAGAGTGACTATGAAGAGTATTATAAATATTCGGAACAGGAGCAACAAAAAGATCGTAAATCTTTGAAAATAGAAATTGTAAACAATAATAATTGAAATCATGGAAGAAGACGACGACGTGTGCTGAATCGGAACGATTTCTGTTTGGCTCCTCTTGAAATACTCTTAGGCAAGACTTGGCGGCTATATCCAGACCACATTTGTGTTCATCGTGATACTCGCCGTCGACTGCTTGACCTGCACCCAACGGTGAGCTACCGGGGGCGGTGCCCATCCCTAAGATATGTACCATCGACTCCGCATAGAACAACTTGGTTCATAGCTGGTGGTCAGGAGACCCGAAACATGGCTCAACCTTCTCCAAGACACTCCGAGGACGGATCTCAAGGTCTGTCAAAGTCCACAGCTCCCATTAAAAGTACTACTGCAGCGGGAACCCAAGCGATTACTCCCGGCACACAGACTCCATGCCCCGCTAAAAGACCGCGGACTGATCATAAGGATGAGTTATCTGACGACGATAAAACTGCATGCTACTCGGTAGACGACGCCATTGAAGTGGATGAAGACAAAACTCCATTCACTCTGGTATCGTACAAGAAAGATCGCCCTGCTGGAATACCGGTGGTGTTCAAACCAATCACAAGTGAGCAGTCATTCTGGAGAGTGAATCCTAACACAATAGCCAACGAGATCCTTAACATCACAAAGGAAAAACTTCTCTCCCATCGAATCAACAAGGATGGCAGCATGACTGTTTCCGTCGCTTCACTTCAATCGGCAAACAGGCTCCTTGCTGTGACATCCCTTTCCGCCATTGAAGTGACAACGAGTGTGCCTAACTCGTACTCCAGGAACCTTGGCAAGATCAAGGGAGTACCTCTGGAGTATTCTGACGATGAATTACTGGAATATCTAAAAGATTTCGGAGTCATCTCCGTCCAACGCCAAGTGTCTTACCGAAGACAAGACGACGGTAACACTGTTTCACGGAAAACAGAGAGCGTCCTCCTGCACTTTCGTCCAGATCGTGCAATGCCCCAAAGAATTTTGCTGGGGTTCACAAGCCACCCGGTAGACGAGTACTTTGGACCTCCAGTGCAATGCTTTAAGTGTCAAAGGTACGGTCACATAGCAAATTTTTGTCGTGGCCCAACCCGTAGTAAGGTGTGTGCAGGTGCCCACAACCACAAGGAATGCACCTCCAAACAAGAGCCGAAATGTGCAAATTGTGGCGGAGGGCACTCTGCCGCATTTGCTGGTTGTCCAATCAAGAAGGCTGCCTCAACCACACGTAAAAGAGAGCTTCTGAACGGTAGAGAGGTCCGCACTAGAGCGCCGATCTTGAACCCAGAAGTTGTGCGTCCCCCGCCGTGCTTGAAAAGCTTGAACGACACGGCAGCCAAAAAGGTCAAATACCGCGATGCTGTGAAGGACACATCGAAAACAAGCAAGGAAAAAATTAGTGATGGCAAATCCCAACTTCACGGCTCGTGCAGCTGCGCCCACCGAACTGCTTTATCCAGCACAGCTGAAACACCTACCAAAGAGAACGTCCCAGGAACATCGATCACAAAAACAAACTGCAGTCAACCAGTATCCGCTTCATCTGCTCCGCGGAGAAATAGACAAGAACAACGTGTAGACATTGGCCAACTTGTGCTTCCAATGCTTTTCGCTGCACTCAAGGCAATCATTAACGCGATGCCTAACGCCAATGATCTTCCATAAGTTCGAGCCTTGCTAACGATGGAACCGCTTATTAAGTCCACATGCCTAACGGTGAGTGGGCATTTTGATGACTGACGTATATAAACGCACATCAATATTTCAATGGAACGCGAACGGACTACGAACCAAATGCGGGGACTTCAGACAATTCGTTGCTCAGTTTTGTTTCCCAATACTTGCAATATCTGAGGCCCGTGTGGATAGTTCGTTTCGACTGGCAAACTATGTATTATACAAATCTACGCGACCAGGAGGTCCTAGTCGCTGTTTACTTGGAATACGAAAAGATTTAGTCTCAACACTTCTTTTTTCCTCGACTTCGGATGTGCCAGAGTATGTTGCCTGTCAAGTACGCGTAGGACCGATGACACTTACGGTTGTGAGCATCTACATAGAGCCACAAATTTCAATGACAAGCGCTGAATTTAACTCGTTCTTCAAACGACTCACTGCTCCCTATGTTATGTGTGGAGACTTTAATGCCCACCACACACTGTGGGGTAGCTCTCATTGTGACCAAAGAGGAAACCTCATTGAAAATATTATCGATCAATATGACATACGTATATTGAATGATGGTTCACCAACATACATAAAAGGAGCCAAATATTCCAGCTGCCTTGATCTTACGCTGTGTACTCCAGACATCTTGTACGACATCGATTGGCGCACAGATATAGACACTCGTGGCAGCGACCACTACCCGATACTCATTCACCACCCGCGGCTAACTTCAAAACAACCAAATTATTGCGTAGCGTTTACGAACTGGAAGATGTTTCGTTTTCTGAACACCAGACAACTCGAAGAAATTCAGACAGTCGAGGACTTTGAGCGAGTGATCAGTGCAAACTTAACAAAATCCACAAAAAAGGTAGCAGTTCCAAGAGAGACTGCCGGAGTAAACGGTGACTATGAGAAGCTTCGAGCTATTCGCCGGAGATCAGAAAGACGATATAGGAGATCGGGAAGAACAGAGGATTTTTATGAGGCCCAACGTATCCACACTAAAATGAAACGGCTTTTGCAAAAACTTTCTAAACGCCGATGGAGAAAGCTTTGTGCAAAATTTTCACCTTTCACCCAGATCAAAATGGTGTGGAATATAGTACGCTCCTTGAAATCACCAGTAACTCAGAAAAGACCGTTCAGAGCTTTGGCCCTGTCACAAGGTACTTCGGAATTGACAGTGGCGAATCAATTTTGCGCTTTACTTACAGAGCAGGGAGACGCGATGACCTCCCCTGAATACTACGCATCATGCGAAGCCGCCATTAAAAGTATAGGTGAAGAAATTAACTCAAGTAATTCACACCTGGATCGTGATTTCAGTATCCGTGAACTGGAAGGTGCACTGGCGACGATTAGTAAACACACAACTCCGGGTCATGATCAAATAACATAAAGCACTTGCAAACCTTGGTCCGGGAACTAAAACAAATCTTCTTGAGATCTTTAGTGATGTCTGGGGAAAAGAAACTCTCCCGGACTCATGGAAACTGGCAAAGGTTGTTCCTTTACTAAAGTGTGGGAAAAGCCCAGCAGCTATAGAATCGTTTCGTCCAGTAAGTCTCACTAGCTGTGTTGCGAAACTTCTGGAAAAGATGATACATTTGCGCCTTCAATGGTGGTTAGAATCCAATCACGTATTACCTGAACAAATGACTGGATTTCGCCCTAGTAGGTGCACTATTGACTCTGTGCTTGACCTTGTTACCACAGTGGAACACGAGCGCGCATCTGGGAACATAACCATAGCAGTCTTCTTGGATATTCATCGCTCCTTTGATACCGTGAGCCACACACTTGTTCTGCACGGACTCATTCAACTGAAAGTGCGAGGACGGGTTGTACGTTGGATAAAAAACTTCCTGCTCCATCGCAAGATATTTGTAGCCACAAACGAAGGCAACAGCGCGGAACATGAGTTAAAACATGGGGTTCCACAAGGTAGCGTACTTAGCCCTACTTTATTCAACGTTGTCATGGCTGAATTACCCCAGCGACTCCCTCCAACGCTCCAAATCTCGATGTATGCAGATGATATTTGCATATGGGCATCTGGTTCTTCTTCAGAAACTTTACAATTGCAGTTGCAGTCTGGCCTCGATGAGACATACAAATACCTTCGTGAGAGAGGCATGGACATCTCAGCTAAAAAATCGGCAGTTCTACCCTTCACTAAAAAACACCTCAAAGGGTTTAAGCTCCATCTACGAGGACAAAACATCGAGCGAGTCAAGTGGCACAGATTCCTTGGTGTCGTGCTAGACTGTTCTCTTACATGGTCGAGGCATATTGATATGCTTGAAAAAAAAAGTGAATGCTATCGTTAACGTACTTCGGTGCATCGCGGGTGCGAGATGGGGAGGGTCAACGGACGGTCTCCTTCTTCTCCATACAGCTCTTGTACGACAAACAATCGCATATTCAGTACCAGTTCTACAAGGAATTTCACCAACATCAGAAAAGCGATTAAATTATATGATTGCACGAAGTCTGCGCATATGCTTAGGTGTTCCACGGGCTACTTCTACTGAACTCGTATTCGCGGAGGCCCGAGAACCTCCAGTGGTTGTCCTCCGTACTCAAGAAGTATGTCGACACTACTTTCGTCTAGCCACACACGACGGTGGCCGTCCCCTGTGTCAAGACATTCTTCGACAACGAATTCAATGCCAGTTTCGCAAACTTCTTATTACATTGCCAATTTGCGTACCAAATCATGTGCATTGGCTTCCTAACTTACAATGCCCCCCATGGACAATACCGCTACTGAAGATACAAACAGACATATCTGAAATGGATTCTAAATCATCTCTAGACTCTACTGTGGCAAAAATGCTCTCCCTGGATCATATACAACTTCACTACGACACTGCTGTTCATGTTTATACAGACGGATCAACATCAAATCGAGGCTCAACCTCTGCTTTTACTATTCCCAAGTTTAATGTAAACAAATGCTTTCGACTTTCGCACCATGTCTGTTCAACAACGACCGAGCTGCATGCGATATTTTCAGCGTCGACATTTATTGACACTTTTAATAAGCCAGACAATTGGATCATACTGACAGATTCTAAGAACGCACTAGAACTATTGAAGGGTATAAATATGCGGTCCTCTTTCGGACCTTTACTGTATCAAATTCAAATGACACTAGTCCATGCAGAGAGTCTTGGGCACTCGATACGTCTCCAATGAATCCCAGGGCATTGTGGAATTGCTGGAAACGTTGAAGCTGATCAATTGGCTACAGAAGCCTATATATATGACGCAATAGAACTAACCATCTTCACACCCACAGATGCCAAACTACTACTTCGGCATTACCGAGAGGAATATTCACGACGGCACTGGTTTACTGAGAAATCTGTAGACTCTCTCCTTCCGCATATTGACCCGGACCTTAAATTTCCACCATACTCCGGAACAAAAAGGAAATACGACACTCTCCTGCACCGATTAAGACTCGAAGTGGCTTTTACTGGAAGTTTCTTGCATCGAATTAGAGATCATGTGACCCCAGTATGCATATGTGGTGATCCTTTAGAGGATGTTAATCACATCCTCTTAGAATGTCAGTGCTACGCCAGTGAAAGGAATCGAATGAAAACTCGACTTCAACTATTGGACAGTCGTCCCTTATCTTTGGCAAACATTTTGGGCCCTTGGGCGAACCGAAAAACACTCAAAAGAGCACTAAACATTATTTGTGACTTTTTAAAAGACAGTGGACTTTTATACGAATATTAAGTACAGGCATATGTCGTACGCCTATGGTTGTATATATTTGTAGCTATGTGCACAAGTGAGTGAGCGTGACAGTATGTAGCGAGAGTGTAAGTGATGTGCTCTATCCCAGCTGAAAATGAGAGAAGCAACAGACTGACAAGAAATGCATCAACTGCATCAACTGTTTTGTGCTGTGTTTTGAAGCAAGTGTTCTGTAACGCTCCGTTTTTTTTTGTTTTTTTTTTGTGCGCGTGTTTGTGTGTGTGTGTGTGTGTGCTGGTGTGGTCGTGTCAGGCCTGTGCTCTTACTTCGTACTCATTTCTTTTCTTCTTTATTCATTACGTTTTTAGGTCTTAGTTCATATCACCTTCAAGTTTTGGAGTAGCCGGCGCCATTTCAAGGCTGCCAAATTCTCCATAGCACCATTTATTTTCTTCTTCTCAATTGAAATCATTAAAACTAAATAAATTGATTTGCAGTATTTGCCACAGTCTTCGTCACAGTTCTTAAGCACAATCACCCCCGAGCAACCGGAGCGCACACAGAAGTAGCAATGAGGATGTGTTCGGGATTAACACCGCTTCGAGAGCGGAGATCTGGACAGCGCAAGAGTGCTGTGGCGGTTTTGCGGAAGGATTGCCACGAGGATGTTCACGAGAGGCGTGGAATGAACTCACGATGGCAGGCGCCTTTGGCGCAACAATGTGGTAGACGCGCTCGGCTAGCACAGTCCGTGCAGAACCAAAATAATTGTGTGGCTTCGGCCCTACACAGACCGTGGCAGCCAAGTGAGTACGCCTGGGGGGCTATGTTGCGCTTTTTGGACTCCCAGGAGACTAGGGAGAGGGAAGTGACGTCAACAACGCAGCAAATGCAGATTGGATGTTTATTTTGTTTTCTTCTGTCAACATCCAATCTGCGTTTCTCTAGTCGTTGACGTCACTTCCCTCTTCCAAGTCTCCTGGGAGTCCAAAAAGCGCATCATAGCACCCCTGGACTTGCGTTAATACCACAAGCAACCGAATTGAATTTGTGAATGAAAAAAGCCTCCTTCAACTCTCTGTCATGATCAGAGCTAAACCCAGATTGAAGAAGGATGATACGTATTTTTTCAATGCTATGCTTTGAGAACGGGAGTGTGGGTAAGGACTTGACATGAGACTTGTGATTATTAAGGCGCAACCGAAATGAAGTACTGGTTTGTCCTATATAATCCATGTTACACAGTTTACAGAGATTTCCAGTGATTTTGAAAGAAAAGTCAGAGTTCGCGCTAGTGACAAGATTGGTGGTTTCTACATATTCACAAATCCATATACCTCGTCCATATACCACGCGTGGCGATACCGGAAAAAGGGTTCGTCGTTTATTGCTTTGCTGCAAAATACTGTGATGGTTCCTGAGGATATTGTTTAGTTTTGGAAGGCGGGCTGAATATGTAACCACCAGGTTTGCGCGCTCGTTTTGTGACATTTTGGGTTGGGGTTGATTAATATTTTGTTCTCGGTCGAGAGCTGGTGCTCTTTCAATGGCCTTATCGACAATGGTTGGTGGATAATTTTGCTTACATAGCACGAGTTTCAGATTGCTGGCGTTGCGTTCGAATTCGTCTAAATTAGAGCATATTCTCCGGAATCTATGAGCTTGAAAAAAGGGAATACTTGTTTTGCAATCTTAGGCTGGGATCTCTTGAAGTGCAGGTGCTGTTGACGGTCCGTCTGCTTCCTGAAGAGTTTTGTTGGAAGAGCATTCCCGTTGATCTGAACTGTCCCGTCAAGCAAATCAATGTTCGTTGTAGAATAACTATGCTAAAACATAATACTGGGGTGAAGACCGTTGAAGTCCCGAATAAAGTCTATGAGTGCTGACTCTCCGTGTGCCCATACCATAAAGATATCATCGATGGATCTCTGACTTATTATATATATATATATAGTAAACGACTTATTTTTCGCGGGCTCAATATTTCGCGATTTAGGTCAAAGCTGAAGTTTTGGAATAATTCGCGGGTTCTAATTTTCGCGACGCGATGGGTTGGGGTGGTAATATAGATTAGAATGTGTTTTCATTTTACCGGAATTATTTGCGGGACCTATTTTTCGCGAATTGTAGACAATTCGCGAAAATTTGGTCCTCGCAAAAATTAAGTCGTTTACAGTATATATACATATATATACAGTAGACTCCCTTTAAGACGAACACGAAGGGACCCTGAAAATTTGTTCGACTTATCAGATGTTCGCCTTAACAGAAGTGCCCTAATTATCATGCTGGGCATGTCTAAATTGCTGTTCACCAATAAACACAGAATGAAAAGGCCTACAATGAAGAGATACTTAAGAAGGGACATTTATTTGGGTTACCATGCCAAATGAAGAAAAAAAAAAATAATGCTTCACAAAACCACTGGTGGGGGAACCTACCCATTCGGTGATCTCTGACTGCCTCCTCCTCTGTGCAAATCGGCGTCTAGCGATGAAAGACGACACGTGGAACATGTTCCTGAGAAAACAGGCCACATGTCATAATTCAACCTTAATCACTGTCATAACGTCCACCAGACTCCTTGTCCGACGCCTCCTCCCAAAGGCAGTAGTCTTCAGTGCCGTCGAGCGCATTTGAAATCCCGCACTTCTCGAAAGAGCGAGCGACGAGCGTGCGCCGACGCAGTGAAAACCCGGCGCGGCGCATAAAGCGAGTAACCCAATGTCGGCTCGCCAAAGTTCTCATGAGGCAGCTCGATGTTTACGGCGAGGTGCCGTTCACGCTGCTTTTTTACAAAGTTACGGCGAGGTGCCGTTCACGTTGCTCTTTTACAAAGTCGCCGAGACTTGCCTCGACGTCGGCGAACACGCCAATCTTTGGGCTCCTATAGCTTCTTCTCGTTCCGTTGCACGCGAACAGAGCTTGCTTGTGTCGTCTCCATCCGCGGATGCTGCCCTCATTTACGGCGAATCGTCATCCAGCAGCACTGTTACCGATGTCTTCCGCAACCAAAAGAACTTTTCTTTTGTAGGCGACCGATGATCGTTTTGGCGCCGACGCCATTGCCGAGCCTGACTGTACGAATCACTGTGGTACGAATGGTGGCGCCTCGGAAATTGTGATTTTAATGATGATGATAGCTGTTTTGAGCGCCGTATTGCTTCGAAACCGAGACTACGTCAAACAGCGTTAGATCGCGCCTCATCGAAGTTTAAAATTTGGAAAAAAATCTCGTTTATATGCGGGTTTTTACGGTACATCTGACATACACCTCGGCCGGCGCAATGCGCGGCGTCGCCCTCGGTGCCATCGCGAAGGGGACCGATGGAAGTTCGAGTTAACCAAAATACGCGCACAAAGTGGTTCGTGTTAAACAATGTTTTTATGCATTGCGTCTATGGGAAATCAAACCAAATGTTCTTACCTTGTCCGGCATATCCGAGAATTCCGCTTAAGCGAGTTCGCCTTAACGGGAGTCTATATATATATATATATATATATATATATATATATATATATATATATATATATATATATATATATATATAATATATATATATATATATATTTTTTTTTTTTTTGTAAACGATCTAATTTTCACTAATTTCGCGAATCGCCTACAATGGACCTTTTGTAGAAATACGCGGTGCGCATGCGCGGAGTATTTCATGCGCCTGGGTTCGAGAGTATCTAGTTCCAAACAATCCGCCATCTTGCATTTCTCGCCTTTGAGCGGTTTCGTTGTGTCGACCTCGGGGCGGAAGATTACGCACGATGGGGACAAAGGTGAGCTTGGGGGAGCCGTATCTAGGTCACATCGCCTCAATGGGTGAACAGGATGTAGCTGACGTTTTGGGTGTGGAACGGGTGGGAGAGGCCTTGGGCGCGCGTTGTTTTCCAGTCACCTAGTCTCGAACCGATTCGCGTGTCTAGGTGGCAGCACATATTCGCCAAGAGGTCCATTCGCGAAAAATAGGTCCCGCGAACAATTCTGGTAAAATGTAAACACATTGGTGTCTATATTGAGATCCCACCGCGCCGCGAAAATTATAACCCGCAAATTATTTCAGAACTTCAGCATTGACCTAAATCGCAAAATATTGAGCCCGCGAAAAAAAAAAAAAAAACGTCGTTTGCAGTATATATCGTGAAACGAAGGTAAATTCTTAGAACGAATTTATTAGGTGACATTTCGAGTGGGGACCGCTCCTCATCAGGTCCTAATGTTGCAGTTGAAGCTGGAAGCTCGCCACTTTAACACAAAAAAGGAGAAAAAAAACGAGGAACGGAAACAACAATTTCCTAGAACCGACCATGGGTACCATGGGTGGACGAAACCCGCGGCAAGGGAAGGGGCAATGCATGCGTCCCCAAACCACTTCGTGCTAGGTGCCGTTGGAGGTCGGCAGTGTCTAGAGTTCCTGTATAGGCTCCCTACGGGAGCCAGAGTTGCGCGTTCATGCATGGCATGTGGATTCAGCTCCTCACGTGACTGAATTCGGCGAATAGCAGCGCCGCGCGTTCAAGGCGCGCGGCGCGCTCAAAAGCCGGGGAACGTACGCCGGGGCGCGTGCAACGTCTACTTTGCTGCACGACACTTGATACGGCTCCTCACGTGATCGGATCTCGGCGAATAGCGGCGAGGGCGGCACGCGGCACGTGGAATCAAACGCCTGGCGGCCATAGCTGTGTGCGCGACTGCTGAGCGCGTGCTGACGGCGAGCTTCCACGGTTCTTTTGCAACGTGCATTCCACACCATCAAGATTGAGGGTCTTAGCAGGCTATTAATGTGGGCTCGTTCTGAGCATGCGCTCTAGACAGTACCCACAAATATAGCGCCCAGTGAATACTCCTTATACAGGAACTCTAGCAGTGTCCAGAACGAAACAAAGGAAGAAAACAAAACTAAGTGGGCACAACAGCGCGCCCCGGGGGGCCACGAAGAGCCAGCAGAAACACAGGGGCAGTGTAAACGCGAACCAAGACGCTCGAAGGTTCATGTTACACACCAAACCCCCCCCCCCCACACACCCACACACCCAGATGCAAGCGTCGCTAAATTTTAGCGGGGAAATCTTCCCGTTAAACTTAGCAGAATTTAGTGTGCACGGTACGGAAAAATGCCGGCCACTTTGTGGAGCGCGCCTCGCAAATACATCCCAGCGACGATGACACCATGGTGTCTTTCGACGTGGTGTCCCTCTTCACGAGTGTCCCAGTTCCCCTTGCAGATGCTGCAGCCCGCGAAGCCCTCGAAAAAGACAGCACCTTGACCACAAGAACCAACCTTAGTGTGGATGAATCGTGCCGTCTGCTCGAGTTCTGTCTCGGAAGCACATACATCACCTTTAAAGAGCAACTTTTTAAACAGGTCAGTGGCACTGCAATGGGTGCGGCTATCTCGGTCACAACGGCGAACCTCACGATGGAAACAATTGAACAAAAAGCGCTGAGCTCTTTCCCTAACAGCCCCAAAGTTTTCATGCGCTATGTGGATGATTGTTTCTGCATTCTCAAAAAATTGGACGTGACTAATTTTTTGGCACACATCAACTCTATTCAGCCGGCCATTCAATTTACGCTGGAGTGTGAGATGGGTGGCACCTTACCGTTCCTTGATGTGCTGGTGAATCGACGAGGGCAAGATCTGAAGTTTACGGTGTAGAGAAACCTATACACACCAGGACGCTACCTCGATTGAATATTTTTTATATATTTTTTTTTGTGCCACTGCGGATGCTTTAAAGCAAGAGCAGCTATTAATGGCATTAAATAAAGACGTTTTCTCAACTCAACTACCTAAAGGGAACCAGCGAAGCGCTCGCACGATAACTGGGAAAGGAAGGTATTCTGGTGACCCGCAAGCCCACGTCCACACTGAGAAGGTTCATACCAAGACCAAAAGATCGTCTGCCAAAAGAAAGAGCTCAGGGCGTTGCTTACACCATTCTATGCGCAGAGTGCCCCGCAACCTACATCGGCGAGACGAAGAATATTCCCGAGCGCATCCGTTAACACAAGAACGACGTGCGGAAGTTCGACAGTGAGCGCAGCGCCATCGCCGAACATTGCGATAGCCTAGACCATTGCATTGATTTCGCGAACGCGCACGTGGTGGACACAGAGGCCATTTTCCGAAGAAGACTTTTTTTGGAATCGTGGCAAATCCAGCATACGCCAAGAAACCTGAACAGGTACCTGGGCGCTTTGCCCTCTGTGTACGCACATGGCCTCCGTGACCTGACGAAAAAGCTGAAGAGATGACCGTCTCCATAACTAAAAAGTTATTTTACAATTTTTTTTTTTAATTTCCTATATTTTACTTCTTTAATTTTTTTTTCTTTTCTTTTCTTTTTTGAAGACGAAGAGGTTAGGAGCTGCTGCTGTTCCGCGTGCTTTCAGTCACCCTTGAAGAAGAAACCGAGTTGGTTTCGAAACGTCGGGTTTCCTTTCGAGTATTGGTTGGAGCTACATTTTCGGACTTTAACTCTTGCCCAACCAGGCAGATGTCTGCCGAATATGTTTACTTTCAAATGTAATTCAGTATATGTATTTCAGAATAATTTTTTGAGTATCTCTACCGAGCCCTCTTCTATGGCAATAAGCTTCATTCGATGTCAAACATTGACGTGATTACAACGTGAAACTTTTTTTTTTCATTTTTATTGAAGCCAAAAATTATTTAACATTGACTCAAAATAAAAGTTGAAACCCTTACTCCTGTTAACGTAGATCCCTGTTGTTGTTGTTGTTGTTGTTGTTTTGCCGTTTCAGAAAAGCTTGGATCTGTCATGGTCATTTATGATTTTTTTTTTTGAAAGATCATCTGACCATTGCGCCAGCAGTGTGAGTCAGAAAAGTATCCCTTGATCAGTACAGCGATTCTGCAGCCAGCAAGATTTCCTTGAAATCAAAGGGAGCAAAAGCAGAGCCTTCGCCCTTGAAGAACTTGTTCATGAACTCCACCCTGCACAAAGAAGACAAGCACATACTCGTAGATGGCTTTTTGAGCAATTAAATTACGTTTGTCACATCGTATGGTTTCAATCTCCGAAGCCACAAACACGGGCCGCGCTTCACGGTAACGCTATGAAGTGCATGCATACTGTCATGAGCGGGAACACCCTTGATGCAGACATGCGTTATCTCGAGGCTGATAAAACTGCGGAGAGGGGGCTGCGAGAGTGTGCGCTTACTCCAGTGTGCGCATCCTCGGAGTTTTATCAGCCTGGAAATATCGAAGGCCACGGACTCCGGCGTTCCCGCTCATACTGTTCACGACAGTACGTGACTTCTACGAGTGTCCGTTTGCCGGGCCTTCAATCAGCATGGAATTCTTAAAGTGGCTATGTATTGTCGGGAAGCACATAGAAAAAGCGCACCAATATAAAATTACTGCGAGCAAAAGAATGAGTAGCTTCGATGCTTTCCGAGGGGACTTGCAAAACACAAATTTTCGGCATTAATAGCCTAATGGTGCGTATAGTATTTACCATGGTACAAATTATGAAGTAAGATCATTTGGAAAACTAATGCGTCGAGAAACTGAGGGAGAGGAGAAAACTAGAACGCGGAGGAGACGTCAGAACGCCGAGCTCTGGTTCGAATGGTTAGTGGGTAGTCCTAAAGCTAGCTGCCTATTTCTCCACCATATAGCTAGTGTAATGTATGCTAGAGGTCCATTGGCGTGCGGTTTTCAATTGAAGCAAATGGTAACGAGTCTGAAATTGACTTCCGGCAAGGCATTTCAAGGGAAAAAAGTGAGTGCATTTTCTCCCTGCTTGGTTACAAGAGCAAATATCACGAATAATCCGTACGTAGTACTATAGTCCGTGACAACTCAAGAAGGTAGGGCGAGGGAAAGAAAGGTGGGAGAGGAGGAAATGGACACAACGCTGGCGAGGGGAGGAGGAAACCCCCTCCTCCCGCCAGCTTTGCGTCCGCTTCCTCCTCTCCCATTTTCCTTTCCCTCGCCCTACCTTCTTAATCTGCGACATACTATAGATAGCTTGGCAAATTTCTCAGTCATGTAGACAAAAATATTATTCAGTTACGGCGTTTTTTTTGTTTTTGTTTTTTTCAAAATCAGGGCATTCAAATCGCTGCTAAAATGGCTTCGTACACGCATTAATGCGCACTGTTCGACACTGTTAGCGCGAACACGGTATCGGCGTTTTTCTGCAGGAGGCTTACGTGCCAAAGCAATGAAGAGCATCTCGAAAATCGAGAGAGGCGTCGAAAACTACGCACTAACACTCAATCAGTACCTACCTGCGCACCTAGATGATCAAAATAAAGTAAAGCTATTTAATAAGCGCAATGTGCCATAAATACATTCGTTTTATTCAGTCTGCTGCTCATGTAAGGGTACGAAGGTAAGTTTGTTCTAGCGTTCAGAACTCGAAAATTTTTAAAAACGAGAAAAGCCAAAAAGTTCTAATTGCCCGATAAATGCAACACAATAATAAAAAGAAAAACACATTTTATGTTGCGCGTACGTTTACGGTTTTACGCGTTTTAACCGCTCGTAAATTGTGGTCATTTAAGTGGCATATAAGTCTGGCATGTTATCGATATTAAGGCCGGTTCTCACATGCAGCGGGGAGCGCTGATGTAGCGCTGTTCACGTGTCGTAAGCTACTTATCGTCTGCCATGAGCAACAGTTTGGACGGTGCGATACTAAGCTCGTGAACGCTCCAGTCAGCACGCGCTTAGCGCGAGGTCAGCGCTATGCATGCTGTAGCGCTCCGCTGCACGTGTGAACAGGCCTTTAGCGTCATCTGGGTGTTGGCGCTCCTTGAACACGCCCTACGTTCTTTTAAACTTATCCCTGCTTAGCTTCGTTACTTGTCTTTACACACCGTTCTTGTCTTTAGAGACCGGCTCAAGCGTGCGACGTACCAGTGGAGACGCAGCGCGTGCAGGAAGGCGGACAGCCCCTCCATGACCAGCAGGATGCTGACGGTGAGCACGGCCCAGGCGGCGAAGATGGGGAACATGGCGACGCCGCCAATGAAGCTTCCGGACATGCCGAGTCCGATGCGCATCACCATCTGCCAGAGCACCTCCGACAGCTCTGCACGGATGACCCCCAACAATGAAGACAGTCTACCAATTCTTGCATCGAAACCTTTTTTTTTTTTTAGATAGCATTTTTATGGTTATCAAACCTCGGCATTGGAGGCGTCCGTCCGCCGCGGCTAGAGTAGTTTATTTAAGGGGAAAACTAAATTTTGCGTATCATTGTACATCAATTTCAGTTATACGCTAACTTTGGAGGAAAGTGTTGTTTTTTTTTTTTTTTCGGCAAACATAGCGGAAAAAATTCAATTTGGTGCGCAGCTGCGCGCCACTCAATGTCCTCACTAAATTTATATCGGGAGGTGCTTTCCACTTGCAATTGGCGGGAAAACGTAAATTGTTCAAAATCTATACACCAATCGAATTTAAAATAATTGGAACTGAAACGGCGTCGCGCTGAGGCAGACCGAGAGCGCCGAGCTCGGCGTACGTCTGAAGACTTGCGAACCGAAAGATATCATTCTCGTGTGAATACGTCTTAGTCGGTTTGCCAACAAAAAGACGAAAGTCAAAGGCCTGCAAATTCTGGTTCGAATCCAATAGGGTTGCGTGCAGGGGTTTCCCCAGGAATTGAAATTAGGGGGGGGGGGGGGGGCATTGAGAATATAGGAGTCGTTGCGAATTAAGGGGGTGCCTTCAGGAAAATAAGGGGGGGGGGGTGTACACTCCCGTAAAGCGCTTATGGTCAAGAGGTCCAACGAGTCAAAAGGTCCAACGAGTCAAGAGGTCCAACAGCCACGTGACCGCCCAGTCAAGAGGTGCAACGAGTCAGTCAAGAGGTCCAACGCGTCAAGAGGTCCAACGCGTCAAGAGGTCCATCGAGCCTTATTTTATCTTCTCTCTTTATAATTATATCGCTATTAATGATGCTTGTGACGGTTACTGACTGTTTGACCTATTTGAATTACTTTGGATCTTTTACTGCTGTTTGACCTATTTTCCTTACTTTGACAATACCGTACTCCTAGCCATTGGATACATATAACAGATACTATTTCCACAATGTATATTTTATCTTAGTGTTAAATATTGATAGTGCCTGGCTCAATTTTTGATTGTCTTAATATCGGTTTCATTCATCTCTTTCATTACTCTTTATTCCATTTCACGGTAATATGTCTCTCAAATTCTCGAGATATAAAATACAAATGTACCTCAGCATCTCGCGTTTAGCCTTCCCTTTCATGTATCTCAGTATTTGTAATCGCAAATACTTCCTTGGGTAACGTTGTCCAGTCCCGGGTTCTCGTATGTTCTATTAAAAATATGATGCACTACTATTTCATGCTTTATTTTTTATTCACTGAGTTCACCGAATCACTAAAGAGGTAAATAACGCAACATGAGAAGAAGCTCAAATATCATTAGAGGGCGTCTTTAGACGAGCCCAAATTATGCCACTTGGCGTCCAATAGTGTTGCAAATGAATGCGAGCATTGTCTCCTTCAAACGTTATGGGCGGTGCAAGCTATAGCGGGTTAATTTGGGCCATTGGCTTACTCAAAAGCACGGAGCAGCCACAAAGACCTATGCTAGCGATATGTAAATTCTTTACTGCTCTTAATTTTTGAGAATGCTGCGAAATAAACCATGAAACTGAACGTTTCATGAATAAGTATTCTTGACACGAATTATCGAACACTTGTCTGTCGATATCATTTATTTTTAGTTGAAATTACGCGATGTGTTAGTCGGTTGGAATTGTAAGATGGTGAGTTAGTTGCTCAATCATTTTTAGAAAATTGGGTCAGAGAGATTGAAGTCGATTGAAGAACTGTTCGTGTCGGAAAGCACGCCGATCTCTGAAGCCGATAAATCTAGTGTGTCCAGTGCTAGGCCATGGCGAATGGAAAAATGACTAACTTTACATGCCATGCTGCGCCAGGGCAAACTGTATCTTTAAGTTCCTCGAAGATCAAGCACTTCAAAATATCAAGGAAGCTATTTTGAGGCGACGTTAACAAATTTAAACAATTATTACAACTTTTGAAAATGATGTCACAGAAAAAAAAAACTATGTTGAGTTATCCTGACGTCCAACGCCGTAATAGTGCTTTAGTGTGATCGTAGACGTCAAAATAGCAAATAACTATGGACATATATTTTGTATGTGACGAAAGATGTGTTCAAAATAGTTTTACAATTATTTCGAACCCGGATGTCAAAGTAGTCACTTCCTAAAAAAAAAAAAAGGCATCTCAAAACGTGAAATGTTAAGACCTTTCCGGTTACCTGTTCGATATTTGCGGGGGAGAGCAACACGGGAGATGCAGATTTACGACTTTGTGGTCGGGGGTAGAAGAGAGAAGGCACACAAGTCCCCAACAAACGAATGTTGCTATAAGCTTGACAGTTTATAACGACAATGATTTCCGGTGTTTACAAATCCAGTGCCCAGCATACGATCCCCACAGCCCAGCGCGCGCGTATCTGTCGCTTCAGAAACCAAGCAAATCACGGGTCATACGCACGAACACTGATTACATCACCGGCCAGAAACGATGTATCAAAGTTGTGTTCGTGAGATCCCCCCTACCGTGTGGAAGTCTTCACAGCTCAACGTTTTGCTCTTTTTCCGACATTTTTCTTCTCCGCCTTTATTGTTAGCATCTCTGTTGTCTGCTTTTTTAATGCGTGAGCATTACCTGGCTCAGTCAGCGAAAACGCCGTCGGCAAAATCCGTCGTCAAAATCCGTGACTTGTCCAACACAATCCAACATACAAAACTCTGGTTACGTGGTCACGTGATCTCTCTGGTCATGTGACCAAACCAAAAAAAAAGTCTGTTGTCACGTGACCAAACAAAAAAAAAAAACCTCTGGTCATGTGACCTCTCTGGTTACGTGAGCACGAAACCATCCCCTACCTGGTTTCGAACCTAGGCCCTCTTGATCGCGCACCTAGCGCGCTATCCGTTGCGGCAACACAACTCGGGAAAAGGCAGTGCTCCCGCATTCTCACATCGTAAGAGAAATTGCTTAGGTGCCCTCATAGTTTTTTTTTTTTTTCTCTTTTTTGCCTGTACTTATTTCACACCCCTTGCCTGTACATATTTCACACCAAGAGATGCAACGAGTCAAGCTATCCAATATTGGACCTCTTGACGCGTTGGCCCTCTTGACACATCGAGGCACGGGTCAAGAGATCCAAAATGGGTCAAGAGGTCCAACGCGTCAAGAGGTCCAACGAGTCAAGAGATCCACGGCGAGTCAAGAGGTCCAACGCGTCAGGAGGTCCAACGCGTCAAGAGGTCCAATATTGGACTTCTTGACTTGTTGGACCTCTTGACGCGTTGGACCTCTTGACTCGGAATCCCCGTAAAGGTGGGGGGGGGGGGGGGGGGGGGGGGCGTGTAGGGAAATCACTGGTTGTGTGAGTCATTCATATCCTTTACAGTCAAAAAGTTAAAACTGGATATAACTCCACTATTTGATTCGAAGCACTATAGCTTGTATTCAGACGTTGATCCGTCATTTTGTCGTTCAATGTCAGTGTATAATGAGACGTACAGACATATGCACACCACGCATTAGAGGGTGTCTTGTGAATCCTGGGAATGCTCGCCTTTGGCACGCGCCGACAGCTCATGACAACAAAAAGGCGGAATACATTTCGTCAGCGAATGTATAGACAATTGCAAGAATGGTGCCTGCACTGGTGCCCCACGCGTGCATGCACGTGCAGCGTGCACGTGAACGTAGCTTTGGCGAGCTTGCAATAGACCTTTCCAATGTTTACAAAATCACAGTCCAGCGTGCGATCTTCACAGCCCAGCACGTGCATGTTCGTCGCTTCGTAAAGCGAGGAAAGCACGCGCAATACGCACGAACGCTCAAAATGGCATCGGCCACACGCTCTCTTTGGAAAGGTCTATAGACTACTTCCATAAAGCCCTGCATGCAACACGGCGCGCGTTGCACCCTGGAAACTAGTTGGCCAGGGAGGAGAGTGGCATGGTTTCGGTTTCGATCGTGGCCGTTATCTCATGTTTTCTGGTCCCGAGAGCGTCATATGTGGTCTCTAAACTAACCTAAATGGCCAGACATCGAAGCTTTAGCACAAGCCCGAGACGTATAGCTTGTCTTGACACATGCTTGTTTATTTTTGCACCCGAGCCTTTCTGTTAGCGTTTCGAGGTATGTGGACGAGCTAGTGCTGGGAATCTCGACGCTGCAAAGCTCGGGAATCTTGCTTGTGTACGTACGAATCAACAAGCTGTAGCAATCAATAAGTATGCCTACATCGAGCTCGCGCCTTTACATTAGTATTGTTGATGAACTGATCAGGAGGTTTGTTTGTTTCCTGCGTCCATAGACGAAATATAACTTTTTGCAATTACTGTTTTTCTTAATACACCTGAGTACGCGAGGTAAAACTCGGAGGCGCCATTGAAAAGCTCCATTTGAACACACTTCTCATCTCTTATCTGTACTGCTCCGCAGCACTGCACTTGAAGTCCCCACCTGCTTGCATTCCACTCAACATCGCGTATGCGCATAAAGTTATCCTGCAATCATATAGGCACATTCGCACGTACAAACCATTTTAAGAAAGCAAAAGTCGAGCAGTTCTGGGAAGAATGTCGCACCGTTCGCCGGAAGTGCGCCGGACGGGCATGAACCCCTATGCGGTGCGCGAATTCGACGGTTGCTAATGGCCATAATATTTGTTATTTTTTTACTTTCTTCCTGACTGAGTATGCCGAGATAATTTCAGACACACCGTTGAGGCACAGATCTTGGGCGTCAGGAAAAGCTCGTCCAAAAATGCTTAGCGAGGAGTAGGGGACGCTTGTTAGGGCCTCCGGCACAGCTAGCCGATCTCGGCGTTTGCGAAAACTTCTATCAGCATAACATTTGAGTGTGAGATATGTGATGACACGAGGAAGACATCATAGCAACTTTTGTGCAGTGGTGAGGTCGAATTTATTGCGTTTCCTTAAAAGTTCATGCGCCAACGCTGGGCTCAACTTTGATACTCCTGTGAGGACGCGGCTTGCTTTTCGCCCAATGAAGCAACAAGAAGCGTACGTTTGGCAAACAAAATACGAGTAGGTCTCAAGGTGACCAAATTTCAGTTGTAATTCACTGGTACTAGACGGGATTACTGATATTGAGCTCAAAGATGCACTAGTGGGGTGGGGTGACTAAGCCACGTCTTACCACGTTTGCATACGCACGCACAATATCCGGTGTTTCGGGAACCAAGGAAAGTGCCCCGGTCTTCGTTTTGTATCGCTCGAGAATGAGTGCAGTGCACATTCATAAAAAGTCAGATAATCGAAAACGCAAGCAGCGCGTTCGGTCGCGGCGTGATAGCATGAGATGAAGCTGCTCAGTCGAAACCGAAACTGAGTGGCCAACTAGTTCCCAGAGTGCACTGCGTGGCATTTCGCCGCGATGGGGCGCGTCGGTTTTGGAACAAGTCCATTGCACGCACTTGCATGCACGAACAGAGACATGGCGGCGGCCAGATGCCCTGTTTGCAATCGTCTATACTCCTCACTGGCACACCCCTACAAAACAAAAGTAGCCGTCCGCTCACGGGAGTGTGCCAGGCTGAGCGCCCATAGTCGCAGGTACGAGGCCGTGTTGGAGATGGCGCCCAGGCAGTACTCGATCGTGTGGATGATCTGGTGGATGAACACGTCTCCCAGGTCCACGTGTCCGCAGTCCTGGGGCTCTACCAGCGCTTCCTCCGGAGTGCTGCTCGCCGTCACCGGAGAGTGTGCCGACGACGAAGAGGCCGTGAGCAGCTCGTCCTGGGACGGCGGTGGAAGCGTACTGTCCGAGCGCAATCGGAGGCGACTGTGCCCATGAGCGGCGTCCGACTCGACCTGTTGACTATTGAACTCGGACTCCAGGCAGGGCGTTTCGTCCGACGTCAGGTCCGCGTGCTGGGAGGTGCCCTGGGCGTCAGGAGGATAACTCACTTGGGTTGCGTACAGTCACTGGTAACCGAACTCTTCGGTGTATAACACGCGTGATACTACACTCGCGGACAACTTTCTGTGGCCATGCAGTCATAGCTATAAGAACGCTGGCTCTCGCGCACCGTGAGCGCCGACCAAAGCTGTGCATGTGAACGCTTCACTCTGCATTCATATATTTATATTGATATCTATATTAATATTTATTTTTGTCTCAGGAGAGCCGCGGCTCCGCAAAATGATAAAATAATATTGTGCATAATAAAAAAAATGGTGATGATTGTTGAAGTGGAGCTTGTGGGCGAGATTGAGGTGGTAATGTTGCGGGTGATGGTGCTATCTTTTTCTTTGGTCTTTGCTGTGGCTGCTTGCGGGGGGGGGGGGGGGGGGGTTTGCAACGCCGCGACATTGTCATACACAGACCGGACAGAGCGGGGGCACACGGGTCGAAGATCAGAGTTTCTAGGCACGCCACCGCTGAGCAGCCAGACGATGAAGTGCTCCAGTCGGGGCTGTGCTCCGCCGGGCAGCAACGGTCGTGTAGGCCCAACACTTAGCCGGCGATAGACTGGCATGTGAGACGACTGTGAGTTGCGGGCATGTAAAGAAGTAAAATGTTCACGGTTCACTGGGGACAAACGCATGTAGGTGATAGAAGCCGTTGTTTGACTGAAATGAGATTAAAACTTGTCGGAAATTATAGGTCTTTCGAATGTTTGGCATCTGGCATGGCGAGTGCATCTTATTATTGCTCCTTAGTTAATTATATTTCGTTGTTAGCCAATAAGAAAGGCGACAGTCGAATCACGAAGTGTTTGAACATATAAGGCACGCGGCGCCGTGCGGTTTCGTCAGTGACTATAGAAAACGGCGATGGACGCAGGTCGAATATTATTGCCAGGGAACTGCGAGATAAATAGCCCTTAAAAGTTATGTGACTGTTTGACGTTTGTTCTTACATTATTCGTTATGTCTCGTATCATATATATAAAGGGAATAATATTTTCAACCGCTTAGCGAGCCCATTCCGTAGAGGACTGGCACCCTCCTGGCGAGTGTATACATCGTTTGAACTAGAGTTTGAACCACTCCACCGCGTAAATACCTTAGACCGAAGGCTGCCTCTCTTTACTTAGAGTGTTTTGGCTACCTACTAGTATCAAGGAAAAACCAAGCCCCAAATCAATGGATAGTCTCGTGGGAGTCGCGTTCTTTGTAATGAAGCGTTAACGAAATTTCTGAGATAACATATCGTCCAGTGCAAAAAAAGATGCCGCCAGAAAATTCGACAAGGTACTCGAGAGGTGGGTAATTTTTGTACCGGGTCTATCCAAAGGGCTACTCTGCAATCAAACGTTTCATACTTTTTTTTTTGTGACCCCACAGCACGCGACTCAGACAAAATGAGTAGGTTATCCGTATCTTAATCTTTAGCACTGGCTTGTTAATCACCATAACACGCCTTGATTGCTCTATGTCACACATCGTTTCGGAATTTGTACATGTTAAAATTAGATAGGTTTCATTACTACTTCGGCAGTTGAATCGGTAGATAGAACTATAGCCTTCCTCATACACTATATCCTGCACGCTCGCCGCGGTCTTATTTTTTTAAGCACGTTGTAGAAACTAGAAATTAGGGTTGTGCAAATAGTGGTTCGAATCGAATAGCGCTTCGTCATTCATAGTTTTGACAATGCAAAAGAAAGCCAAGACGGCCGGTTGTTTCAACATTGCAGAAGTTAGAGATGACGCTGCGCTATTCGATTCGAACTATTATCCGCACGCCCCTACTAGAAATGTTTCATGCAAGACCCTGCCTATATGTAGCTTTCCTAATGACACGCAATCAATAAGTGTAGACTTTCAAAACGAAATAGGTTACACACTAAATTGTCTTGAGTCAAATAAATTAGAATTCATTACATTGAATCTGTCAAAAGAAACTCGACCTAGTAAAAAATAGGCTAAATTACTGATTTTATGAATGTGTAGCATGCACGTTACACGCGAACTTTTGTTTTTATTGGTTGAGCCCACCTGTTTTTGATTAGCCTTTTCCTAGAAGAGTCCCACGCACGTGCGCATAGTCTTCCAGCTACAGGCCAATATCCGCACATTTTTGTATGTGTATAAACAAGGACAAATGTGAGCCCACGGTTTCCAGAGTACTGCAGTCAAAACAAATGCTGTCGTTTTTAGCAGAACAAATTCTGTCGCCGCGGAGTGCCATCATTGTCTAAACGAACAATCCAATAAAAACAAAACTCAAACGCCATATACACTTAATCGTAAAGTCTTAAAAGATTGTAATGCGTACAGGAAAGGTCGCCCATCCCCGTAGAGATATATTGAGGTGAAAAATATGGAATAGAAAAAAGAAACGTAAACGTTTGTTAAACATTTATGATCGCAAGCCCAATGAATACACCTCGCATGATTCACTGCTTTTCGCCATAGGCCTGCTGTATCATTTCAAAGGTCGATCCTGTTCCAAATATTTATTTATTATTTACTTTGAAGATTCTACCGGCCAACTTTTGAAGGCCGATGCATAGGAAAAACAATAAAAAAGGTTAAAAAATCAAATAAATACACTAAAATATTCAGTAAAATGAGTAAGCAGTTTAGCCGTCGGAATTCATTCTAAGGAAGAAAAGTTCATCAATTGCACAATAAAATGTAGCAAAAGGGACAACACCCGTCACGCTGCGGCGCAACTCGTTCCACTCGCAAACGGTAACGCAGAAAAAATGAATATTTTCAAACGTCTTTCCTGCAACAAAACATGCGAATAAGTTTCACGTGCTTCTGTCTTGTGTCACGGCTCACATTACACTGTGTAGACATCAAACTTACACAAAGTTTGTTATGTATTACGCTATGTTAAAATTGTGGGCTGTGCAGGTGCTCCCAAAACCTTTTGTAGCGCAGCTCCGAATGCTCACAGAACGACACTCTTTGGCATAAGGACTCACGAAGGTCCCTGCGTTTGACTGCTGCACGCACAATACGGCGATGCCCTATTTTTTTTTTTTTTTTACGCCACAAAATTAGTGTCTGAGATTTTTAATCGCGCCTCGTAGTTGAAAAAAAAAATTATTATCTTTACGAATATAAATTTATGTTGGTTACGGTTAAAGAAACACCAAATAAAATATATTCTCGTGTCTTCTGCCATTCCGGTGGTTCACGCCTTCAATCCACAAACCAAGCAAGCAATATGTCAATGGCACTTCGATTGTCGATTGAGCGCTACAGACCAGTTCCAAAAAAATTTTAATCACGTTATTTTTGTTTTTCGGACTAAGATCATTTGGTTTTGGGTTTTCATTAAATGCCGGTTCGCAATATCGTTATATAATTCAGTTCCATACGCTAGATAAAAACATCTTACCTCTTTCTTTTACTTTCTTTTATTTATTTATGTATTTTTATCGCTGTAGCATGCGTGTGCTGCCCAACATATTCGATCGAGCATAGCACAATAGCAATTTATTAAACTCCTAGAGACAAACACGAGTCTTCAACCCGCGCTCTAGACAATTGAAAACCAGTTACCTTGTCCGAGGAGTGCTTCTTGTACAGATAGTAGAGGAAGAGCGGTTTAGCCAGAAGGAGCCAAGGCACGCTCAGGAAGGCCACGGCAAGAAGGGCCATCTGTACCGGTTTCTGGAACGGAACGCCACCTTGACAATGACGTTTCGGGTGCTTAACAGTTGACTCCTCTAAATACCCATTGAGTACTGTTGTCCGAATATTCCAATTTTCGAATAGTAGTTTCAAATATTACTCTATTCGATATTCGCTTCGAGGGCATTTGTCATGTTCGTGCTTTTCGAAGTGTTGGCAAACTCACGGTCGCAAGTTTGTTTACTGTCTAAAAATCAGTAAGGAACGATTTCTAAAATCAAGAATATACTCACACGTTCGTCAATACAGTATAAATATTATGGTGGGAACTTTGAAATATATTCATCGTAGTTATTTCATCAACTTTTTTAATAACAGGCAAAAGAAACCGAGAGACGAACTCCAGAGTCGCCGGCGCCATCTTTGCCAATCTTGGCGCCCTGCTTGCCAGCAATCTTCTCTCACCACCGCCGCGTCCAGACATAAAGTTAGACAAACAAGTTTAGGAAAAAAATAAATACCTTTAGAAATTTCTCATAACTTGCTCAGAAACTTTTATTTGCCAGAAAACTCATAAACACTCTTTCAAAGCATTTAAAGATAATATTTCGAAAGAATTTCATATTATTACAGCGACAAGGTGAGTGAATGACATCGGCATTGTCAAAATGGCGGAAGCTAGGTTTTCTTGGCAAGTCGTACTCTAACGTCAGCGTGAAAAATCCAGTTTGGAAGTATTTCCCTAAACTTCCCTCTAAAAACGGCCAAGATTTTTGAACGGCAAGTATTCGGTATTCGATATTCGATTCGAAAATATTCGGCCAAAATCACTATTCGCTTCGAATTCGATTCAAACTCAAAATCCACTATTCGCACAAACCTACCATGGAGGCATCTTTACAAATCTAATGATATGTTCATACATCACGCTCTTAGTGGAAACGTTTTCCAAAAAGGTACCCCACGCGTCACTGTTAGCGCAAACACAAAATTGGCGTTTTTTTCGTGTTTTAATCTAAGAGTGCGTGGGCTGGCACTACACTTTACTGCTTATGTTTGTGTCCCGAATAAGCACTTTCCATCACACCAGAAGTTTTGAAGACGGCTTTTTGATTCTAAAAGATAAAAAAAACGGGGATCGATTGTTTGCGCGAACAGTGTCGTGCAGTAAACATTCGAGTGACCTCATTTATTATCATTCTTTTGCTTTTTGTCCAGATGTCTGCGGAAAGTAATGCGCGCAGAACTTGTTGGATGTAATACCACGGGTCTCGCTAGTCACGCAAATTATATTGCAACGAATGACAGAAGGAAAAACGAAAATCCCGTCTCAAACTGAAAGTCTAATCGGGCGAACTTGTGCTAAACAAAATAAAGAACAAGAGTCGAGACAGCAGAAAAGCGTGCGGCGATTTGGCAGTGTAACAGCAACCGAGAGCGAGACTGACTCGACATAAAGTCCCTTGATACTACATTTACAAGTGACGACAACCAATACAAATGACAAAGCACATTCCATTTGAACAAAATGGCAGCATTTAGTTCAAACCTCTGCTGTGACATTCGCTTCCTAAAACCTGCACCGTCATGCAATGTGCGCTTCAAAAAATTGACCGCATCTCCACGTTGTGAATGATGTTGATTGGGGCGAAGCTCTGGTGGTGCTTGTCTGCGTAGACGCTGAGCCGCAGCATGCCGAGCCTTTCGTTAGTTTTCATCCATGTCAGAAAGAGAATGTGTGGTATGGAACGTGGTTATATACGCATTTGAGCATTTGACCGCAGCGCCCTCTCGTCTATAAACCTTGAGCCAATGCATGCAAAGTTTAACGCGATTATATACGCATCTGACCGCAGCGCCCTCTCCTGTAGAGACGTTGAGCGGCTACATGCAACGTTTGATTCATGCCATCCCCAGCTCTTGAGTTACTACCACATCTCAGAGCCCCCTACTCGTCCCGCAGTCGTGGCCGAGTGGGTAAGGCGATGGACTAGAAATCCATTGGGGTCTCCCCGCACAGGTTCGAATCCTGTCGACTGCGCAAACATATTTTGCATCATTTTTGCATCATTTTTTTCCTCTTTTTCATCTTTTTTTTTCATCTTTTTTTTTTTGTCCTACACGAGCACGTGAGCTCACGAGCAGGAGCGCGAGCACCGGACGCCGGACATACGGACATGGCTAGCCTCTAAGGAGCTTCGCCCCTAAAATATCGCTACTTGTAGGAAGCTCTTATCTAGGGACTTTAACTCGACAAGGTCCCGTGCAGCTCCATATCTATAGATGGTGACCGGTCAAGAACGAAGTGGAAGCTCCTCCCACCTCTTTCCACTTTAGTAGAGCAAACACTGGAGAGGAGGCGACCTCCTCTCCACCGTGTGCTCCGCTGAAGTGGAAAGGGGGGAGGAGCTTCCACTTCGTTCTTGACCTGTCACCGGCTATAGTGTGAATTGGCATGTCAAAATTTGGCCTAGAAGGTTCGAGCGTCGAGCGTTCGGTGTAAAAATGAACAGGCACTTTAGAGAACAAAAAAGGCGGACAAAATGATAAAAGTTACGTTCCAAATAAAAATGACCGCATCTCCACGTGGTGAATGATGTTGATTGGGGCGAAGCTCTGGTGGTGCTAATGATACTGATTTTATTGTTCATAGGTAGTGCTGATGGTGCTGATATTTTTTTATTGCTCAGAGGTAGTGCTGAGTTCCGGGTACCGTTTCGACTTCATTATTACTGCTTTATGGTCGGTGAAATGCAGAGCCATGCATGCAAAGTTTAACGCGATTATATACGCATTTGACCGCAGCGCCCTCTTCTGTATAGACGTTGAGCGGCTACATGCAACGTTTCATCCATGACATCTGCAGCTCCTGAGTTACTACCATATCTCAGAGCCCCCTACTCGTCTCGCAGTCGTGGACTAGAAATCCATTGGGGTCTCCCCGCACAGGTTTGAATCCTGTCGACTGCGCAAACATTTTTTTCTTTTTTTGTGAGCACGGACGCCGGACGGACGGACGGACGGACAAGGCTAGACCCTAAGGGGCTTCGCCCCTAAAAAAACAGGCTGGCGGCGCATGCGCAGCTGCGAGGTTTTCTTTACGAGTTCTTTTAAACCCCCTCGGAATGACTTCACCATTTCGAGAAAACGCCGGTTTTTGTTTTATCGTTTTTGCTTGCAGGGCCTTGTAAAAATCACAAACTCGCGAGAAAAAAGAATCTTGAGTACGCGTTACTTACAGCTTTGCAGCTCTAAAGATTCACGATAAATGTCGCCCAACTTGGGGAGAAACTAATCCTTTTTGTTGGAAGTATGACTAGCGTATGCTGGCAGCTCGTTTCCTGTTTGTTTTGTCTGTACTCCGTTTCACCGTACTGGGCAAACTTCAAAGGTCAGAGCTGCTGTGAGGGAATCAGTCGCAGAGCAAAGCGCGTGACAGCTATTTTTAGGAACAGTACCCACCACCGTACGTTGTCACGTTTGCATAGCACCGAGTACGGAAAAGAGAAAACAGTTATTAATTCACATAAACGAAGCAAATTTATCTGAAGCCCGCACACTCCGTAGGTGCAGTCTACCTAAGGTTATCAATAGACTCGACCATGTCATTTGTCGAAACATATAAGACATTGGCAAAAATGGTTAGACTGAATAGGTGAATCTAACGGGCGCAATTACCAACCGACGGTCGCACGCCTTCAATTTCATTTCCATTTGTCACTGAGCAGCTTGGACACAATTTGGGGAGCAACACATGTTTACGTCGCCGCCCAAGGTCTTCATTCAAAGTATAGTGCTGACCAAAATAAAATGCTAACATGACTCTCAATCGCTCACCGCAAAGTATACGATTTCGAAAAGGCGGTACTGTACGTCACTTGAAATAAAAACCCAAGTTATAAAAACGAGCGTCGTAAAAAAGGGGACCGACATTTTTATTCCTACCTCCGAACAGAAACGAGCGCCACGCACTGCATCACACAGCGCAGAGGCAGGACTCGGCCACACTGAGCTGACTGACAAGAGACATACCAAGCGCGCGCGAGGGAGGGAGGGAGAAACTTCCTCCACCGGAGAACAGCGTCACGACACGTTTCCGGGATCTATTTCACGCAGCGGCCAACGCGGGCCTTTTCACACTTCGATACTGGCGCCATCTAGAATTCGCGCGTTCAACCACGTCGCGAACCGCGCGCCATCTGGTGTCTGAAACGGACGAATAAATAGAGGTACCGCGCCCTCTTAAGACAACTTCAAAGCGAAAGCCCAGGCGCGGACGCATTAAAGACCGAGACGATTTACTCACTGAGTCATCCCTCTTAATGTGCTGAGTCATCCCTCTTAATATGCTGAGTCATCCCTCTTAATGTGCTGAGTCATCCTTCTTAATGTGCTGAGTCATCATAATTCGCTTAGTCATCCACTGAAGGGTCACATAAACGTTTTGGTACCTTTCGTGTCGCCGACGTGTTTTCGCTGAAGGATTCCGAAGGTCGACTAAACGATGAGACATAAAAAGCTTTCGCCTTAATAAACACGGACCTTCTAGAAGTCCGTGCCCGAGCGTTGCTTGCTTGGCCCCAGGCAATATTCCGTTCATTGCTAGGCAAACAAGGCGGTCGAAGCTACATGCTCGTTGGAACGGTCATTCGCCAATCCTACACTATCCGATCACGCTTTCGTTCAAACCCACGCGCACAGAACGCGTGAAGCGAAGTAATGCAGGTGACTGATTGGACCGGCAAACGCACAGCTTTAACCGCACTGTCATCTTATGGGTTAAAGAAATGCACAATTCTAAGCAGTGAACTAAACAGCTCCAAAGACCAGCGTCAACGAGCTGACAGTGATGGAGTTACCATCGCCAAAAGGCTGCGTTCGTTACTCTAAAACATTTCGCGTCTACGTTCCTACAAAACACCTGGGAAACGTTTTATTCTAGAAGGAGCTCGGGAAATCACAGGGCTCGAAATATCCTTAGACCTGAAGGAATCAGTGCGTGCTGTGATACTGAGCGTGATGAACAGTCATGATGAACAGTCATGCCTAATGTCCTACCGCAGACATTTTTTTATCAGGTTTAGGCATAGTTTTAGTCTCATCCTTCGCCGAGCGCACCTCGTATTTTGCAGTGATTGGCTCTCTCAGGTGATTTACGGGAAAGCAGACGCTTCAAATATCTTAGAGTACAAGACCCGAGCAATGTTCGGCGGAGCCGTTATATTCATTTTGACTTTAAAGGGGCACTGACAGGTGAAAATCATAAATATTGATGCGAAAACATTAACTGTCTTATGGAGCGAGCGGACGTCATCAGCTTTGAAGCCGTGCCAAAATGAAGCCAGTTCCCAGCATTGAAATTACGCGAAAAGCCTAGCCAAACGGCACCTATACTCTGTTTCATACTTAGCGTGCAACGCTGTCAAAGCTACTGGCGCGAGTGTGGGGCTTGATCTCGTTGATCATTTGCACGCGTTCTTGCGCAAACAAAACAATAGATGAAGCCACGCGCTCGCGCCAGTAGCTTTGACAGCGTTGCACGCTAAGTATGAAACAGAGTATAGTTTCCCCTATCCCAAAGGAGCGGAGTAAAGCTGGTGGATTTCGGCTTCGGTCCCATTGGCTGGCGCGCGTCGACGAGGCGCGTCGACGAGACGTGGCGCGCGTCAGTTTCAACGACCATGGCGCTGCGTGTCCGTCAGCGCGCCGCTAACACGAAACGTCCAAGGTCAGAGCTGCGTGGAGAGTGCGCGCTCTTTCGTTGACGCAAATACGCTGCAGACGAAATAAGGGAGCGGAAGAATGGCGTGCATGCTTTCGCATTCACAACTCATAAGAAGTGCTTAGGTGCACCTCGAGCGTATTTTTTCATTATTATCCGAAGCGATTAAAAACGATACCTGGACATTACTATCAAAATTCGAAACTTGGAAACTCAGTATTCGTGAAGTAAAAAAAAAAAAAAAAACAATTTCCAAAAGCCGAATTTTTAGTTGCCGCGAGATCCGCGCCAGTGCAGTGACGTCAAATATTGAGTCGTCCTGCAGCACGAGTTTCGCTCATGTCTCCGTGTCGTGTTCACCCGCGTCCCGCGATCAACTGCTCTTGAGCAGACGACGCTTCAATTTCGAGTTTGAAGTTCTTTTAGGGCCCTTTTAACGATCTCAAATTCTTTGAAACGGTGTGGGTTCGAAGAGAACGCGCAGTGGACTTTTGTGAGCAACGTGAGGGGCCACGTGGCGCCGGTTCTGCGTGAAAGGCTGCCCAAGCGGAGTCACAACCGAAACTACGGTACACAGACACCAAACCCAGATATTTTGACCGTTTGACAATTTCCTTTTGTAAGGCTGAGAGGTCGTCGGGCACCTAAAAAAAAAGAACTTCGTCCGATTCCCTGCCTTACCAATCATCCTTAGTGCTACATGCGTCCAGTGCCGCCATGTTTCCCGAGGGAGGATAAAAAGCCAGGAGGCAACATCACTCCGGACTCCGATTTTTCGGTATTTCAAAAAGAAGTGCCGTAGCGCGTTCGCAAATACGTAAAAAGCATGTTTAACGAATGCCGCTATTAAATATTATAAAAAATGTCGCTTACAAAGCTTCTAAATTTTATAATCAATTACGTCTCAAATAAAAAGAAGCGAGGAGGTGAGGAGCGGAAGAGAAAAGCAACAAAAATAAAAAGGCGCGCGCGTGATTTTTGTTTTTTCGTTTTGGTATTTTTGTTTGTGCGTGTCTATGACTACACCTTGCATCATTTTTGGCAACCAAAACAAACACGACCTTTGGGGTGTCAGCGCCCCTTTAAGGTCGACGACGGTCCTGGAACGCGGTCCTTTAGGGAGTATTCCCTGGCGGCCATAGCTGTGTGCGCGACTGCTGAGCGCGTGCTGATGGCGAGCTTTCGCAGTTCTTTTCCAACGTGCATTCCGCACCATCAAGATGGCCAGTCTTAACAGGCTATTAATGTGAGCTTGTTCTGAGCATGTGCTCTAAACATCGCCCTCAAATGTGGCGTCCAGTGAACGCCCCTTATTTGGAGGAAAGCCGCCGTTCCATCTTGCATCGGTGCAACTGGACGGGGACTCGCTACGTTTTTGAGAGAACGGCAGAAGGAACGGGATTCCTTTTTTTTTCTTTATATTCACAATATTACGCGAATTTATTAGGCACTTAGGCTTTTATTATCGGTGATTTCAACTTACGACTTTCAAGGGATGGGAAACTGACCCAAAATAGCCAAAAATAAAGAACAGGTAGAAATGTGATCCTGGCGTCATGACACGTAGTTCGATGTGGATATTTTCACTCGCTCGTTCGATTTTCTTTAGAGATTATCCGGCAGAATATTTGATTAAGATATGAGAACCTTACATAAAGGGTAACTACACTTTTCCAGTATTAGAATAGCAACGAGAACGCGTTCCTTTCCAACCCACCAGAGATATGTAACGGGAACTTGTTCTTAGATGGAGAAGGATCGAGCTTTCGTTTCTGTTTTGGAAGAACGTGTGCAACACTTCTCTGTACAAGCAGCGTAGAGCTATGGACATGCTAGAACTTTCATGAAATAGCAATTTATGATACTATCAGACTTGTACGCTACTCGTTTCGAGCGTTCAAATTACTTGTAATCTAGAATTTTTTTGAGTAATTTTGTAATCACTCGATTACTTTTATTGGTTAGGAATCGCAAGAGTAATCGCATTACTTTTGGAAGTACTAAAATTACTTGTAACCGTCACTTTTTTCCCGTCCCGTTTCTAATTGTTTGTACGAATTTCCTACCAAAAAAATCCTCAAATCAAATCACCGACACGAGGCTGGTTTACCACAATTGGGGCTCTAAACTCGACAAACACAAAGTTGAAGCCGAAAGTTCACGGAGCGCACCGATTGGACATCGGCAAAAAAAAAGCGCGAAATCATCGTCGTGATAGGCCAATCGGTGCGCTCCGCCAACTTCGGCCCCAACTTTGTGTTTGACGAGTTTAGAAGCCCTGGTGGATTAAGACGATGAGTAGTTTATAATTCGGTGGTCCTTATCCGATGATGAACTGTATGAGAAACCCATTTTTTACACCGGCAGAAAACTTGGTCGTTTCAAAATCTGAAGTTATCAGAGAAGTAACGTTTTACATTTTTAGTAACTGCCAAGTAACCTTCGTCTAGAGTAATCAAGTGTTCTAATTGTATACTTTTAAAGCGAGAGTAATTGTAATTTTAATCGATTTCTTTTTGTTATTTTTTTAGTATCCTGTACAAAACCGGAGAAATTTGTTTTTCATTGGCCTTAACCATTTAATTTTTTCTTACCATACAATCCTCACCTGCTCGACCAAGCTGCCACGTTATGTCGTTTGCACCGTACACCAGTGCTCACCAAAACGTCAAAGGTCACAAGTGTGTTCACATCCAGATAACCCGTAAACAGAGCAATAAGCCGGAAGAACTCGAGAGCTCCGCTTCCGGTCATGGTTGGTTTTTTTCCGCTTTCTAGTTACTCCCTCTTGCTGGGCTTCATTTCCTGAGTTTTAATACGCGGCAATAAATACGTGCAATTACATCCGCGTTTACCAACTAAAGAACAAATGTAGGCAAAAATAACGCACGGTGAGGAACATCAATGTAAAAATTCACATTCGTTACGTAACCTTCCATATAATTGTTTACACATAAACTGGTTTGATGCACGTTGTCAGATATCTGTAAAAATTGAACTAACATAAATTATTCTGAAAGTTAAATTTGCCACGTTTTTCCCATCTTTACGTGCACATGAGTAGGGATTAAAATAGACCGCCACACTGCTTCGACGTCTCACCGCTGCAGGGGCGCTGTTGTCGGCACGCACGCGCAGACGGTTTATCTCGCGCGAATCTGGGTTCAGCGCACGCGCAGAACGGACTCTTGTTGTGGGCGAACGAAGACTCGTTTATAAACAGCAAGTGTGCCTTATAGGCCCGACTATTAGAGGAGAGAAAAAAAAAAGGAAGCACCTGTCCTGGATAGAGCAAGTCTTGGTAGCAAGGGTCCTTCGTGTACGTCATGAGGAACATGTTGATGAACATAATGAGCAGACTGCGGGAACACCCGGCGCCCTCGCCGTTGGGAGCGCCATCTGGAAGTGTCCACTTGAACACAATGAGCACCACCAGGTAGCCGAAGAGGGCAGTCAAGAAGATCACCTCAGGAACAAATTCGGTCCAGATGTTCATGTAGGTGCGCAGGAAACTGGGGACATGCCATAGAACAGGAACTTAGCCGGTGAACGCAATCCGATCTTCGTAATACTTCGAAGTATTAATGTATAAAGTAAACCTAAATTAAATGGCCACTACATATTGCAGATTCCTTTATAGTACATAGTACAGGAAGAAACGTATGTTTACGGCCGAAGAAACTTGTTTGCTAACTTGCTAGTATAACGAGGATAATCAGAAAAACCATTATATATTGGTCTCGGAAAAAATATTGCATTATATTTTTCATTTTTATCATTGTTTTCTTTCAGCATTGATTGATTAAGTGTCTAAAATTATTGCGATTAAACAATTTCTTAAAGTGTGAACGCTAAATTAGCATCACCCTATGTCAAGCCATTTATGCAATATTCAGTTTTAATTTTGGTGGTATCATTCACTGGGTAATATTTAGTGTTATATAATTCCGATGACATATGACACCTTGTTTTTTGTTTTTTTTTTTTTTTAATCTGCGCCACTCAACAGAAATTTTATAATTTTTATGTTGAGAGTTGTTCGAGTATAAAATTAAAGACGTATATATACCATATAAATGAAGGGAAAGGAAAACCGCAAAAAGGCCCGCATTGCACTCAAATTAAACGATATACAACATATCAACTCACCGCTCCATATTAGACTTTGCTGGTCCTAAGGACGTTTGGTCTTTGAAGTACCTGGTTAGGACCAAAATGCATCGATATTATACGGAAACAAAAAAATGTTGTTTGAACATTTAACTTCATAACAGCGACTTACAGGTGGTTCCAAATGTTAAGGACAACGCCGAACAGCATCTGCATCACGCCAAGAATGATTGCCATCTTCATCTTGTAGGAGTTGGTGAACGGAATTTTGTTTTGGGCCATCATCCACACCTGAAATATTGGATACATATTCTTTTCTTTTTTCTTTTTGTACACTGAACTCCATATACGTATAACCATTCCAAATTAGGTTTATACCGAGTCTTGCTCCCGCCATTGGAAGCCCCTCGTCAGTTGTGTAAACTTCACATAATACACTTGTAATGTCGCGAAAGTTGCTGTTGTGCAAGTGATTAATGTAGTGGTCGTAATAAAAATAGCTTAAAAATCAGAATAAATCTCTGACATCCAAACACTCAGTTCTTTCGGATTATCTCGAGAGTTTTAGTAATGATTTTGGTGTCCAACAAAGCAAAGAGACTGTGAATATTTCGTTATATAATCCTCCAGTAGAGAAAAAGATTGTAGTAATCTACAACCACGCATTTCTTATATATATTTTTAAAGGATGTGTGTGTGTGTGGGGGGCCGGGGGGGGGGAGGGGAATCGGTGGTTTTAAAATGATACCACCAAAGAAACGTGGCCTAAGTGTGCAACGGAGAGTGGCTTTGTTCTGAAACCACAGCGCTTTGCAGATTGATAGCGGCCTTTATCGGCACAAAATCAAAATATATGTTTTTTTTTTCTTTTTTCTCAAAATGCGCTCTAGTTTCCTGAAACTATATCGAGCATGCACTTTTAACATGTTCTGATCAACGCTTTACAGTTCCAGTAGCCCGAAGCGTCTGCGAACATGTGCCTAAAAGCTTCAAAGAGGTGAAAATATGATAAGGGTCCAGGCGAGCTGGTGAATAATAACCATGTTGAGTTAACCTGAGACAAGTAGAGAAGAAACATCAAAATGTAGAAGAGACAGAAAAACGACAGGAAGACGTCTCATACTGAGACGTCGTCCTGTCTTCGTTAGTTTTCATCTTTATCTTCGGAGAGTGCAGTGATCACGGCTGAGTCCCAGAGTTCCTCGTTGTGGGCCACGGTGGTACCTTTGGTGAGGTGCTGCTGCCCTTGTCGGAAGTTTGTAACGAGGGCTGCGGCACGTCTGTCCTTAAACGTTGTTTTACCTCTTGCGACTCCAATTCCCCTTTCAAGAAGCAACTGGACGCCGCCCTCGAGCAGAACTTGTAAGCAGGAAGCTTCCTCGGACTCGACGGGTATAAAAAAACTCGACCGCGACGGCAAAATCATATGGTTGGCGAGTACTAGAACAGCGGCTGCCTTTGCCGTAGAAACTTCCGGCGTTAGGACAGGTTGTAGGAGTGTCAACTTGTTCTCCCCTAGGTCGATGAAAGCACCGTACTCGCACAAGAGCTCCATTTCGAGGATAACATCCTTCGCACAGGCCTTAAGAACGACGAACTACACAGGAAAGGTTTCGCCGAGAATCTTGACGAGGGGGGTGCACCTTCCAATGGGTGTAATAAGGTGCCCTCCGGCAGTGCGTATCTTTGGACAATCCAGGTACAGCGACTTTCTGGAGTCCTCAAGAGAGTCTCCCACTCAAAACGGAGTAGTCCGCTTGGTGTCCCCGAGGGCCGACGCCTCGTGGCCGTTCAGGACAACGGCCACAAGGTTGTTTGGCACAGTTGCGGAAGCGTACGTCGCTTCGATGCGTGGCGTCGCAAGAGTGAGAGCTCTCCGGTGTTCCTGCAGGCTTTTTACGTCGTCGTCCCATGGCAACTCCACCTCGAGAGGTTGCCGCTCTTAGTTTTCACAACGAGACAGGGAGGATAGGCTTTCCTGACGAGAGCGGAGAAAGGGCGAAAGCACACTTCGATGCAATGGCGAACGGGATCCTCCTGGTAGAGTGGGCACCGGGGACAGAGGTCATCGGAGGGACTTCTCAATCTCCTTTGGTCGTCCCCCAAGGCGACGTCACGTGTCGCTTGGCACAAAACCTCGCAGGACCATTTGTCGGTATGGGCACCTCCAGTAGACCTGGTCGACCTCATCGCAGTGATTACACAGTGGTCGTCGATCGGCCGTGCGCCACACATCCGTCTTCCTTGTCGCCGGTTGTTCGGTGCGGTCGAGATGTGGCTACCCTTACCGACGTCGGAAAGTGTGGGGTCAGGGTGGGCTCCTTGAATGCTGCTACGCTGGCAGGAGCCGCCGGTTGTAATGTCCGCTGAACTTCCTCGCGGACAACTTCAGCTATCGTCAGCGAAGCCGGCTGGTTAGCAGCACGCAGGAGCCTCCTGAGCAGTTCCCGGACGACGTCGCAAATGATCTCGCGATTGCCTGCGAAGCTGGAGCCAAGATCGCAGCTAGACGGCCCCAGAGCAGCGACGCCGGGTAGTCGCTGGTAGTGACTGGCTCCGGTTTGCAGGGCACGCTCGATGTTTGTGGCCTCGGGGACGAAACCTTCGACGGTGGTAGGCGGGGTTCGCACAAGGCCTCCGAGGATATTTTCTTTCACTCCCCGCATCAAGAGCCGCAGCCTTTTTTCTTCGGGAGCGTTTGACTCGGCGTGGTTCATCATGTGGAGAACGTCTTGGACGAAACTAGTGACACTCTCGTTCGGTCCTTGGCTTTTTACTCGGAGAAGCTCCTCGGCCCGCAGACCCCGCCGCTGGCTGGGAAAGGTGTGTCGAATCTCGGTCTGGAAGTCTTTTCACAACGAAATCGACGCATTATGGTTTTCGGTCCAGGTGCATGCCGTGCCATCCAGAGCATCTTGTAGGCTTTGCTCAGCCCTCTATCCGTTGAACCCGGCGACACGCTCGTACTGGCTCAACCAGTCGTCAACATCTTCATAAAGTTCATCATAGAAAGTTGCCGGCGTTCGTGGCGGGGACTGTGGGTAAACAGTGGAAGTAGGTGGAGTTTCGTCTTGCTGTGACGTGGTGTTCATCTTGGCCGCAGTCTTTCTTGGCTTGGCCGGTAGAGGGTGGAATTCCGGGGGCATGCCTTGGCTGCGGCTGCTGGTCCGGGCTTCGGGCTCGTCAATGAAGCTTAGTTTGCCGGGACTTGAAAAAGATCTAGTACGAAAGATCTTCTGAGGAGTACGTTTTACGGGCAAGGAAGGCGGCACCCCGCACCTTCACCAAAATGTCATGAATGACAATTGATGAGGTGACGAAACACTGAAGCAAACCAAACGTTTAATTGAACGAACCTGCCTTAAAACAAATTAATATTGAGCGGACGATAACTTACGTGAACGGCGACGTAACGACAGGACCGTGCACAGGCGGAAGAGTGACCTATGCGGCGCAGTGCAGCTTGTTTTAAGCCTTCCCTGGGAGCCTAGAATATTCTGCCTCGATCTTTCTCTAACTATACATTCTTAACCTGAACAAGATAGACGGTTCTCTCAACCTTCTGGAATCTTTTACTTAGATAAAGTCAGATAAAATAACATACAGTGGCGGAAATTGAACCCGAGCCACCTGCGTGTGAGCCCAGCGCGCTCCCTACTCGTGTGAGCCCAGCGCGCGGCAAAATGCCGGTCCAGCAGACCGGCAATGGGTGGGCTACTGTACTAAAGTCGGGAGATGTGTGGCTAGTGTTCCCGCCATGAATATACTACATCATAACAGGTTTTATAAGATATACCCAGAGCTACTCAGTGGCAACTGTATAGGCTGTCTGAAGCCCGGCATACAAAAACTAACAGAATAAACAACAAAATCTGTGAGTTCGAAGATATCTTGATATATAATATCCCCGTTATGTAACTCCGCGATCAAGATATCGCGTGCAACTGTCAGATCGGCTCGCCAAACTTCGCTACCGGCTCTTCGGGGCTTGGCTTCCTGTTAACAACACTTTGTGAATTGGATAGAATCCCACTCATCTTCACTTCAAAATTAAACTGTTTTGTTATATTAATAATGAATTACAATTTTACGGACGCTATTTCATATTTTGTGAGCGTCTGAAGCCCTCGCCTAGTGGCAAAGTGGAAGCCAGCTCTGAAAAAAACTTTTAGAAACAACAACGAATAAATAAAATAGAAGAAGCGCAGGAGAGCGGGACGATGTGGCGCCGGGAGGCTTCAAAAATACTTGGCCAACCGGTAAAAGCTTTCGGTAATAAACAAGAAAACGAAGTCGTAAGGAAAGGAGGACGAGGCTTCGGCAACGCTTTGAAAAGACAAGGCGGCGCGTGCCAGGAAGGCCGAGATCGGACATCGGTATCCGCTGCGTTCATCATAAAACTTACTGTTTTTTTTTTGTGCATGTTTTAATATAATATTATTAATGTATATTAACATTTATTAACGACATCTTGTGGAGGATTCGGTACTCACTGGATCTAATCCAAAGGGATAGGGCGTTCCTGCGTAGTTTTCTTTCGGATTCAGCATGATGGGCTGATCTGACGTTTTGTTTCTAAAAATAGAAACACCAAAAGAAGAAAATATGTATACACCTCAAAAACAAAGAATCTCATTCATTGATCTTCGTAAAGGCATCACATGTTGAAATTTGAGCCCTTTCCATAAAAAAAGCGCACAACCTTCTTTTTTCTATTTATAACAAAACAAATTGGAAGGTAAAAAGTGTTTAAACGGCCCGCCGATGAACCGCTCAACGAGTCAATGCTTAACGCCAAACGTCATGTTGTCACAATAACGTTCCCTGTAATCGCTTCTGGCCGACCTCTTCGAAAGTGCCATAATTTCCACAATGAAAGGTGTTTTGCACATCACATTTGTTTTGGGACTGCGCCATTGTCAATGCTCCCTACACTAGCCCCAACGTGCCTCAATTCATTCATTCATCCAACAATCAATCAATCAATTAAACAGTCAATGGTGTACCTCCCATCTTCCGGCGTGACATGGTATGATCAGATTCGCTCCTTTGGTCACAGACATCAGGGGTCGTGTGAACATCGAAATTAGTTCATTATTCGTTTACTTACCCCACAGCGCCTGTGCGGCATTACAGTAAAGGGATTTATAGATGAAGATTAGACAATACAGCAGGGGAACAAAATTAGCCTTTCAAAATGCGCGCATGCCTACATTAAAGGCCGAAGTAGAACATCGGTTTTCTGAACGGAGGATCACACTTTTAGCGTTCCTCCACCTCTCCTAAGCTGCCTGAGCAAACAAGTTGGGGTAAGGTGAAAAATGGCGAGAATAGAGGAAAGCAGGAGGTGGGAAAAGGTGAAAAGTGCGAAGTGTACGTTAGTCTTTAAGAAATGCACACACAAAGGATACTCAAAATCAAAGGAAAATCTCACACTGCGGCACAAATATCCATGTTCATCATTTCTACAACGTCTGAAGACAATTGGCATCATTCGCCAAAAGTTCAGGAAAGAACGGTAATGTGAACTGGCTTGGGTTGCATTTGTGTTCGCGCAGCTTCCTTTTATGATCGGCACTATCGTACGTAGTGGGAAAAAATATTTACTTTTCGCTGTGTATACCAACCCCAGAGTAATAGATGTTACGAAATAATTTTAAACGTAATTGTTTTATTTCCTTTTCAGAAGATTCCCAACCGAACGATAGCTTCACACTGGTCGTGCTGAGTTCTCTACTGTAATTTTCAGTCATATCTAGATACTAAGTTTTTGGGGGTTCTTTTTTCTTCTAAAATTATGCGCCGGCATGGAACACTCTACGTAGACACGTTAACGGCCAGTTCTGATAGTTTTCCTTATATCTATATATATATATATATATATAACTGGGAAGAAAAAACCCTCGGTGAAAACAGCAACAACGGACGATTTAATCTTCGACGTTTCGGCCGGAGTCCGGCCTTCGTCAGGAAGTCTTCCTGACGAAGGCCGGACTCCGGCCGAAACGTCGAAGATTAAATCGTCCGTTGTTGCTGTTTTCACCGAGGGTTTTTTTCTTCCCAGTTATATACCCACGCCTTCGGCCTCCCGCCACCATGCCCGTTATATATATATATATATATATATACAGTATATATGGGTAGTTTCATCTCAAATCGGGCAGGCTAAAAGGGTCTCATTTTTAATTTTCACGAAAAAAATATATGTTTTGGGGGCATTTCTTAAATGAAGGAGCGCGCAAACCGTATGTTGCCCAGATTTTTCGTTCTCGAGTTACGAAGCGTAGAAGCCGCAGTGGCAGAAAACTAGTGTTTTTGCCTGCCGTCGCAGGTCGCGTGTTTGACACCCTCTGCTGGCGCTAGTGTTTTTTCTAAACCCTTTTAACGTTTTGTACCTCAATTAATAGGTACTATAAAAATACCTTGACGTATTCAAATACTTTCTATAAATTTAATTGTTTTCTAGAAAAAATGTCAAACTCGTCACTCCGGTCACTTTTTGGTCAAATTTGACAGGTCATTACTTTGTCTCTACTTGAGGTAAATTTTTTTTCTTTGGCTCTACAGAAAGCCCAATCAAGCCCGTTATAGATATAATAATAGCATTATAATCTGTTTAGTAGCCGCTCCGCTACCTTCACGTAAACCTTGTAAGAAATAACATATGTTTAAAGTTTGAGGTTGATTTTCTCAAAAACCCCATTTTTATAAATTTCTATTTTTTAAATTCTTTTAGATATACTAGTCGACTACAAGAAAAAATTATCTAGAAATGTAATATTTTGGTTGTATGTCTTCTATTTGAGCCGCAATCACGTGAAATGTGTGAACATTTGTTATTTTTCACAACCTTTACGTGAAGGTAGCGGAGCGGCTACTCAGCCGATCATAATGATATTACTATATCTATACTAGGCATGCTTAGGGCTTTCTATAGAGCTAAAGAAATAAAATTTACCTTAAGTACAGACAGAGTAATGACCTGTCAAAGTTGACCAAACATCGACCTGAGTGACGAGTTTGAGATTTGTTTTTAAAAACAATCAAATTATTAGAAATATATTAATACGTCAAGGTATCTTTATAGTACCTATTAAATGAGGGGGAAAAGTTAAAAGGGTGTAGAAAAAACACTAGCGCCAGCAGAGGGTGTCAAACACGCGACCTGCGACGGCAGGCAAAAACACTAGTTTCTGCCACTGCGGCTTCTACGCTTCGTAACTCGAGAACTAAAAATCTGGAGAACATGCGGTTTGCGCCCTCCTTCATTTGAGAAATGCCCCAAAAACATATATTTTTTTCGTGAAAATCAAAAATTAGTCCCTTTTGGCCTTTCCGATTTGAGTTGAAACCTACCATATCGGGCAGGCTGAAAAAGTATAATTTTTAATTTTCACGAAAAAAATATATGTTTTGGGGGCATTTCTTAAATGAAGGTGAGCGCAAACCGCATGTTCCCCAGACTTTTTGTTCTCGAGTTACGATGCATAGAAGCCGCAGTGGCAGAAACTAGTGTTTTTGCCTGCCGTCGCAGGTCGCGTGTTTGACACCCTCTGCTGGCGCTAGTGTTTTTCCTACACCTTTTTAACTTTTGCCCCTAGTTTAATAGGTACAATAAAGATACCTTGGCGTATTCAAATATTTATAATAATTTGATTGTGCTCTAAAAAAATGTCAAACTCGTCACTCAGGTTGATTTTTGGTCAAATTTGACGGGTCATTACTTTGTCTGTACTTAAGTACAATTTATTTCTTTAGCTCTATAGAAAGCCCTAAGCATGCCTAGTATAGATATAGTAATATCATTATGATCTGCTGAGTAGCCGCTCCGCTACCTTCGCGTAAACGTTGTGAAAAATGACAAATGTTCACAGATTTCACGTGATTGCGCCTCAAATAGAAGACATACAACCAAAATATTACATTTCTAGATTGTTTTTCTTGTAGTTGACTAATATATCTAAAAGAATTTAAAAAATAAAAATTTACAAAAATCGGGTTTTTGAGAAAATCGATCTCAAACTTTAAACATTTGTTATTTCTTACAAGGTTTACGTGAAGGTAGCGGAGCGGCTACTCGACAGAGCATAATGATATTATTATATCTATAATGGGCTTGATTTGGGCTTTCTGTAGAGCCAAAGAAAAAAAAATTACCTCAAGTAGAGACAAAGTAATGACCTGTCAAATTTGACCAAAAAGCGACCGGAGTGACGAGTTTGACATTTTTTTTTATAGAAAACAATTAAATTTATAAAAGTATTTGAATACGTAAGGTATTTTTATAGTACCTATTAATTGAGGTAAAAAAATTAAAAGGGTGTAGAAAAAATACTAGCGCCAGCAGAGGGTGTCAAATACGCGACCTGCGACGGCAGGCAAAAACACTAGTTTCTGCCACTGCGGCTTCTACGCTTCGTAACTCGAGAACAAAAAATCTGGGAACATGCGGTTTGCGCCCTTCTTCATTTGAGAAATGCCCCCAAAACATATATTTTTTTCGTGAAAATTAAACATTAGACCCTTTTAGCCTGCCCGATTTGAGATGAAACCACCCATATATATATATATATATATATATATATATATATATATATATATATATATATATATATATATATATATATATATATATATATATATATATATATATATATATATATATATATATATATATATATATATATATATATATATATATATATACCGGCGGGCAGCGCCTCAGGCAGCAGGGGTTTAGTAGCGGGGTGTGTTTGGCGTTCGCATTGATAGATGGCGTTGGGAGCAGTGTCCGAAGGTGCAGCCACTGATCTCTATGACAATTGCTGGATCACGTTTGCCCACTCCGCGAATGCGGCTACTGGCGGCCATTTTTTTGGTAGAGTTATATCACATCTAGCCAAGGTACAGCTGCTCCAACCACTATCATCCATCCATAGCAGACGGCGTTGTGGCAATTGGCAGGCTGCCATCAAAATAGCGTGCGTGATATTTCGTGATTGATTGAAATTGTTTGACGAAACATATTTTTGAAACCCTGCGTGAATGGTAGCCCGATCTTTGAAGACCCGGCGAAAGTTCTACGAAAGCGCAGCACCGGGGAAAAGCAGCACAGCACGCATCCAAAGTCGCATCGAAAGAAGCATCGAAAGCAGACGCCGGTACGGAGTCTGCTTTCGATGGGAGCTGCGCTGCTTTCCCCCGGTGCTGCGCTTTCGTAGAACTTTCGCAGGGTCCTCAAAGATGAGGCTACCGTTCACGCCGGGTTTCAAGACTCTGATTCGTCGAACAACTTCAATCAAGCATGAAATATCACCCACGGTACAGTGTACTAGATCTACGGCTATCTTTTTGGCAGCCTGCCGCCATTGCGCTGTACGCTACATTACTATGATGGCTAGAGATGATATAACTCTACCAAAAAGATGGCCGACCGTGGCCGCATTCCCGTCCATAGGCGGAGCTGGTCAAACGCGATCCAGCAAATAGACATAGAGATCCAAGGAGGTTATAATGGGCAGGAGGTGGCGTCCCTATCCCCAATGCATGGAGCGAAGTGTAACGGAAGTAGGCGTGGCCACGAGCCGCGACGAGCATTTCTTGACCAATGGGAAGCCTAGTGAGTGGGCGCCGCCATTAATTTCGGTGCAAACAACCGCGTTGCGATGACATTTCCGTGGCAACGCGATTGTGTGCACCGAAAGTAATGGCGGCACCCACTGTTATTTGAAACAGCGCTTAACGGGAGACTTTTAAACCGGTATGGTCGGAATTGAATGAGATTATTATAAACGAACGCCTGGTTGCCCAGCAGAAAGTAAGTGACTAGAGTTGAGACGCTCTATACTTTGTTTCACCTTATCTGCGAGCGAAGCCAAAGCTAGAAGCGCGAGACCAGCGCTTTCTGCGTTTCTCCCCAGCTCGCGCGCTCGAGCAAAGCCTGAACGCACGGAGCTTTCGTGCTCGCGCTTCCAGCTTTGCCTACGCTCACACGTAAGGTGAAACGAAGTATAGACGACGTACCGACTGAATCGGTGTCGAACAGGTGAGATTTCGAGCCCAACACTTGCCTGACCAGTAGGACTAGGAAGTCGGCGTGTAGCGGACGCTCTCGACACCGCGCGACAAATTCTGCTTCGAGAAGATGTTGTTTTCACTCCGCCGTGATGAGTATTCGGGTTCGCATCGAAACATCTTTTGGTGCGCCGATCGAATCGAAAGCCAGCCGCGACAGCGAGCAGACCGCAGGCACGGAGCAGACGTAGCCTAAGCCTAACGACCGAGCGGAGAGCAGACGATGGGAGCATGGTTGAATTTAGTTTGGATGAGAGAGCGTCGGTGCGCGGGGCAGACTGGGATTGGGTTGTTCTTCCGGCGTCGCTGGGTATGACGTCATGCCGGGTCCTGCCCTATTTAAACGTCCTTGTAGAGATCAGTGGGCGCAGCCATAGAGTTATTATAATGTACGCTAGAGGTTCAATTTGCGCTAGTGTGCTGACGCAAATTGAAGAAGACAGCAACCAGACGAAAATGGACTTCCGTTAATGCATTTCTATAGGAAAAAGTGAGTGCATTTTCTCCCTGCGCTCGATCATCAGAGCAAATATCCCAAATAATTCGTACGTACTAGGTAGCTTGGAACGTTTCTCAGTCAGGCCGACGAAAGAATTGATCAGTTACGGCGTTTTTCTTTCGAATTCATCGCTTTAAAAACGGAGCTAAAACGGCTTCGTACGTGTATTTATGTGCACTGTCGGACACTGTTAGCGCGAACGCGGCGTCGGCGATTTCCAGCATGGGGGATATACATGCCAAACGAACGAAGGACATCTGGAAAATCAAGAGCGGCGGCAAGAATTACGCAGTAACACTGGATCAGTAACTCGCAGTGCATGTACGATCAAAATAAACTGAAAGCCACGTAATCTATTCCGATTTTAAATAAGTAAGTACCGCTTCATTCTTCTTTCCCTGAGCGAAGCTGCATGTTCTACGTTCAAAATATCACCCTCGCGCTCGATATCTTTGAAAACAAGTGCGCGATAAAAGCTGCCCGGCAGAGAAAACAATAAGAAGAGACACCTTTCATAGCCCACGGACTTTATTCTCTACGTTTTGAAGGTTTTTAGCCGCTCATGCACGACGGGATCATTTTCATATAGTGACAGGACTGGCATATTATCAATATATAAGCGTCACCGGAATGCTGGCGAGCCTTGAACACACTCTATATTCGTTTCGATTGTAGTTTTGCTTTGAATCGTCGCTTGTTTTTACACAACTGCTGCGGAACACACATTTGGGACTGAAATGTAGCGAAGTTAAATATCTTTCATTGATGAAGAAAAATGCGCTAACTGAAGCAATTACATTTTTAAAGTGTTAATCAAGGTACATGCTATTCGGTACGACCCAAATAACCAAAGTTATTTGGTTATTTGGGTCCAAACACAGGAACAAGCTCCACACTACACCAACATACAATCTGAGCACAGCACAATATTCGAAACCCAATAAGGAATATGCCGGCAATAAGATTTAACTATGGCCGACAAAGGCTAAATTTCCAGATAAATAAAACTCTGAATAGAAAGCTATGTTCGTAGATTTCCATCAAACTTTTAATAGCTTTAAATGTGCTTGTAGAAGGATGCTCGTGACAAGTGAAATTGCTTTTTCATCTTTGTTAGTGCCGTAAAACTTCATGAGTGTTATAAATATGTCTTTGAATTTTGTGCATATTTCCATTCCTTGTTTCTTGATGTTTCAGTGTGAGAGAAAATCCTTTTATTGTTCTTTTATTAATACCACTGTGTTGTGGCTGATTTTAATGTGATGTATTGTATACTTGTATTTTTGCAGTCTACAAAGGAAGCATGTTTTTGTTCCTGGTCGTTTTCGATGTGTTTTTTATTTTATTTTTATTTTATTTTATTTTTTATTTGTATGGTATATGAAACTATAATTCTGATGATATATTTTTAGAATGTATCACAAATGCTTCGGTCTATTTTCTACTAACAGATCGGTTTGGTAAATGGCGCATTTTGTTTCTCTGGTGTAATTTCCACTGTGTTTTTGTACTACACTGCTGAACTGTACGGGCCCGGGGCAGAGGCCCTGTCAGGCACCAAGCCTTTATCTCTGCCCCCCACGCGGAACTTTCCGCGAAACAAAGAAAGAAAAAAAAAGTGCTCCGTGTTATTTTCCGGCGAAGAGACAAAATGCACGCGCGTTTTCCCATAGGAGTGCACAGGAGCACCGCAAAAGCAGACTGGTTGCTGTCTGCTTCAATTTGCGTCACGGAAGTTGCATAGACACTAGCGCCAGTTGAACCTCTAGCGTACATTATAATAACTCTATGGGTGCAGCCGACCAGCGAAAGAAAGCAGACGACATGCAGACGAAATCCGTTGGCAGCAAAAGCGCCGTCGTTATGCAGACGCGTTTTTTTTTTTTTTTACTTTAAGTTTGGCTTTTATTGTCCGCATTTATTTTTTAACCGAAGGTACATTTTAAAAACGATTATGTTCATTTTAATAAACCACGGTGGTCGCGAGCCGTAGCGATAAGGAGGTAGCGCCATCTATCAATACGAACGCCAAACACACCCCGCTACTGAACCCTTGTTGTCTGCGTCGTTGCCCGTCGTAGACCCAGGCAAGTTTCTTGGCCTTATTTTCTATAGAACGAGAACAATGCTTGGTAATTTTACAAGAAAAACCGAACTGTGAAATACACCTTTGACGAAAAGTTCAGATTGCTACGGGCAGGCGTCGATTTTTACGGTCTAATTTAGATCAAGCCTGGTGACTTGGACCACCCTATATAATGCAACAAATTATGGCTGGCACAATTTAGATTCAAACATATTTCATGTGCCAAATTTTCTTCAAGTTCCAGGAAGTTCACGTTACCCGAAGGGCAAGTCATTCGGACCGTGCCAGCTGGACCCGAAAACGTTGGCCGACTTGGAAAATATGTCGTTGTAGATGAGTCCCGTGTAGATGCTGAACAGGCCCATCAACATTATGATGTAGCGTCCATTGAAAAACGTGTCCCAAATCTGGAAGAAAAAAAATGCGATTTACTGCGCTGTTGTAAAAAAAAGAAAAAAAAAACGACAAGACTTCTTTTTTTGGGGGGATTATGATGTTTTCTTGATTCATCTATATGTTAGCCGAATTGCAACTCTATTGTGCCAAGATTTCAGAGTGTTCCCACCGGCCAGATTGAGGTCACGTGGTTTCTGTGCCGCGTTCAAAATACGAGTTGCAAAGAGGAGGAGAAAGCGATGATTATCTGCAAGTAGTTTTGTTGAGCGAAGTGACATTAGTTTCCGGGGATGCATGATGATTTAATAGTTCAGGCAGTGTACGCTTAACTCTTTGACATCCAAAGTTAGAGCAAGATCGGGGAATATGCCATGAATGTATCTGACGAGTCTGACGTACTGAAGTGTGCAAACAGAGGTCGGCGAGATTTATAAACTTTTCGAATCTGCCTTTTATGGCTGACTAATATGTTAATATTAATTGTTCGGAATAAACATTTGATACGTCGGTTTTTGAATATCTATGAAATAAAGGCAATGAAGAGGAAATCGAAGGAACCTTAACTACTGCTCGAAGTGCTTTGTTGTAACACTCTGAGCATATTTAAATTTGCTAAACCAGTTGATCCCCACATTAGAGGCGCGTCACATAAGCTGGGATATGAAGTGAATGATAAATATTGAGTTTTATACTTTTTGGTTTCTCCAAGAACATAACTTATTTTCTCTCTTAACACGAGAAAGCAAAACCATGTAGTCACTGACCATTAAAAACCAAAAGCAATGTTGAAACATTCCATAGGACGAAACATGACCAAACATGCAAACAAACGTTGGGCCTGTAAGCGAAGGCAAAATAAAACTATGTATGACAATTTGTAAGTACAAAGTTTGTTACTTGTCAACACAAGTCATCCTGTTAATTTGTATAACGTTCGCACAGACAAGTCGACAAGGAGTCTCAGAATCAATTATGAACAAATTCGCTCCCGTATTCTCTGGTTCGCTGGAGTATAGCATCTCAAGTTGATGACAGGTTAAGAGTGCCGGACGATTTACTCCTACAAAGCCTTCCATTCTTTCCGCGAACGCTGGAGAGGAGATAAGTCCCTCCTCACTTCCTCTCATACAGCTTTTGCTCCTGCTAAAGTGGAAAGAGTGGAGAGATTTGGTAGGAGCAGAGCTTGTCCTGCTTTTTCATAGAGGGGACACAACCTCAAAATTACGACAATTTTTTTTTAAAGTCGAAATTTTTACAAGTAGTCTTGTCAGCTTTCAGATATCTTTATGAATTCTACATGTCAGAAAGCTTCACTCCTGTAACTAAAGTATTTTTTTTCCGAGATAAATTATTTCCGACGTGCCGGCACGGCACCACCTCAAGGGCAGCCTTCTGAAATTTTAAAACGCGCTTATCTTAGTTCTACTTTTGGCATCAAATCTCGGTTCAAGAAAACTATAATTTGATAATGAATTGATGCATGGAGCCCCTTTTTTAAAGCTCCTGTACAGAACTTTTTTAAAGGAATGGGGCTGTAAGCTTACTTTCGCAGCATTTCACTTTTTTTTTTTATAAAAAGCTGCAGTATCTTCAACCTAGAGCATTAAAAATTTTAACTCTTTTCCCATTTTCATCTTAAATTAAATAGTGCATAATTTCTCTAATTCTTTTGTATAGCCGCGTGACACGGGCGTTATATTGTGTATTCCACCAAAAATAACTGCCCATTATCATTATTATTTTTTTTTGAACGATGGCTTTTTTCAGGGGGCGCACTGTTTAATTGATCTCGTATTACACAAAACTTCGAAGAATAAACTTTTCAACTTAAAACTTTGTATGTATTTTTTTTTTTTGCCAGCTATGAATATGCCCTGCAGATTTCATTGAAATAAAACGAACGGTTAGAAAGTTAGCCCTCTTGAGTAGTGTACTCCCCTAACCAGGAAGAGACAAATGCTTATCAGGACCGCAAAAGAAGTCATTATTGCCGAGATAATTTCTTCGATTCCTTTCAAAACGAATGGGTACAAGAAAGAATTACATCTTGCTCAGATTAAGCGGAAGACGTGCACTTCACTAACGCAGCTACGAGGATTCGATTGGTTGCTATGGTCATGTAACGCCGAGACGGCGTCTCACCTCTCCGGCGTTCTTGATCTTCTGCAGAGAGGTTTCCCTAAGCACCAGAAACAGGGCGAAGAGGAACATGATGAGGCCATGACCGGCGTCGCCGAACATCACCGCGAACAGGAACGGGAATGTGATGATGGCGTACGGCGCTGAAACACACGCTCGGAATCCTCAGAAAACCTTCATTGTACAGTGAAAGCTTAGTCACTAAAACAAAACAAAAAATCATTTTAAAAAATCAAAACACAGGAAACAATTGACGCTATAGAAAGGCTCTGTTATACTCCGACAATGAGCAGAGCGAACGCAGCGTAGTACAGAACGTGCGCCTTTCATTGACTGGCGAGCAGGAACACGATATCTGCGACCAATCAGTATCTGCGTGCTCTGCGCTACGCCGAGTTTCCTAAGCTCAACGCCGGAGCATAACAGAGCCTTAAGAGTTTAAGAAGTGCGGGGCTTTGCGCGTCCTCTTATCACTCCGATGGCAGTAATATTGGGGCCTCAGCTGACAATAAAGCGAAATAAAGAATCACGAAGCAAAACGTACGATCATATTAGGCCACTCTCTTTGATTCTTAAACTGGCAGTTTTGAAAATGACAGACTGTTGCGTTTTGTTACCCACGGAGTTCAAATCCTCGGGAATTTCGTAACCAGTCACCCACAACTTTTGAAACGCGAGGCATGGCCTAACATGAATACGCTTCTCGCTTCGTGATTGGTTCGTCTGAGTTCTTATCGACTGATGCCTCGATCTGGTTGAATGCGGGAATATAATATTGTCTCGAGACTCCCCACGTCCTGAATTTCTTCATTTGTCCGCCACTGCGGAAGATTGATTCTTTATTCAGCTTCTGGTATAGATCGACTATATTATGATCGATAAATACATCAACAAATCATCGAAATTGTTCCCGGCATATCCGCTCCGACTTGCTTTTGCGGTCGATCTCATTTTCCCAGCCACGTCAGTGACTCGAGACAAGGTGACGGCCGTTGAATCCCCAATGTGCGAGGATTCTTACTTTCAAATCCCGCCCGGAATGGCTGGAATCTGAAGGAAGCTTACTGAGATGTAGGCGCCGGGTAACTCAGATTTCAGTTGTCCCTCAAAAGAGCACCAGCTGTCCTAAAGTATTCTTCATACCTAACCGTTGGCGTGCCGATGCCCTTCTTAGTTCTCCCCACAAACCCGAGAACTTTTATTCCTCGTGCACCGCAACGCTCTCATTATTCTACACAAATTAGATAATAGGTTTTGTATTTAATGCCAGTTATTTTTTTTGCGTATACTTTAGATATAAAAAACAAGAACCATATACCCGCAATTAACTGCGCTTCATCTTTGTAAGTAGATAATTATTACGTCAGAAAGGCGATAAGAGCCAGTACGAGAGTTTTTACTTTAGACAGCTATGATTGCCTCTTTGAGTGAGCTCGAAAAAAGAACATGGTTCAAATTACGCACAAATAGAAAGGAACAGACGAGAGAGGAGAGAGAGGCGAGAACTCACAACTCGACGTATTCCTTCAATACATCGAGTTGTGAGTTTGCGCTTGTCTCTTCTCCCTCCTCTGTTCTTTTCTATGTGTGCGCAATTTTAACCATGCTCAATCAGTACCAACTCGCCCAACTAACCACCTCACCGAAGAGAAGAAGACGGAAAAACATTTTCCTACTGTACTAGTATATTATTGCGTAGTCTTCCACTACAATAAAAAAAACTAATGCTGTCAGGAAACAAAGGTAAAACAGACGTACTATATGAACTTCAATACGTGAGAATAAAACCGCGCAAAGGACGAGAGACCGGATGAAGAAAATCACGAGGCATCGATGTGTCTGTGTCTTTGTTCATTGGGTATCTTGTCCTTTGCGCTGTTTTAGTTTTCAAGCATTTACCAACTCACCCAAGCTTTAACTTTAGCATTCCCATTTGCACGGCCCTTTTCCAGTGATATGGCAGAAGACACCTACTTCATCAACTATATTGACAATAGCCACTGTTGGCGGGAACGCGTTAGAAGTAACGGCGTTACCGGTAGCATGTTACTTTTTTGATAATGAAGTAACGTACCTGTTACTTCTTTTAAAACAGTAACGGGTAACGTACTTCCGTTACCTACTTCAAGCAACGAATCATGTAGTTACGTTACTCGTTACTTTTCAACAATACTTGAAAAAAAAAAATTACGCTTGTATTTTTTGTGTGTTTTTAGGCGCCAAGATATGTAATATTTTTTTTTTGTTTTTTTGCGTTTTTGCTTGTGAGTGGTATTAAGCTGAAACCACAGAAAAGATAAAGCAATTATGTTCAGTTTCTGGATGAACATAATGTTTCTTGAAATATGGCGCTTATGCATACATGTACCGTCAAAACAGTAAAACCCGTTAATTCATAATTAAAAAAGTGGCGCAAAAGTATTGTGCGTTAATTATTATCGGTAACAGTAATGCGTTCTTTTTATTTTGAGGTAACGTATGTCGGTAACGCGTTTCTCTTATTTGCAAGTAACGAGTAACGTATTTCGTTACTTTTTTTCCGGTAACGCATACAACACTGACTATAGCCTCACGTAGTATAGAGAAGGGGAGAGGGGGTTTGTTACTTATGCACTTCCTTTTGAGATTCAAATTACTAAGTATAAATGCAGAAAAATGTGTGCATTCGAATGAGAATGTGAATTGGAGTACGAAACATGACTAAGGGCCCGACTCAGTTGTTTGGGGCAGATTTTGTCGTTCAAAATTTCAAGGATAATGCTCCCATTTCTTTTTTCGTTTTAGTACTGAGCTACCCCCTGAAATTTCACACAGTCGGATTCACCCTTAAAACACATCCTTAGTAAAATAGGTATTGAAGTTCGCTATCTGCCAACGCCGATTATTCCGGCTCATTGTACAGCCAGCCTCGGAATTAATGCCACTCTTCTAGCGCAACTGAACATAACGAGTCATTGTAACCATGGGAGCCCATCAGAGAAGCAGTGGTTACTTTTGAGTGTATCATAACATACTTCTGATATCCCTTGATCGAGTATATAGTTCCAATGCTTGGGACGTAGCGAAATCTCAATCCTTCCTATGCAAGCGTGCTGCTCCCTCACCGGGGTTGACCTCCCGATAGCTGGAGACCCCGTAGGCGTCCACGATGTTCTGGAAGCCCCTGGTGAACTTGTTGGTGCGGTTGAAGGTGGGGGGCTTCTCGCTCGTCTCCATCCGGTTCAGGATCGACGGCACGTGGCTGTCGCTCGCGTCCTGCACCGAGGGACAGGCGAACACGTAGGGCCTCGATTCATCACAAGAGGTCCCTCGCACTTTGTTTAATTTTAGAGAACTTCATTTGTTTTTGTCATACGATCAGTTCCAATCATAGACTTTGATAGAAGTGTAAGGCACAACCGCACATTCAGAAGAAATAAATAGAAAGTATTAAAATAACGACGGCAGGAACACCGGCACATAGAATGCGAACGATACAAATAGGCATATACAATCTTAATGCGGCACCCAAAGTAAAAAAAAAAAAGTATAAGTGGAATATGCAATAGTTATGCAGTATCTAAGCATGAATTATTCTTTCAAAGTGTCATCAGGACTCAAACAACAGGCTTGTGTTCTAGTTGTTTTCCAGCCCCGCGCGATCTTACCGATGTTCCAGTAACGCCTGACTTTAGAGCATGCAGACGCCATCCAAACCAATGTGTTTGTTTTTCTACAGTTGGTATCATGTACTCCCTTGAATTTCATATCGTGACGACACAGGAAGGTCAACGTGGGTCGCTAACATGTTCCGGGAGATTCTGCTATCAACTATGACTTCAGCTTCGTGTGAGATCGAGTAAATATAAAACACCTTTTGATCCTTTCTGAGCCATGTTACTGAAGGAAGGACAGCTAAAATACCTTCCTTTCTTTCGGGGTGGCGAAGATTGAATTCTGAGTAGTATTGTGGTTGGGTGCTCCATAGACCGCCTTTGTGGTGTGGTGACGTCATCATAGTTAGATCTCGTGAATCTGGGCTGGGCAAAAATACAACATGTTGTTTTATTTGCCGACCACTATAGATGGTTGTGGAACCCCATCAAAGACCGTCACTGCTCGGCTTTTTTATCTATAGAATGAGCGGATGCCCTTTTTCCTCATCTTTTTACGCGGATATGAATTTTGAACGAATGTTTCAAATAGAAAAGTCTATATCAGACGGGAATTCCTCTTCCGACGACATCGTAACAGTAAAAGAGCCCCTTAGATTTCGTTCCGCAATTGCCACTCTTTACAATATGTAAAAAAGAGCGGAGGGAGGAAAAGGTTCCTAACTCCTGTTGACTTGTATCTGTATTGTTGTTTTTGCCCCCCTTATGTAAAGCCCCCACCGGGCGCTATAAGGGTATATTAAATTAAATGAAATAAATGAAGGTAATTTATTTTTAGGCCTGCTCTCTATGCTGGTTTTGTCGATCTCTTTCTTTTTCTTTCTTTTTTTAGAAGAACGTAATAAAAAAAAACTAGCAGTGTCAGTTGTGTTAAATTTTACAGCGCGATGCTGTAAAATTTAACACAACTGACACTGACACTGAAAAAAAAAAGAAGCCTTTTCAGCAAAATTGGAAATAAAGAAAAGGAATAAGTCCCTTCTTTCTTACCATTCTATCCTTACCTTCCTTTAGTGAATTGTAGTCCACCTTAGTTTTACTTTAGCTTGCAGTTCACGCAGTGGCACGTAAAATGATTTTTTAATAAACCCCTGTTTCTATTATCTACAGCGAACAAATTTGAACCAGCCACCCGACGCGGTTCTACACGAAGACACGTCCTACTAATCAACGGCACGAATGTGGGCACAGAGCATACGCAGGGGGTTCGCCGTTGTGAAGATATGTCACATAAGGGACTTTTCGAATCGATCGTCCCAAAAACTTCAATACCGACAAGACGCATGCGCAAAGGCGCGGACGGAGTATCGGGTATCCGATATCGTAGTTATCGAACGACCTACTCAAACTCCCAATTGGCGTGACGAGTGCACGCAATCCTTCCGCCTCGTAAAAATACACTCGCGTCAATGACCACTGTTAGCATAAAGCCGCAGTCCCGCCGCCCATACATCATACAAAGGACACGGCCTGCCTACGTCACGACAGAATTGCCTACGGAAGTTCCATGAGCATGTTCGAACTATGTTTGCTTCATACACATATGTGCTTCGAACACGTCTGCAGAGAGGTGTTCGCGTTACCAATGTGACGGGACCTTTATACAAGGAACAAACATGCCCCAGACACTCTCTCCAGACTGTCGTTTGTATGATGCAATGCGGAGAGCAAGTCGTCTGCTTCGTGCGCAGGAGTGGCGGTGACGTCAGAGCGACGCCGAGCTCTTATTGGCTGATTAAAAAAAATAGTGGGTAGACCGCGAGGCATCGAGCGTTGAGGTCTAGCCGTTATTTTTTTCAATCAGCCAATCAGAGCTCGGCGTCGTTCTGACGTCACCGCCACTCCTGAGCAAGAAGCAGACGACTTGCTATCCGCATAGCCGTATGACCGCGGATTAAAGGCTCGCTAGAGACTCCTTCGCAGTCATGAGTAGTAACCTGTTACCGTAACTCCGTGACTCTTCGAAATGTAAAAGTAACTAGTTTTGTGACATTTTCTGAAGTAACGATAAAAGTAAACGACGCTACTTTGGTCGTCGCTTTTCCCAGCTTCTTGAGTATTAAGATAAATAGGACGAGTGGAATTTATTCATTTCTTATACCTTCTCAATGACGTCTTCCGACATTTTGATCTTTTTTCCCGACACATTGATCACTCGAAGCACTATTTTGGCTGCCGTTTTCTATTGTTTCTGGGCAATCCTTTTTTAACATATCAGCCCTGAAACACATGCGCAGTAACCAATCTTTATATTGTGTTAAGAGAAAGTAACTGAAGAATAACGCCGTTATTTTTAAGAATAAATGTAACTGCAACGTGTTACCATTTAGTTACAGTAACAGTAACGGTAACTTCGCTACTTTTTTCTGAAGGTAACTGTAACTGCAACGAATTACTTCTTGAAAGTAACTTACCGAAGTCGACTCCTTTGCTCCCATTTTTAGGGCTGTCACGTGATTGATCACTTCAGAGCCCGTGTTCATACGTACTTTTACTTCATCACCAATTTGTCATCTATCAACCTAACTTTCAGTTTTCGTTATACTTTTTTTACGTCATCCTCTTTCTCCCCCCCCCCCCCTTTTTCTTCCGCTTTTTAGTTTTAGTTGTCGTTTTTTTTTTTTTCACCCACACGAAATTTTTTTAGACAAACCAGGATCACGAAGATGACCTCACCTAGGAGACAGACCATGATCATTTCCTTTTTCTTCTCTAAACAATAAGCTGATCTTACTTCAGTCGGCACCATACCAACCAAGTCAATCAAAAACATTTCTTTGCAGCATCAAAAACGACAGAGCGTCTTTAATTATAACGGCATTCGACGTCATAATTGCTAAGCTCTCGTGAGCTGCCCATTGATATTAAGGTGGCTGGTTCTAGCCACGCCCCTTCATTTCTAAACTAGCAGTATTTAGCTATATACATTTCCAGAGTTCATCATCACTTTCAAAAATGCCAAGTCATCGGGCAGTGAATACATGCCTGGCGTCTGATATTCGGCATAAAAGGGGAGAGCTACTCTGCATGCTAGCAACGCGCTCCACAGGCCAGTAGACAAAGATGGCAGCGCACAGAGGGCGATTACTGGAACGGTCTACAGTGGACTCAAAAGAAACTCGGAAGGCTCACGGTTCCCCTCTTGAGCGCCCTCTGTATCTCGGCGAGGGAGGCTTGCGGGCACCAGCCCTCGGCGATGAGGCACTTCTGCGTCACGTCCAGGTTGAACTGGTTCAGCACGTGGTACACGGCCTTGATCTTGACCACCTTGGTCTGCCAGCCGCAAAGGAAGCGCGCCGCGTTGGCCAGCACCTTGGCTCGGTGGTCCCTCGCCTGGTTCAGGACCTAGGGTGCCAGGCGGGAACAGCTTACTAATTACACACTGCGCACTATAGTAGAAGGGTACGCACTTCTGCTAGTTGGTGACTCATAGCTTAGAGGGTAAACGCGCTAAAAAAACAACAGACACGCGCTCCGTGGTGTTGCTCTCTTTCACTTGTCGGTCTTTTTAGCGCTTTTATTCTTTAAACTTCGCAGTATAGTCTGCTGCGGTTAAGAAAAGCGGAACAGACCACTCCATAAAAGCTCTCTGCTCGCAATGATTAATTGTTTTATCCCCAGCAATCGCCTCCTCTACACCGCTCGCTCTACTAAAATGGAAAGAGTGGAGGAATTTAAGAAAGAAGCTCATCGTGTTTTTTTTTATTATTTGCTACCGACTCTAATTGAAATAAAAAGCCACTTATAAAAGAATTCACGAACCTTAGACATTTTTTTGAAAATTGTTTGTTTTTAGCCTACCCACGGTTTGAACCTTGCGGTATTGTTATACCAAGAACAAACGATGGCACACAAATTCTAGAATAGGCAATCTCAAAATTACTGAAATTATACGTAGTTTAAAGTTTGGACGGGAATAAGCTGTCTGTGCGAGAGGTTCGAAACTGCTATTTCGTGGGTGGCGAGGGTTGGTTACTTCTTTTTGTTTTCATTCTATGGTATTGACTTTGGATGCATCATTACTGTTTGCCATTCTTTAAGAAATAAAGGGTTATTGCTCGGAAGATACGTCGCACAATCTGTGACAGCCACGGTACGTGAATTTAGTTTTCTTTTTTTATATCGTTTTATTTCCATGCTTTTTTTTCTGTCCCCGAGCCATGTACGGGGTCAATAATGCGTCAAGCTGTGTCTTACATTAATTTTTAAGGCGAAAATTCTTATATGTCCCATTACGCGAAGAGGCGGTGTCGGCGTTGTACCCGAAAGATGGCCATAAACATATGTCATCAGGCACGCGCCGCTCAAGGTCAAAGCGGACGCGCCTCAGAAATAAAACACGAAGAAAGTCAAAGCAACGCAGGTGCTTCGTCACGGAAGCCTCGACGACGGTCGGGGCGCCGCGCCTGCGCACTGGGGGAGCGTGATGTCACAGCCGGAGTGCCGTGTGCAAAAGGAAGACGTGGCGCGCTGCTTCTACAGGGTGATACAAGGAGACGCCAGGCTCTTTAAATCGACCGGAAAATTCGGTTTCTTAACCTATCGCGCTACGACTTTGTGCAGCGTTGCCCACAGATGGTGCATTTGTTTTGTAAAATTTGCAAAGACCAAACTTACCTGAGGAAAAAGTAAAGAAAGAAAAAGGCTTAGCTCCTATGGAAACGCAGCGACGCCACCGGTCTGCAAACAACACGGCGCCGTTTCGCACGGGAGACAAGAGATGGCGCAACGAACGCCGCCAACGAATAAGCATACGGCGCCGAGAGCCGGCGTCTTTTCTTTAGCAGACGATCTCTTCGACTCAAAAGCGGCGCGCGTTCCGCAGGGGGCGACAGTCGCAGAAACAAAAACAACAACTGATGTGAAAAAAGCTCGCGCCGCTTTTGATTCGAAAAGATCGTCTGCTAAAGAAAAGACGCCGGCTCTCGGCGTCGTATGCTCGTTCGTTGGCGGCAGTTGGCGTCGCGACCGCTTGCGCCATCTCTTGTCTCCCGTGCGAAACGGCGCCGTGTTGTTTGCAGACCGGTGGCGTCGCTGCGTTTCCATAGGAGCTAAGCCTTTTTCTTTCTTTACTTTTTCCTCAGGTAAGTTTGGTCTTTGCAAATTTTACAAAACAAATGCACCATCTGTGGGCAACGCTGCACAAAGTCGTAGCGCGATAGCTTAAGAAACCGAATTTTCCGGTCGATTTAAAGAGCCTGGCGTCTCCATTGTATCACCCTGTAGAAATGCGCTGCGTGAAGGAATGCTTCGCATTCCTACACGTAAGCAGTCTTAAGTGTCTTCGGTGTGTTTTTCTTGGTCGCCACCGTCAGCTTTGATGAAAGATAAGGACGTTATGACTATCATTAATAAATTAATAACTTTGACTTCATTCTCAGCGCAAAATTCAAAAAGAGAGGATAAGAATGCCTATTTAATATAACGTAGCGATTCTTTGTGCAATCCTCGAACATGATCACCAACGTAAGATATCCAGTACTGTGAAGAAGAAATATTGTTTCTGTCATATTCTGCCCCAAACCTTAATTGACTGAAAATGTCTCGTACGTTTTGGGCCGCCGTTTTTGGCATGCCGTTGCGTTCTTTCTAAACCTCATTATCACATTAGTTTTGTGCCGTGCTTCAAGGTGATTTATTGTGATCCTTCGTGATTCTTATGTAACGTGTGTGCGACTTCTTTGTACTTTGCTATACCTATTAAAATTCACTCCCTCGTGTAACATTAAGTGTAATATTTAAATAAACAGACTTCTTAAATAGAACGTGCACTTGGTGCGTATGGCAAGTAGCAACAGTCTTTTCTTGTATCAATTGGAAGATGACAAAGGTTCTGAACACTTAGGAGCATAGTGAGTTTTCAGATACGTATTATGCACGTGCTGACGTCAGCAGAGATAATTTGGGAAGCATGAATCTAAAACAAACATTATTTCGAACCTGCATTTTTTCGTCAACTTGTGTTGGGTTATTAAATGCGACGGTATTTATTTCACTCTTCTCTTCACTATGTGATTTCTAGATACAATTCCTCCTATATAAATAAATAAATAAATAAATAAATAAATATATATATATATATATATATATATATATATATATATATATATATATATATATATATATATATATATATTCTCACCTGGTAAACACGGAAGTGAAATATATATATATATATATATATATATTTCACTTCCGTGTTTACCAGGTGAGAATCTTGCCGGGCACGGAGTCTTTAAAAAAATGCCGAGCGTCTCAGACGTTTGTCCTCACCATGTTGAGATCCTCGAGACGAGTCATGACGTCGACGGCCATCTGGCGTCTCTCGGTGAGCTTCGAGGAGACCGCATACCTCGTGGCGTGGAACCTGCGCGGAATAGCGCAGCCGTATACTCAGGAACTCTGACGCCATCCTACCTTGTGCGCTATGTCTATGGAGCGCCATGGAATAGCATTAGCAACTCCAGGTCGACATCTAGAGGTGTTGGCCAAATCGTCGTTTCACGCGCCGTCAAGTCACGTGGCGCCACGACTTGACGCCCAACAATACTAGAGTGTAAGATCGAAAAAAAAAACGGTTCTTCGGCACGCATAAATAAACTGTGCATCGCAGAAAGCTCAAACACCGCGAGAGTGTGACACTAGACGTGGTAATAAAATGCGAAAGCTTTTAGCGCATGACGTTAGCTAAACAAACAAAAATCCAAAAATAAAATATTTTATGAGCCGACGTCTACCTAAACCGAATATTTATCATACCGAAACTTGAGATTGTTTCATCGAGTAGCATTCATTTCAGTGAAAAAAAATTGTCAGTTAGAAAGACGATATTGTTTTTTTGTTTTTTTTTTCTTGCTAACAACTTTTTTCACTGATTGAATACGTGGGATGTAGCCAACCTGCCGAGGTGCGAGTTCGACCAGGTTCGACTGCTTTACTTTCACCACGACGCTCGAGGAAAACCGTTTGAGAGGATAGTCCCTATCCCGCACATGCGCATATATGGAACAAATTATTTACATTATGAAAATATTCTATATTTATTTTATTTTTGTGTGAACACTGGCAATTGTTCTTCAACATATTTTCACAAAATTTTCTTCGTTTTTAAGTCGGACAACACTGTTCAAGAATTCAAAACTCGTCGAATTTTGCCAAAGTTCGAAGGTTCTTTAAACCAGTCGAACCCAAGGTTTGACAAAACTAGCCACGTCCCTTCTAACAACGTTATTGATACTGTGACGCCACGTTACACCACGACCTCACGCCGCGATGTCACGTGACCCGTAGTTGCAACTCCCACGTAACCATGTGTCCCCTAGAGGCCCTAATCATTTGACCACGTGAGCCCGTCGTGGCGTCCAGCTACACTTAGCTTGACGTTAGCTTGTTAAATTTTGCTCATAAGGTCATTTCCGTTTCGCTTCCGTCGGCACTGTAAGGCTATGGCGACGCCGATGGGTCCACGAATTCTAAGTTCGATTCCTTTTAAATGCATTCTTCATTAACAAAAAGAGCTTAATATAAACTTTTCGTAGCTCAGTGACGTAGACTTTCTTCTAAGGAGCGACAACGCACCCGTCGCATATCTTCTTGATGCGAGCCTTGAGCTTTTCTCCTTGAAAGAACACCACAAATGCAGATTTCAGCACGGGGTCACCCTGCACAAAGAATGCTCACAGTTAGCATCAGTCGACCACCGTAGCCCATGAAATTATACTTCAACAAAAAAGAGTAATTCATAAAATGAAAACTACCATTTTCAACATCAAAAAATAGGTTTTCAAAAAATAATATAGAGCTAAAAGATTATAGGAAATATAAAATTTAATTTTTATTAACTGAATTGATTGACATTTTTATCGAAATTGCATATTTGAGGTGATGGCGCAGAAAACGCGTGTACACATCACGCGCGCTAGCATGACTCCAGATTCTCGCTTTAAAGCCTGTCAGGGTCGCTTGTGGGTTCGTGAAACGCGAACATGTGTTTTTATACCTGAACCTCTGGAACCATGACTTGCAAAAGAAGGTGGATTGTTTGACTTTACCTAGCTAATGCATCACGAGATTTGTCATTAGCAGTTAACATGAATACATATTCCGGAAAAGTATGGCATTTATTGATTGATAAAGAAAGACGGTGTTCGCAGAGAAAAGTGTGAACGCGTTATGTTGAGGAAAGAAGCAGGGATGTGCCTTAAAACTGCGGTATGCTAGTAGACCTTTTATGAACAAGTGTCATGCAAAACATGGTGCGGCGCATATGTAGTGTCTCTAAACCAATTTCTTACAGTTTATTTATACTTGTGTAAAAGGCAGTCCGAATAAATAAAATAAAACGAGGCACCCTGTTTTTGGAGCTTTTCCTATTCACCACTCAAAAGAGCAACATCGTACACCAATCTCCACTTTACGAGCGCTAAATACGCCTGTTGATGTCATGGCAGGGCTAGTTTTAGATTTCGCTTGAGAAAGTTGACTGTATTGCTGCATTCGCACTATCCCTTCTAACCGCAACCGCAAAGCGGATCCGCTCATTTTCATCAAGTACGCGTAAGACTATATGTGTACCGCCAGATTAAATGAGACATAATGTTTTAATCTTAACTGCATAACAACAGTACACACAGGTCTATCGTCGAACCTCTGTCATGTTCTAAAACACACCTCTATTTCTTTAGTGGCGCAAATTAAAACCTTCGCATTAGGGTTAGTACATCAAACATAATAATCCCCATCCTTGCCCGTTTCGATCTGGATGAGCATCGTACCGGCGTGAGGTCGTCTATCACTAGTGCGTAGTGCACGTTAAGGACCCTAGGCTAGAGGTTGTACTGCACTGGCTAAATGTCTCATCTCCAGCTGAGACGCCAGACGCCCATTGGGGCTGACTAACTTCCGGCTATGGAAATATACGCAGAACACAAAAACAATTTTAAACATGATAAACTCTGGATCAGGCTCGTGGGCTTTTAGGACGCCTTCTACTTGGTGGAAGAGTAGGCGGAAATTCACATCCTCTTCTTTTGGTGATTGAGGCCTAAGGAATGTTTTCAAAATGATCTTACGATCGCGATTTGTCTACGTAACATTGCATTTTGAACACGTTACCATAACTATATTTAATTTTACCTTAAATGGGAGCTAATGGAATCCTAAATGCACGTACCTGTTGTCTCGAACAACCCTTCAACGTCACGAGCACGCGTCCAAAGTTGGCCCGGTCGAAGCGTTGTGCACGCTCTTGTAGCTTCACTTTCTCTCGCACGTATAGTCAAACAATGTTCCAACAACTTTATATTTTTTTTTAATAATTCGCGAAAGAACTTTGTTTTCCCTTAAACTTGGACAGGACTCTTCTGGACGTACCGTGGTCGGGTCTTCGATGGGCGTGTCCAAACGGCAATGCCTGACGAACACATTGCCCTTGCAGACGCGCCAGAGCATGCGTTCGAACGCTGCAAACTTGACCGTGGGCACAACGCCGGCAGTGAACCTAAGAAGGAAAAAACGCTCAGTATTGCCGCAACAACGAACACTGTTACGCTGTTACGTTATTCGACATGAACTACCAACTCGCCCAGTCACCAGTCTTATCAACAAAAAAAAAAAACACGCAAAAGGACGGGGCATTCTCGTTTTGGTACGTTAAGTGGCCCGATTACCCTGTCTTAAAGCTACCATAGGAAGACTACGTCAAATTAGAGACAATTGGATTTCGCACGCCTTGTCTCCCTCTCCCTCTCTCTCTCTCTCTCTCTCTCTCTCTCTCTCTCTCTCGTGTTGATGGGAGTTCCTCACCCGATCTGCACGTGGGCTTCCGAGCCGGAGCTCGAAGTGTGAGCAGCGTCCCCTCCGTTCACGTGCATCACGATGGCTCCTTCTTCCTCCAACACCTGATCTCGCTGCACTTGCCAGAGGACGCCGTTAGACACACTCAGTAGTAATTTGCTTTGCGCCCAGCACAGCAGCGAACTCACGACCGCAACATAGTTAATGGCTATTATCTAAAATAATTTTACCTCTATTCTGTTTTTGTTCCGTACTTAGTGTACACAGCTATCAAAGCTATACTTGCGCGGGCGCGTGCCTTCATCCAACCTCCGATTTTCACAAGAGCGCTTGCAAGGCAAACGCTAAATCAAGGCACAGGCTAGCGCCAACAGCTCTATATGCTAAGTATGAAACGAGTATAGGTTAACCTTGTCCTACAACTGCATAAAAGGATTTTATCTATCGCTCGAATGCCCATGGAGGCATTAAAAATATATGAGCTTGCGTATAGGTATATCGTGCATAACTCTCTCGTATTTCGACATATTTAATGTATGATTGTTGACCCCCTTTTCAACGTTTCCTTTTGTTTCTAGCGCATATATTTTTAATCACCCTGTTAAAGGCTTCATATAACTGAAGCATATGAACAAGAGTATCGTGGATATATAGAACCTGTTGCTTTCCGGGCTTTGACGGCAGGGGATCATAAATTTCAAAGATGTGTCTAGCAAGAATCTTGCAACTAATGCCGCGAAAAACTTAGATTCCTCTAGTTTGATGTTGCAGTGAATGACAAGCGAGAATTAAAAAACAAAGCTAATGACTGAATAGGACAATTGAATACGAGCGTGTAGGTTAATTCTGGGTGTATCAAGGGGCGGCCAGGCTCTTTAAATCGACCGCAAAATTCGGTTTCTTAACCTATCGCATTCCGATTTTGTATAGCGTTGGCCACAGGTGGTGCATTTTTTCTATGAAATTCGCAAAGAGCGAGCTTTCCTGAGAAAAAAGTAAAAAAAAGAAAAAGGCTTAGCTCCTATGGAAACGCAGCGAAGCCACCGGTCTTCCAGGCATAGGGCGCCCTATGGTTTGAAGACGGGTGGCTTCGCTGCGTTTTCCATAGGAGCTAAGCCTTTTTCTTTTTTTTTACTTTTTCCTCAGGTAAGCTCGCTCTTTGCTAATTTCATAGAAAAAAGGCACCACCTGTGGCCAACGCTATACAAAATCGGAACGCGATAGGTTAAGAAACCGAATTTTGCGGTCGATTTAAAGAGCCTGGCCGCCCCTTGATACACCCAGTAGATACAAAAACTTGAAAGTATAAAACAGCGAAGACAAGGACGGCAACAGGACATCTATCATTTAGGCACAACACAGAATGGCACAACGATAAACCGCCCCCCCCCCCCACCCCAGGTTTCAACGTTCTCAAAGAGGGAAAGGAGATACTTGTTATAAAGGAAAGGGAATTTACTATAAATATAAAAGTTTAAAAAGCGCTGGCGTCACGACGAGGTATCACTAATCTAGTTATCTCTGATTACTTAGGACTCGACCCATGTCAATGTCAATGATAATGAAGGTGCAGAAATATTGTTGTTTATAGTCCCAAAGGGAAATGTACTATAAATATAAAAGTTTAAAACCCTCTAGCATCACGTCGAGGTGTCAGTAATCTAGTGATCTCTGGTGTTAGCAATTTGACCACTGTCTTTGTCAATGATAATGAAGGTGCAGAAATGTTGTTTACAGTCCCCATGGCAAATGATTCAATGCTCTCTCCCAAATCTGTTGTTGTGCCCGCCCAGTATTCTAGTATCAGAGAAAAGAGGAGTACAGTCATCGCACGTGCGGCTGCGAATGACAATTGGGTGATACCTTTCATTTGAAGCCCTTGATGCTTTCCAAGTTGTGTTCTCTGAGTCGATGGTTGACGAATCTCCCAGCCTGTCCAATGTACTGACTGCCACAGCTTAGTGGAAATGAATAAACTTTTCTTTCTTCGCATTCTACGAACTTTTTGGCACGCTTTACATTGCACCCTCTGGAACAGTCACTCACATTAACCTTTTTACACATCTGTTTAAAACGCATACGACAGGAAAAAACAATCACTCGTGTCGAACTTGGACGTGATAGATCTTAAACGGTGCGCGGAATTGTGCATGTAGGGAATCACAGCGAAACGACCTTTCTTTTTGGCAACAACTTGCGGAAGTTGTGCTTTGAGAATGAATCTCTCAAGGGTGGAACGAAGAAGGTCAACAGGGAAAACCTGTTTTTTTCCAACCAAAGGAAGAATTACAATTCCTGGATTTACAGTTACATCCTCATCCCTCAGGTCTTTGTTGGGCCTTACAGCAGAGATCGGAGAAGCCAGTCCTCCCTTTCACGAGTGCTCACTCCAAGTCAGCTAAACATAGTACGGTCACTTTTCAAGTCCTCTTTCTCCAAGTCGTGCGTGCATTTCTCCGAAAGTAGCCTCAAGTTGCAGTAGCAGAGGTTGGAAAAAGCAGGCTTTCCTGCTGACCTACTTCGTCCCACCCTTGAGAGATTCATTCTCAAACCACAACTTCCGCAAGCTCTTATCAAAAAGAAAGGTCGCTTCGCTCTGATTCCCTACATGCACAATTCCGCGCACCGTTTAAGGTCTATCGAGTCTAAGTTCGACACGAGTGTTGTTTTTTTCCTGTCGTATGAGCCTTAAACAGATGTGTAAAAAGGTTAATGTGAGCGACAGTCCCAGAGGGTGCAATGTAAAGCATGCCAAAAAGTTCGTAGAATGCGAAGAAATAAAGGTCTATTCAATTCCAATAAGCTGTGGCAGTCAGTAAATTGGACAGACTGGGAGATTCGTCAACAATCGACTCAGAGAACACAACTTGGAATCATCAAGGGCTTCAAATGAAACGTATCACCCAACTGTCGTTCACAGCCGCACGTGCGATGACTGTACTCCTTATTTTTTTTTATACTCGAATACTGGGCGGGCCTAACAACAGATTTGGGAGAGAAATCATTGCCCCCTAACACCAGAGCATGACTATATTACTGACACCTCGTCGTGACGCTAGAGCTTTTTAAACTTTTATATGTATAGTACATTTCCCTTTGGGACTGTAAACAACAATATTTTTGCACCTTCATTATCATTGCACAATGGCAAAGGTCTAATTCTAAGTAATCAGAGATAACTAGATTAGTGATACCTCATCATGACGCCAGCGCTTTTTAAACTGTTATGTTTAAAGTAAATTCCCTTTCCTTTACAACAATTATCTCCTTTCCCTCTCTGAGAACGTTGAAATCTTTGGGGGGCGGTTTTATTGTTGTGCCATCCTATGTTGTTGCTAAATGAAAGATGTCCTGTTCCCGTCCTCGTCTTCGCTGTTTTATACTTTCAAGTTTTCGTACTGAATAGGAGCTTAGGATTTATTGATACTTAATCTCTTAAATTAATATATGTAAAAATATTTAAAAAAAAACGAAGAAACATGAAGTTATCGAGAAACACTAGTCATTTTGACATTCTTCTGTGCAACTTTTTGTTTTGTATTGTTTGTAGTTAAAGCCTCGCTCATGCTGCGTGTGTACGATCACAGAAATCCGAAGGAGTGATTGCTCAGGCGTCGTGATCACTCACCTGGTCGAAGAAGTCGTCGATGGTCCTGAGCAGGAGCTTTATCTCGGTCAGCTCGACGTAGTTCTTCTGAAGCAGCCGGTTGTTCTCGTTGATCTCTCGCAGTTCACACTCCAGACGGTCTACGTTGGCCTACGATTTTCGGGGACAGCACTGCTTAGCCGCAACTCCCTCGGTGCCATGATCTCTCGGTTACGCGTACGCTCACTTGACTATACCTATAAATCACTCATCACTACCTTCGCGCTTTGTGCGACATTCGTATGATGCATCTCTACCTGTTCGAATAGGGAATCTACAAAACTCGTGGAGAGTGTGCTAAAATTAAAAATATATGTACAAAAACGAACAGGAACGACAACGCAAAAGTTTCCTCTTCCTTTCTTTGCCCATGTTCGTTCCTCTTCGTTCCAATGCTCATCTAGAGCAGCAATAAGTATCGCTATCCTAGGGCTTTGGTTCTGTTTGTCAAAATGGATAGGTTAGTATGGTCTGTGTTCACTTAGCTGTTTCACACACGAACGTACTACGTGGATCCTTGCTGTAAGTGTTGTGTCGCCTGTGAATCATTGTTGGTGTCGCACTTTAAAGATTTCACAAAGCACTGCAATGGTAAAGTAAACAACAGGAATACGCGTTTTTTTCCCCAATTCTTCGCTATATCCCAGGCAAGGTCCTTTTAACAGGGAGCACAAAATTTTAGTGTGGTCTCAAAGTGGCTTAACGTTTCAGCTTTCCCTTAATCCGGCCAGAACCGTTTATGGATGTGAACGAACAAGGGCAATGTCTTTTGTGTTTTTATGCGATTGCAAAATTAGTCAAATATGCTTTTAAAGTACTCCTCGTGACCCAAAAAAGGCGTAAATCCGGACCATGTTGGGTGGGCATTTCTTCAAATTGTGACACCGCCCGCCATCGCATTTGTTTTGAAAAGGCTTCGCTATCTTCTCACCGTCGCATTCTTCGCTAGCCTTCACTTCTCACAAAAAAAAAAAGATAATAATTAATCTTTTCCCCATCACCCTTTACATCTATGGTGATATGTAGGGACACAGGGGAACCTACCATAACCAAATTTGGCATGCATATGCTTTAGGATACGTATAATACCGTTATAGAGGATTGGTCGCAATATACATATGTATTTATATATACGACAATCTTTAAGAAAATACTTTTCTTTCTTTGAAGATGAATTTTTGTGATTTCCACTTATTTTGAAGTAAAGTAGGTATCGCACACATCGCTTTTGCTATTCACTGCATTTAGTGGTTTTACAAAAAGTAGATTACTCTATTTTGAGTCGGTTTTTTGTTGCCATGCGCCACGTGTGCACAAGAAGATGCTCTTTTTTGCCTGTGTATTGTATCTGGAACATAAAAAATAGCTATTTTGAAACTAATTCATAATCATATCAGAGAGATTAAGCACTATACAATGAGAAGTTTTCATTCATCTATCGCATATACAAAAAGTTCGCATGAAGCATATTTCAAAGCCGTATTTTAGCTGAAAGGTTTGGAATGTTAACTACCAGATTAAAGCTTAAGGATGGCAAACTTAGTGCCACGTAGATTGGCTCACTGTCGGACAAGGAGAGGGTTATTGCAGAAATTGGTTTAGTGCCCCTCTAATGCTGTGCTCATCTCCGAGAGTAATATAAATGCTTGCTTTGCTCGATTTTTATATCCCCATCTGCCCCGTGTCTGCATAATTTGCAAGCGCGTATGCATCCCATCCGAAAGCCTCATATTCACAGCTGTAGGTGAATACGCATATTACTCGCAATTCGCAATATATTTTTGCGTGATAGACCGGAACATCACTATTACTTTATACTGACTCATGTGGAAACTACGCCTTCCCAATGGCCCACACTTCGTAAAACTCACCATTCGAATTCTATGAACACATTTCTGCCGAAATTATAGGCAGTGCGTGCTTCAAAAGGCATCAAATACGTTAGGCTAAGGTATAAGCAAACAGCTTGCCGAATACCTCGTTGTCATCGACCAAGAGGTAAAAAGAGACCAACAGAAAAATTCAATCTTTAGCCAGCACAGCTTTTCGTGCCGGAAGACACAATTCACAAAATTTGAAGGACTCTCGACTTGTCACCGCCATAGAATAGAATCAGAAATGCAACTTTTTTTTAGAGTCGAAGCAAGCCATGATTGCTTAGCCAGATGAAAGACACATTCCTCACTTCATCTGCTAATCTTGCATATAGCGAATTCATTCTTACACTACAAAAAAGGGGTGTATTCTTACAGCCTTTGTCCCATATAAGACACCCCAAAACTTCAGTTCGACGTACAGCGCACTGACGTCGATCTGACGGTACTAACTTTCACGAGAGGCTTGATAGCCGTATGATACAACTTATTAAAATAGCTAATGTACGTCTTACGACTCCAAAAAAAAAAAAAAAAAAGAATAATCGGGGTTTTCTTGGCAGTACTGCAAAACCTCAGTGTTTTCTTTCTGTGGTCTTTGATGCGTACTTAAGTTATTTGATAAGTTATATCGCACCGTTATCAAGCCCTTCGTAAAATTTGGGGCCGTCTGTTCGATTATAGCGCGCTGTACGTCGAACTGAAGTTTTGGGTTGCATTATATGGGACAAAAGGGTGTAAAGGTGATACCTTTTTTTTAGAGGGTACACATCCTTTATTATCTAATGCCTTCTGGAAATAGCATCAAACTTGTGTATTCAATACAATCGACTATACACATAATTTAACTAGGCTTTTCCCGCATCGGCCGGTATTATTTTAAAAACCCATCAAAATCTGCGAATATTCCGCGAGTAAGCGAGGCACCTAAACGGGGTAATCAAGTAGCGACGTTGGCTACACCGACAAAGCTTAATGCATTAGCGAGCTTCGTTGCCTCTCCACAAACGAAACACAATCCCGTGCCGGCCGCTTCCCCAAAAGTAAGAAATGTTATTCTGTCTCACCTCCAGGTCCACCATGTCCCTTGCTTGGGGCAGATTCCTGACCTCGTCGCCGTCTTCAGGAAGGGGTAGCTGGTCGCTCTTTATCTCCCGCTCCACAAACCCTGCGGTAACAGGTGCACGTGTGAAGCCCCAGGGCACGAGTCAATGGTAAAAGAATATAGTGAGCAAATTTGAAAGATGAATGACCTCTAAGCAAACAGACGTGCTGATCAATCTTTTTTATGAAGTCTCTCCAGTATGCAGAAGCAATTAAAGGTAAATAAGGGGTGGGGGGGGGATAAGGGGGGGGGGGGGGGGGAGGGGGGAGGGAATGAAAGACGATTACAATTCTCTGTGATGCCGAATCAGAGCGAACCTCTTGAGGAGGAGGAGGGTAGGGTACGGAGGGAAGGGAAGGGTACGGAAGGGAATTTACCGGGAAATTGTCCCACAATTTCCCGGCAAATTCCCTCGCTAAATTTAACGGAAACTTTCCCCGCTAAATTTGACGGAAACTTTTCCGCTAAAGTTGTCGGGAAAATTTCCCTGCTTAGCAAAAAAATTAAAAAATGTTCCCGCTAAATTTAGTAAAAACATTTTCCCGCTATATTTAGTGTTAAGAATTTCCCGCTAAATTTAGCGAGGAAATTTTCTCGCTCAATTTAGCGGAAAAATTTCCCGCCAACTTTAGGCACCATGTGACGTCACTCGTGACCCTCGTGACGTCACACGTGACGTCACGTGTTACGTCACTATGGGAAACGTCCCAAAAAGCTAACGCGCAGTTACGCCGACGGCGACGCAGACGGCAACGGCGACAAAGACGCCGACGGCGATGTCGCTCAAGCCGGAAGCGGGCGCCTAAGAGCTGCGCTCTAAAAAAAGATTCGTTAGTGGGCTCTTTGTTCTTAGTTCGGGTTTTCTGAGGATCGCTGTACATACGTGGAACAGAGCACCTGCGATCGAACGCACAAACATGTCTCATGAGTCACAAGGTACAAGATTAGAAAATGCAAAATTTTGTCTCGACTGAGAGAACTCCTTTTTTTAATTTCCACGTCGACTGAAAGATTTGAAACTCCACTTCCTGTTAGCCTTTGAAGGCCCATATCAACGCGAACGTCACGGTGCATCCCATTCAGATTCCATCTGGGCGCGGAACAAAGCTTTCGCGTTATAAGGGCCGAGAATGATGCTCCGTTTCAGTACGCGGCAAGGACACGTACTTAGTTTTCGTTCCATCTCGTCGCATCGTCGAATCTCGTTGACGAATTTCCGCTGGAAGGCGTTCACGTCCGGGTTCAGCTAAGGGAAGAAAGGAAAACAAACAGGTTGTTTTCAGAAACTCCCTGCCATAAAAACATTTTACTCCCTGCCATAAAAGCAAAACCGTATTTTACTTGCATTTGTTTTAGAGACACCTTTAAAATTTTAGTAAAATAAATGCACCATCTAAAGACGCCTTTGATAAAAGCTTAACGGCGCTTCGTTCACTGACTTATTTATACGAATCCTTTAGACTTGAGTAGCGCTCAAAAACAAATTGTAGCACGTAAATTAAAAACAAAAATGGCATTATTATTCTTTTATAAAAAACGCACTGGAGAAAAAAAATAGATTCAAAAACGTTTCGGAGCATCCTGCATGTGAATCGTGTTTATATATTAATTGGAGTTTATTTAGAATTCATTACGCTCACAGTTCATCTAGCAGAAAATTGTGAAATTAATTTATAAAAAAGTAACACGACAATAAAATTCAGCGGTGGGGGGCACGAATTATGCTTCCTCATTTTTAAGGAAAGTTTATCAAAGAAACAAAATTTATAAAATTGGTTTTTCCGCTACTCCGCTGAAATGAGTTCGTCTAAGACATTAAAATGTTTATTATGTAATAAAGTACAGAAAGTTGCCGAGAAAAACGAATCGTGTTTTTCGGCCCAGGTAAATAAATTATGTATCACAGAAACCCCAAACTCCGTGCGAAGGTGATGCCGGCAGTTGGAATGGAACGCGAAAGTTTGAGAACGTAGCATTACCTGAATCAAAGGGTCATTTTGAGAAACGAAATTTCTCAATGAGCCGACGTCTGACGTCTACGAGCCGACGCTGATAAACCCCGTTTGCTCTACTGACGCCTAACTCCTGGCTCGCTCAGTTGGTAGAGCGCTCCATTGAAAATGGAGAAGGATCCCTGCTTTGATACCAGGACCAGGCGGATTTTTTCGGTCGCGCACCATGCAGTCACCTAGCCGTGTTTAGGGATTTGCGTTTGCCCTTTATCGCCCTTGTTGCCCTTCTCCAGTGATTATTTTCGTCGTTCTTGTATAGCTCGCTTCCACGTTTGCATTACTTGTAATATCACCATCGTCGTCCACCTAAGCCTAATATTGTCAAGGGAGGAACTTAAATCGTGGACGCATGTGAGATTCGTGTTAGTGGAAAACAATTGTCAGCAAGAAAACAAAAATAATATATTCTCTTTCTTGTTGAGAAGTGTGTTTCACTAGTAAAAATTCAACAGACGTTCGTAATATCGTTTCTTGTTTGTATGATATTAGGCTTAGGTAAACGTCACCTAATAAGATTTCGTTTTTTTTTTTCAATTATATTTTGATCCGGTTAACTTCATGCTCTCAAAATTTCGCGTTCTATTCCAAAACGTAACTTCAAATTCTCATGGAGTTTGAGTTTTCTGCAGTGCATCGTTTACTTATGCAGGCCGAAAAACACGGTTCTCTTTTCTCGGGAACTCCCTGTATTCTTTATACGGCGAGCAAGTGTTCTATAATGCGTTCTTCGCGCATCTGAACGCAAAGAAGGGAACGCCTATCAAAGGACAACATACAGGACGCGTCGATAACGCTCGATGACGATGCAGCCAAGCTCGGACCGCCATTGGTTCAGGTCGCGGGGAAACGAATGCTCGTGGGCGCATATGGGGCGCAAATAAACGCACGAGGTGCACACTGTGCACACGGAGCAGACGAACTTGTGTAGACGTCGTACTGTCTATTTCTTGATCCTTCTACGTTTTGAAATTTCCCTTCTACACCAGTCGTAGGCGAATTCAATGTGGTTAGTATTCACCAGCTCGCCCGCACCCTTACTATATTTTCTCTGAAATCGCTCGCCTTATACTGCCCCTTTAGCGACACACACCAAAAAAAAAATCAAGAGCTGAAGTTGCTGCACTTGCAATGATGACGTTTTAAATTTACGATTGTGAACCGCACTATATATGAATCGTTGTGTATAGTTAAATTTCGTTATGAACTTCAGTCCTAATGTTTTTTGCACTGGTCCTATCTGACACAAATTCAAGTAATTATGTCACACCAGATGCATTCGTATTTAGAATCGCATCTTTATACGCATGTATTTGTGTTTAATGATTTTTTTTCTTTTTTTTTTTTTACCGCCTTAGAAGCAGAGATACAGACATGACACCTAAAAGAGCCTGTACTCTCACGTGCAGTTTAACAAACAAGCAAAAAATGCATTTGATTATTTACGCTGGAGTCCCCCCCCCCCCCCCCCCCCCTTCCCCCCGGCTGCGTTCACGTGGATGCGGCAGTAGCACATCTAACTTATAGGGAACAGCCCCACGCGCCCACGGTTCCTCTCCTTCTTTCTCTTCCTTCCGATCACATTCGTCATATCTCGATTCGATGCGTTCAATCGAATCGATGCATCCTTGGTACTGACAGCGGGAGAAACGCAGGGCGTGGATAATTATGTTCATGCTTCGTGATTTGTTCTTCTTACGCGTTGTTATCGGCCGACGCCGCCATCTCGTTGGCTACGGAGAAATAATGGGATTCTCAAGACGCGCCCTGGGCTTGAGCTGTCGTTGACTGTAGTTCTTTTTCGTTTTGCTTTCATTGCGAGAAAGAAACAAGGCAGGCGGAGGGAACTATCACGGCTTGACGAGGCTTCCGCCTCCCCTTAAGGCCGGTTCAGACACTTGCGTTTGAGTGCGTTTGACTGCGTTGCGGCGAGAACCGAAAGCGAGTCACCGGCACATCTGTGCTTCGTATGAAGCGTGGAATCCAATTCAAGGAATCTTCTTGGCACGCGATATAAGCAGCAGGGATGTCCTGGTGTCTCGCTGCCGCAACGCCGTCAAACGCAGTCAAACGCAACTGTGTGAACCGGGCTTTAGAGTGGAGCTGAAGCGGGACATCGGTAAAATGAGAGTGAAAAATTAATCAAAATATCAAATATCTTGTACAACATTAGATCCGTTTAAAGCAATACTAAACGTAACTAATGGGGACGCTATAATAGTTTACGTCTCACTCCAATGTCTACATTTGTTTTAGAGGAACCATATCACTAGCTAGTAGGAGCTTTCTGATATTTTTCTTGAATATGGGAGAGGAAAATGGGAGAAGATTACATGGTTTTTCAATTTTATTTCACAAAAAAACTTAATAATGGAAGTGTTGTTTGTCGTAAATGGTTGTTATCTTTGATGTTTTCCGGGTATTTTTTTTTTTTCAGTGTTCAACCTGAGCTAGGATAATTTGGGTTTAGGTGCAGCTTTTCCTCGTACATCACCTGGAGCAATTAAAAAAATTTGGCAGAGACACTTAAGACTCCTTACGCGTAGGAATGCGAAAGCCTTCCTACACGTAAGCAGTCTACGAGCACCGCGCCACGTCTTCCTTTTTCACACAGCGCTCCGGCGCTGGCATCGCGCAGGTGCGGGGAACACCGCTGGCACCACTGCTTCCTGACGATGCATCTGAGTTGCTGTGCTTTTCTTTGTGTTTTATTTTTGAGGCGCGTTCGCTTTGACCTCGAGAGGCCTCGCCGACTTCCGTGATGAGGCATCTGCGTTGCTGTGCTTTTCTTTGTGTTTTATTTCTGAGGCGCGTCCGCTTTGACCTTGATCACCCCGCTGGCTTCCGTGACGAAGCACCTCCGCTGCTCTGCTTTTGGATAATAGGAATTTAACTGCCATTTCGCGGCTTCAGACGGTTACAGAAAACGCCGGCTTCGCTCCATGGGACAGTTAATGCTTTCGCATTAATAATATATCCTGTTAGCCTTTTATATTGTGTGTTTTTTTCCAAAAAGTGGGTCTGCGCGTAAGTCTCGCGCGTTCCCGTGAAAGTTATCAAACATGTAAATTATACATTTCTGGTGTAATATTTTTTGGTTGCAGTTTATCTTGCCTGTTTGTATGCTTTATGTGTGTACTACGATTAGGCATTTCTTTTCACTCTAAACCAAGCAATACTATATTACAAAGTAAACAGTTATTTTTTTATTTATTCAGTCTCCTTCAAGGCCTGAAGGTATTGCAGAGGCGGACAGAAGGAAAAAATGGGGCAATATTAAAATTAAAGTTTCAAATAGGGTACAATCAACAAGAATGCAATTATTAAAGATAGTCTTTAAAACCTGAGAATCCGTTATTTCGGCGGTTTTTTAGGGAACCTGGCTGCAGTCTTAAGACGTCACGGGGACGAAAGATGAATGAGATCTTGTTGTGACCGAAATTGGGATGTCAACATTGTGGTGGTGACATAAACCTTCTAATGAAACTCTACGCCTCTACGATATATTAAAATTCGCAGTGAGGTCACCTCGGCGATTATTGATAGATACGCCCAATTGCTAACCGGATTTAACGTCTGTCATTATCAGAAGGCTTTTAATTCGAGAGTATTTCTTTATTCATTTATTTATTTATAGCACCGATAATTGGCAGCAGACGCTACACGTGCAAACTTCATTAATTTGTTTTTCTTAGTGCATTTAGAACTACAACTACTACAACGTGAGAACTACAACTACTAAGTTTCTCTTCCTCTTCTACGTGTTTAAATGTTCGCCGAAAAAATCGTATTAAATAATCGCTCCTATTTTTTCATTATTGCATTTTATTTATTTGATAAAAAAATAACTCACTAATGTTTTCTACTACATACGTGATGTTATCTAGCGCAGATATATAGTTCGAGCAAGGTCTCGATTCGGCTGAAATATCTGTTCAGCCTAACAACGCCTTCAATCAAGTTTGTCTGAAAGTTTCGGTTTGGAGATTGCATCTAATAGGCTGAATTCTTTTTCCTTATTTTTTTAAATATCATTTCATCTTAAGCACTTTATTTTTACATCCCGCAATCATAAATTCAGGTCAGAAGTTCACTTCCGGTTTTAGTTGAGACCTGGGTAAAGCATTGTGATTGATCTTCCAAACCAATGTAAATGCACTACTTATATTACATCTGATTAGTACCCAAACAGTTTCCAAGAGGTTTGTTCGGAACTCCCTTGTTAGAATCTCTCGCAAATGCTGGCGTATACTTATATCACGGGAGTTCGTAATGCGAGAGCTTAGAATGAGGCTAAGCTTGGAATAAATAAAATTGATCCCAATTTGTTTGCGATCAATGTTACTAATTTCTCTTACGTACTTTATTTTAAATTTTACCTGAAAAAACATGTTTTTATTTATTTATTTTTATTTTGAAAACATTTGTCTTCAATTTCCAGTCTGCAAACTTGTGTAATATGGGCAGGACTCCATGTTTTCGAAGTTTATTAATGAAGGTGAAAGCCTTACTTGTCCCATTGAGCGACAAGTCGGAGTAAATGGCCATACATATACGATTGAGCGGCACGCGCCGCTCAATCGTATGTTTGTCGTCCTAGATATCGTCCTAGATGTCGTCCTAGACGCCTAGGGCGACCTCATTTGTCACAGTACGTAAAAAACAAGCGGAGTCCGTCGGCGTTGTGACCGTAGTACGGCCATAAAAATACGTCATCAAGCGTCATCAGCGTGATGTCATCAAGCGTCATCCTACGTCATCAGCGTGATGTTACCGCCGGAGCGCCGTGTGCAAGAGGTACGCTTCGGACTTTATCTGTGCTAGTTGTGCTCTTCGTGCGATGGACTGGGAGGTGACCGCGTCTACATCTACGGCCTCGACATCGCCAGCAGCGTCTGCATCTAAGGCGGCTTCCGCAAGCAAACGTGGCCGCCCACGCAAACACGCCACAGCCTCCTTAAGTATCCTCCTTTAGGCGTCGTTCTCGACGTCGTTATTCGCGTCTCCAGCTCGACGCTCGCCCTCCCGCGGCGGAAACGGGAAGCGCTCTAGTGAGGGTCCCCCGATTCTCCCGCTCAGCGGGCACGGCGGAACTGTTCACGATCATCGCTGGCGAAATGTCATTTCCGAATGAAAACAACACTCTTCACTGTCCCAACGTTGTGCTGCAGCCGGTATGGGATTGTACCTTATTAGAGAGTTTTAATATTGCGCATAGAAGCAAACGCAAGCGGTGTGCGTTTGCGTTAGAGTTGCGTGCCCCACGTTGTGCGTGCGCCTCATCGCCATTCGCCATCGAAGACCGCAATTTTGAGCTCCGCGCACGCGCAGTGTGGAACACGCAAAACTAACGCAAACACACTGCGCTTGCATTCGCTCGTATATGCAATACTAAAACTTACTACTGTTTTACCAACTTCCAACGCCAACGAAACGTGCTGCAGTGAGCAGACGTGCAAGCAGGTAGGCGTTCTTTAGAACTGGAAAGGCTGAGTTTGGCAAAAACGACATAGCGTAAAAATGAACGTAACTAAATGTTATGAAAAAAAAGGTAATTAAAAAGTGTATTTTTTTGTTTTTTGTTTTTGGGCTATTGGTCTGGAAGGATATTCGCGGCGACTTTGGACGTTTTGCCGATTGTCAAAAGTCGCGACTTTGATAGCAAAATATATTTTACCCACAATTAATGTAATTTTACATGGATTTTTCACATTAGCTAGAATGTTTTAATTGATTTTAGACTATTTTTATTTTATTACTTGGTAATTATAAATGTTGCGATTGGCACCAGTGATGATAATTAGCATACTTTTGATTGTCATATTTGTTCGCGCGTTTGAAATTAGATCATAAGCAACAAATTATTTTAGAGCTTGAAAAATTACGTATTAAAATATCTGAATTTTAGTATTATTATTAATACAAATCGCGGCAATGTATGCCCCCAAATGACTCCAAGATCACGAAAATACGCCATTTAACCATAATTATCTTTCCGGAAGGATGTAATTTTGTTTTCTTTTTAGCATATGAAAAACTCTGACATCGTTATCAAGATCGACAAACAGTCAAACACTAGATGCAATATAAAGTCCTATGCATCACGCGTTACTATAAAACACACACACACACACACTTCAGCTGTCTGAATCGGATTCCGTCTTAGGGTTGTTGCAGTCAGAACAGCGTTTATTAATTTATATGTTTTCTGGACATATTGTAAAAATTAGAATTATTCTCTTATTCTTGAGCTGGGATGTTAAACCAATTAATCATCTAAATACCCCAAAACTCATTAAAAAGCCTGCAGTTCATTATTTCCTGTGACAATTATCTGAGCGAGAAAAGGCAGCGAGAACTTACAAATATCAGCACGTAATTTTTCAACACTACAACTACTGCAAATATCGGCCTGGATCGAACATGTATGTCACAAAATAAAGTTTCCGTGAATAACTTCTCTAAATAAATAATTATGATGGGAGACACATCTCGAGTTATGAAAGAATACGAAATTAAGACCTATACTGAGAAACTAAATCCAAAATAGAGGTCAGTTTCGGTTTCGCTCCAGAATTAAAACGCGCATCCTTGCATAAATAAAACACTTAAAACCGTTCTTGTTGTCAGGGTATAGAGGTTACCTGCGCTCATAACACTCAAGCTTCATCGTATAACCAGAAATAATTTGTGTCGCTCAGTGAAGCCAGCACACTAGACAGGCTCAACAGCGGCACGCATCTCCGACCCTCACTATAACCGCCATATTGGAAAATGAGTGGCGCCACCTATAGTTAGTTGGAGTCGCGGATAGACGTCGTCCTCTAGACGTCGTTTTTAAGGTCGTCCTATATGTCGCACCTGACGTCGTCCTAGAGGTCGTCCTAGACGTCGTTCTTGACGTCGTCCTAGAGGTCGTTCTATACGTCGTCCTCTAGGCGTCGTTCTCCACGTCGTCCTCTAGACATCGTTCCCGACGTCGTCCTTAAGGTCGTCCTAGAAGTAGTCCTCGACGTCGTCCTCGACGTCGTCCTTGAGTTCGTCCGAGAGGTCGTCCTAGACGCCGTGCTTAACGTCGTCTTTGACGTCGTCCTAGAGGTCGTCCTAGACGCCGTACTTTGCGTCGATCTCTATGAAGTCGCCCTCGACGTCGTCCTAAACTTTAATACGTGTAGAAAGATTACCCGGAAACATTTCTCACGCGGGCGGTTTTCGCCTTCCTACACGTAAGCAGTCTTAAGTATACTCGTGTAACTTTTTTCTCGTAAAATTCGGAGGGTGTTTTTTAGAGTTTATTATTCGCTGAAAATTCCGGGTTTATCGTAGTTTATGTTTACTAGATACCCAATTCTTTAAAATCCGGAGCTTATTTGGCTGTGTTCTTATATTTTAAAAATGCAAAAACAAAATAAATGAGGTCTGGGTACCACTAAAGGAACTCAATGTGCTAAAAGGTGAACTCCTTTTTTTCAGATCTACATACCAAATGAAACTGAAGTGGCATCTCCTTGTGACCAGTAGCGCTGTGCTCTTATAAAGTTTATTTCTAAAATACCGTCTTTTTTGCTTTTTATTTTATGTTTGAATCGAGCTCCATTATAAATAGGATTGACTTTCACAAAAATACCGGTTAAGTAAATTTCAGTAGAGTCCTTTCACAAGGACTTCGAGGTCATTACCTTTCACGAGGTCATCACTCGTGAAATTTTAAAAATACACAGGAACGTTTTTGAAAAGTTTAGATTATACAACTTCATCAAAATTTGAATTTTTTACCAAAGTTCAGAACAGTCTAAAAGCCTACAAGTGAACCTTCTAGCTAAACAGACAGTCCCAGGTAGAACTGAATCTCTAAGGCAAGCTGGAATATTCCGCCGAACGCACACGTAAACCGAACAGAAATTTACGTCCAAGAATGACAGATGTGAATGGGACGCGGATGATTTTCTGCCGCTTGTGCAACAGATTTCATTTTACCGTGCCTCACATTGGCTGTGCTTACCTAAGCTTCCAGTTGCATCACTCCAGATATTTTTGTTGCACAATGGGGGAGGGGGGTGTAGATATTACGAGCTCGGATCCGGATTGAACTTTGCATGGCTTTCTTTTCGCTAACGTTGAGATTAAAACGGAGCAAAAGTCCTTTCCTTACCATGATTTCTTTTTTTTTTAATTTTTGGAGAATGCAGCTGTTTCACCCAACTCCTCTGCTGTCGACCACCTGCTGCTTCTACTGCACTTCGTCCCTCGTACGAGGGGCAGTATGGAAGAGGCCGAGTTTGTACGCTTTTCTCAAATCTTGATAATTACAAACTCACCAGCTTAGAAAAAATAACTTTGGACTTAGTTCGCTTAACTCCTTTACGAAAAATCAATGCCCTCAAAACCCTCTTATGTCTTTTTTTCTCTTAGTCGACCGGTATACATTTATCGGGCCATACATTCTTACTGCGACAAACTATGCTTGCACGAAAGCCAAACAAGTAAAATTAAATCGCTTACAAAAATAAAGCCGTACTTTGGTCTTGCCTGACAAAATTGTCATACGTAGAACACGTTTTTGGTTGCTAAATCTTGTTCAATTATTAATTTTCCGAAACTGTACAGTGGCTTCCAACGAAAAAACCATTGATCACCACTTTCGTCACGTGATCTCTTGAACCAGCAAGTGGGAGTGAGGCACTACCACCAGGCAGGCCTGGTGTGGTGATGACACTATTGCAATAACCCCTAAATGACAGATCTACAACGTCAACAAAATACGCTCAACTTGGGAAGTGATGCCTCGTCCACCAAATTTCGCAACTTATTCCTGTAGCGTTTTTGTTTTTTTGGTAACGCTTGAAAAGGAAAAGTTCTTCACTATACTGTAATTTATATGCTAACAAACGTTTGCTTGTGAAACTATGCTTATCGTGGAAAAGCTACTGCTCTGGCTAATAACCTGAGAAAAATATTCCTATCACATTTATAAATTGCTCAAAGGAATGTTTATAAAGTCTTCGAAATAGAGGAGGTTTCAAATCAATCTTTTGGATTTTAATTCACTTGAATATAAAATGATTTCCTCAGTTTATTCGAGTTTCTTTTATTATTATGTTATGAGCATCATTGAGCCTTGTCAGCATTTTTCCTGGGAAGAGAAAAATGTTCTTCCTCCAATCAAAACGAATCCTAAAAGTGAATGAACCGCTTATAAGTCTACTTGCAAAGTAACGCTTTGAGCGTTTCGAAAGCGTAAAATCTCTTTTATGTGTAATTTTAAAAGATAATGCAAAACTTTGCTATGCGGAGTGCAGATTTAAGGTCATCTTTAAATAAAGGCAAATTTCCATCACGCGCGATTATATTACACGTCACTTTTGAAAACTGGCAAGAGAACAAACAGTACTTAACCCTTTCTTAGAGATTGCAGATACAAGGAGTGATCGCCGGAACGTTTTAATGCGCTCGTTTTGATGAAAACCCGGTGGTGCCTTTCGTTTATCAGAGCCGGGGAGAGAAGGAGAAGAGGGGGAAAGGGTGACGCGTGCTATGTTCCGATTGGTCCGAAGCGCTGACGTCAGCACGCGTCACCCCCTCCCCTTCTCCCCGGCGCTGACAGACTGACTGACACCGCTGTGTTTTCTTCAAAACGAGCCCTCTCTTTTTCGTCGAAGTCACGCGCACAGCGGCACAGCTGGGGCGAAACCAGAGAGGAGGAGGCGCCGCGCAACACCTCCTAGATAACAAAGCCGTAGTGCTGAATGAGATGGCGTCATCAGAGAAGACCAACGCTGGACACAGACTGGAAACGAGTGCTGCGTTAGCGCTCGGCTTCGAGTCAAGTTTCAGCCGAACGTTAACGCAATCGTCGTGTCCAATGGGTGTCTCTTCGATAACGCCGTTTCATTCAGCACTATTGCTTTGTTATCTAGGAGGTGTTGCACCGCAGCGTGGTGGAATGCGGACGTGCTCAGTTGCCTCTCTCGCACTCTGCCGTCGCCGGTTGTTCTTCGCTGTGATGTGTGTGTGTAGTTAAAACGATGGATGCGGTTGAGCGAAAGCTTGCGCTGGGAACCTCCTGAGTTCGATTCCCCACCGCCCCCGCCCGTTTCGATCTGGATGAGTTTCGTACCGGCACGCGTTCGTGTAAACACTACTGCGTGATGCACGTTAAAAATCCCAGGTTAGCGGTTGTACTGCACTGGCTAAATTTCTCATTTACAGCTAAGAGACCGATTACCCGTTGTGGCGTATCTCCATCAAGGCTGTATAAACATACAGGCCAAACCAATTTTTTCCCTCCACCAGAGATATGGATGCGGATCCTTCCACGAGTGGTGTGGACGTGGTTCTTTCCACAAGGGATATGAATGCCCGCATTCAAGGACGTCGGCACACTTTGACAGTCAGAGTACAGAAAAAGGGGTGAAAACATTACAGGAAGGTCCATTGGTGAATTCCTAGAAAATCCTTTAGCATGACAGTTAGGAAACGCCACACGCGTCCCCTATTGGGAAACGCTAACACTGATTCCGTAATGAGGCCAAAAAGAGGCTTCAAAAAATAGAGGAAGCGAAAGAGAAAGGCAAAAAAGAAAGCCAAAAGTGAAAAGTGAAGGGGTAGGCATTAGCGGTTTCCAAAGGGAAACGTCTCGCAATTCGGAAGTTGCCTTAACAGTGCGATGTTTTTTGTTGTTTTTTTTTTCACCTTATTAAAGTTAATCACCTTTACGCATCTCTCCACAAGTATCACTACAACGCTATAGATGTCATTCAGGTCGTAGTTGCTTGAATATGTAATACTTTTTAAAACTATGATTCATATAATTTTGATCGAAGTTAAAAATGAGTATTAAAACCGAATAACACTACGCTGAAACTAGATTAGAAGGGTGGAGTGTCAAAAAATGTTGCCTTTACTTGAAAGTTATCTAGCAAGGGCGTTTGATTACGTGCCTCAAAGGCTGAGCAAACACAAGGTTGAAAATTTGGTAGTATTTTCTTGTTGATTTCGTTGCGGAGATTACATCATGGAAGCAGTAAAAAAAAAGAGGTTAAAACAACATAACCAGGAAGACGAAAAATTTGTCTGCAAGATAGTGGGACAACAATATAAATTTTTAACATAAGATTATTCAAACATACTCGTGTCATGTAACTGTAAATCGACGTTTCACAAGTAAGGCTTTTGTCACTTGAATTTGTGTCCGCATGATGCGAAATTATGCATAATGAACTTTCCTTAAATTTCAAATCTTATGTTGATTAAATACTTAGGATGCATTAACAGGATCGCTCTGAGCGGATGCGCAGCCTTACCCCAAATGGTCGAAATAATTTATTTGTCTATCAAACGACTTTTATAACGACTGCAGTACAAATCTCTCCCGAGGAAAAAAGGGTTCAGTCCGTTATTTCTCACCAAAAACTCGTTCCGTTCGGCAGGAAATCGGTTTCACCGAGTGTCGAATAAGCGGGACATTACAATCCGTGCACTGTGCGACCGCGTTAGCGCAAACGCGACAGCGAATCTTTTTCACTTTTTTTTTTCTATAAAAAAAATGGACTGGTATAACATTTTACCGGCATGCACTAAAAAAAAAAAAAAATCTGTGAGTTCGTTTTTTCCCGGAACACTCAGACAGTCAATCAAGGCGAAAAAAAAAGTAAAAAAGATCCGAGCAGACGACGATCAGCTCATAAGACGATTAGATCTTGAAATCGCGATGTGGGTTTCAACAATGAACGAGTGAAACGCCATTATTATTGTCTCTGCGTGTCGAGTGTATCTTTTGTCTGCTCGTATTTTCAACTTCCTCATTCGCTGGGATTTTTGTACCTTGTGACGTGATTCGTTGCATCTGTCCGGCGTGCAGGAAAGTGAACTCCTATGCGGAGCGCAAGTTCGTCTGCTTCTTTTGCAGGGGTTGCGGCGACGTCAAAACGACATCGAGTTCTGATTGGCTCTGATTAAAGGATAGTGGGTAGACCTCAAGGCAGCTTGCTTTGAGCTCTGCCCACTATCCTACAATCAGAGCCAATCAGAACTCGGCGTTGTTCTGACGTCACCGCAACCCTTGCAAAAGGACCAGACGACTTGCTCTCCGCATACTTCATTTCAGGTGCTGCGGAGGCTGTGAGCTAATGGGACTAATTTAACAGCGTCAAAAGCGGAAGTTACTGGGCCATTTCTATTTATGATTGGTTTAGAGATGCTAGAACACGTATACAGAAACATGACGAACACCATGTTGGTGCACTTTTGACGCTGTCCTATTGGTTTATTAGCTCGTAGCGTCGACTGCGTCTGAACGAAGAATACACGTTCTTTTAGAGCGTACACTTTAAAAAAGTATGTAGGGTCTACTTTCCCGTAAAGTACTTGATAGAGCCAATTGCTGCCGCTGTGAGCGTGACGTTTCATCTTGCTCAGTGCCAGAGGGTCTAAGCATATGTTCAGCCTCGTCATTGGACGAGCTTCCTCGGTAGATTTCAGCGATTGGCTCTTCCAAGTGCTCTGCGGGGAAGTAGACGCTCAGGGATTTTTAGAGTGTAGCGTTCGAAGACAGCCTTTTGACTCTAAGTAAAACTGTAAGCGCGGGCGATCGCTCGTTCGAGCTAACGGTATCGTGCTATGTGTACATGAAAAGCCTAAGCGAGTGAACGAGACAGGCGCACTTACGTCTCTGAACTGCACGAGACCGAGTTCCCCCAGCTCGGCGACGCAGTTGAACGCCGCCTCGGACTGGATGAACAGCTGACACAGCGTCATGGGTTCACTTCGGAACAGCGAGCCCATGGCGGACGTCGATGAAAACGCTCCCGAATGGAATTTTCACTCGATAGAACGACGTGCGGGAACCACGCGTTTCAATGTACTACGTATACGAGGACGGGCTGAGATCGAATGCTGCTTCCCCCTCGGTCGCGCTCCGCGGCGTTTATCTAATCTCGAGACGTGACTCGGAGGGAGAGACGCCCACTTGGCTACGAGAGCCGATCGCATTGTGCTCTATGCCTCCCCCTCGGTCCATTGTTCGCTGCCCCTCGAGAAACGTCCGGGGAGTCCCAAGTTCGTACGAGCGAGCGAGCGGGTTTGGTTCATTTAAAATGGTTTATTTAATAGAGCGAGTATCATACAAGAATGTCTCGTTTATTCAGAACGGAACACTTTGGTGCGCAGGAAACGTAAAATTAACATTTTGCGGTGACGTCTCCTCTTAGGGCAAATGCATTTGAAATTGTGCAAAACTATAGAGGAGAGGGGGAGAGGGGGTCAGTGTTTAAAAAGGTGCAAAGAGTTTATATATGCTGGTCTATCATTTCACTAGAACACAACCGAAAACCGGTTATGAAGTTTTTAACTCCGAAAGGACCGAACGCAGATTTTTAAATATGGGTGATTGTCGCAGACAGGTCGCCCATTTTGGTGTTTCGCCATGCTCAGATTCATTTCGCACCAGGAAACATATTGTGCATACTTTTTTGAACAACTGAGAAATGGCCATAAAATCATGTTCTTATTTTGAACGTTGTTTTACAAACATTCAGACCCTAGCCCCTCTGACAATAATTCAGCTTATTCGCATCATGATAACGTTTGTAATGTTCAACGCTAAGGCGATACAATCATATAGAAAATTAATGCTTCGACGTATACCTGTTAAAATAAATAAAATATCGTTACCGTAACTTAAAGTTACCTTAGCAAAAAAAAAAAACTTCGAATACAAGAGACGTTTTAAATGTAAAAAAGTTAATGTCAGTTTCAACGAATTTTTTTTAATATGAAAAACTTTTGGTATGACTTTAAAATCAGATGTTATATTAGGGTGCCTCTCAAAACGCGTCCCAAATTGCTCCTGCGAAAAGTACACATCCCACAGAAAAAAACGTTGATATTCGGTTGGTGTCTACCAAAGCTATTTGAGTAAATTAATAACGGTCGGTATAATCGGGTCATTGATCAGTTTTGAGTGTTTCACTTTTTACTTATTATATTTAAAGGCGTTGTTTGATTAATAAAATTTCTCGGCACCATCGAAAACCACTAAATCGGCGCACCTTACAAAAATTTAAGGCATGCGCTGCATTTTTCTGCGTTCGGAAAAACGCTGAAATTGGTCGAGTTTTGAGGCTTTGGTCTTCTATCGGAGCGCGTCTTTGCACCAGCGGTCACGCAACCCGTGGCCAAAGCGCGTAACTACCACCTCGCCTCCCTCGTAATAAAAAAGGAAGTAGGGCGCGAGGCAATGAAATCAAACGCTGTGTTGTTTCAACGGTAAAACAGAAATAAGCTTCGACCCTTGGCTTCACTTCCATCATACGAAGAATGCGTGATGGTGCGCGTTAGTTGCGCGGTTTGACCACAGGGGAGCAGAACTGTAGTCGCGGAGATACGTTTTGATAGGACACCGAAAGTTCAAAAAGCGTGCAGACTGAGCGTTGTTTTTTTTTTGTACACTTAAAAATGTTCTGCGTGCCATATAGTTTTTGTCAAATGCGCCAATTTACAAGTTTTCGATGATGCCCAGAAAGTTTCTAATTGAAATGACACCTTCAATTTTACTCGTCTAAAAGATAATTACTCAAAAGTAAATAGAAACCTAATTACACCCGAACGTTATGAATTTTTTAAAATAGGCCCTTCGGCAGAAGCCAATACGATACCAAGTTTTTTGTTTTGTTTAAATGCGTACTTTTTGCAGGAGTGATTTGGCCAGTGTTTCGAGAAACACCTTGTATAGTTTTTGAGTACATCTGGAAATTCAATAAATTTGAGGCTGGGGTATTCCAAGATGCAAAACTGGACCAACAGATTTTTTTCATGCATAATTAATAATTATTTTTGCACTTCCTATCGTCGGTTGGCTTCGACTTTATAAATCCATCAATTAATATTTTTTCCTTGTGCTAACCAACAGCTCAAAATTTAAGACGTTATTAAGAATGTTATGTATAATATTTGAAGCTTTCAGATACACGCCCAGTTTCCTTATTTAAAAAAATATAGTAATCGCAATTAAAACTCAATTTGCTTAATCGTTTCATGAGACAAAAAAGCATATAAATATGTCTATAATGGTCTCGATATTATAACTTTTATGAGGTCACTCGTAGTTTTGTAGACAAACAGTGCGTCGGTGAAGACCTGAGGCCGGATTCTCAAAACTATATTGTGACAAAAAGTTCGTAGATATAACTTACATAAAAGCTACGAACTTCTCAGTATTTTCGAAGGAAAATGTTCTTAAATTGTGCGTGAGATTAAACAAAACCCAGGAGACAAATCCCTATAACGAACTTCTTCGCGACTATTCGTTCAAATTGGCTGTCCATAAGTCCCATTCGTGTTTGAGGAACAGCTCGGCGCCAGAAGATTACGGCAGCAGCGTGTGCTCAGCACACGTCTGAGACTGGAAACGATCGTGGATCACCGACTTGAACAATACTACCGCTTGCCGAGGCCTACCATGCGAAGCCCTGCGATTTCCTGGCACCACTGCTGCGCTGCACGACAGCTCGCCCTCGTTCACTCCCCGTGCAAGTGTTGCTGGAGCTTCGCTTTGATGCCAGCGGCAGTTTCCAGTCGGTGGTAGCTTACGTTAGAGACATGAGCCAGACGAGTTCCTCGCGGACGCCGCGGCCACGCTCGTCTACGGGCTAGGCCTAGCCAGGCATTTTACTTGCCCCCGGCCACTACCGTCTGCTCCCAACCGATGTCCTGCTGATGCCCACGGAACCAACCCCCCCCCCCCCCTTTTTTTTTTTTTTAAGTGGATTGTTTTCTGTAAGTGGCTTAAACCCTGATTTCTCTATGTTAGAGTTGACATGCTTGTCCCTTGTTGTCGTTGGGCGGCAGTGGTGGACGCTGTCGTCGCAGGGACACTCCCGTTGATTCGATCTGCTGTTTTGTTCGACGCAAAGCTCAAAGAAATTCCGTAAGGATTACTTTAATAATAATGATGGTGGGACCCGAGGAACAAAGCTGCAATATGCAGCTTGACTGGTCCTGGGGCTCCTACAATGGTCAGCTGCTAGCGTGTAGGAAATATAAGTAATGCACAAAAAAAAAAGAAGAAACAATTGAAATTCGTATGACTACTCATTTTAACCTATCAAAGAAACAAAAATAAATAGAAACCAGGTACAAATCCCACCGCAAATCTGTCAAAGTTAAACAGTCAAAATTCATGTCATTAATATAAAAATAGTTTTATCAAATGTGGGACTGCAAATTTAAGCATTTGAAATTCTTAGTTCGTTCACTGAGTGATCATCCTCCACTTCTCTGCGCGTTGAGCGGGGTATGGTGGTGAATTTCCTTCCAACGATGCAAGGTTTTCAAAAAGAACATGGGCCTCTTATTTTTGTTTTCTTCTTATAACTGCCGCACAGTCTATGTTCATATAACGTGTAAAAAGTAATTATTTTAAAGTTTCTAAATATGTCAGCAGCGTGAAAGTCATAAAAACCATCACATACGCTCCTTAATTTATTTTTTTTTGTAACAAAGCATTTTTTTATATATTGGTCAGTGTTGATGTACCCCTGAGATGGCAGTATGTTAAGTGAAAGTAAGATAGAGAGTTCTAAATTCAAAATTTAACGTTCGTAGGCATCAAAGAACGGTAGCGATTTAGGATCCCTATTACTCGATATAGCTTTCGAATAATAAAAATTATATGACAATCCCAGGATATGTTCTTATTAAAAATATGCCTAGAGTTTTGGAGTAACTGACTATCTTATTGGGACAGAAATTTAAACCTGGTGATTTAGAGAGCACAACACACATGCTTTTTGGACGAAAAATGACTGGTTCTGTTTTGCTAATGTTTATCTTTAAAAAGTTACTATCGCACCAGGAGTTTATCTTGAATAAATCTAGGTTATCCATATATATAAAATCAACACTTGTTTGGGAAGAAAACAATATGCATGTAATATCCGCGTAGTTAACAAATTTCGCTTCCTTATTAATGTGAACAATGTCACTTACGTACAAGTTAAAAATAAGTGGTCATAACATACGTCCTTGTGGAACACCTGAGGTGGTAGGTTTTATTCTTGAAGAGTAATTGTTCATGCATACATATTGTTCACGATATTTTAAGTAGGACTGTAAAATCAGCAGTGCCTCCACGGATGAAATACATTTCAAGTTTTTTTTTTTTTATTTTGATTTTATTAAGACATCATAATGAAGGCAGTCAAGTGCTTTCGAGAAATTCAAACACAACCCTTGTACAACTTATTTTTTCATGATTAAAACTTAAAACAGCGCAAGGACACCGACAAGAACAAGAAGGTAGACGAACAAGGCGCTGACTTACAACTAAAGTTTATTCGTGCTAACATCAAGTATAAGTACCATAACGTCATAACAAACGAACAAAGATAAAATACATGTCATGGACGCCACGTGCTCCTTAGCCACCGTTATGCGCTATCACTGTGTGTCCAAAAAACAAAATTCCTTTTCGGATAAACATATTGAAGGAGTGCTGACACAGTTTTCCCCAATTTTTGATTTTTCCGAGCCTCAATGATTTCTCGAGTGAGTTTGTCTTTATTTTTCTTAATCACTTCACACTTGCCGAAGACGGAAGTGCAGCAGCAGTCACGGCAATGCAGGCCAAGGTGACCTGGCACAACTCTAAAAAACGTTATTAAGGCAGCGCCCCGTTTGCCCGACGTATCTCCTGCCGCACGAGAGGGGAATAGAGTACACTACTCCCTCCACACAGTTCACGAATCGGTCGTGGTGTTTTTTGGTGCAACCCTGCTTTTCTTTAGAACAGGAGATCTTGTTCTGCTCAGCCCAGACAGCTTTTCCGGAGCCGAAAAAAACCACGTCAACACCAACCCTTCGGCCAACTTTCTTTAGGCCGTGAGAGATCTTGTGCAGGTATGGTAAAACCGGTTACTTTTTTGTTAACCCTATGTGCCTGCTGGGTCGTTTCCTCACGTGCTTTCTTAAGTAGGCTCTCTTAAGTAAGCACGTGAGGAAACGACCCAGCAGGCACATAGGGTTAACAAAAAAGTAACGGTTTTACCATACCTGCACAAGATCTCTCACGGCCTAAAGAAAGTTGGCCGAAGGGTTGGTGTTGACGTGGTTTTTTTCGGCTCCGGAAAAGCTGTCTGGGCTGAGCAGAACAAGAGCTCCTGTTCTAAAGAAAAGCAGGGTTGCACCAAAAAACACCACGACCGATTCGTGAACTGTGTGGAGGGAGTAGTGTACTCTATTCCCCTCTCGTGCGGCAGGAGATACGTCAGGCAAACGGGGCGCTGCCTTAATAACGCTTTTTAGAGTTGTGCCAGGTCACCTTGGCCTGCATTGCCGTGACTGCGGCTGCACTCCCGTCTTCGACAAGTGTGAAGTGATTAAGAAAAATAAAGACAAACTCACTCGAGAAATCATTGAGTCTCGGGAAATTGGAACATTGGGGGAGAACGTTGTCAGGCACTCCTCCAATATGTTTATCCGATAAGGAATGTTGCTCTTTGGGCACACAGTGACAGCGCATAAAGGTGGCTAAGGAGCACGTGGCGTCCATGACATGTATTTTATCTTTGTTTGCTTGTTATGACGTTATAGTACTTATACTTGATGTTAGCACGAATACACTTTAGTTGTAAGTCAGCGCCTTGTTCGTCTACCTTCTTGTTCTTGCCTATGTCCTTGCGCTGTTTTAATTTTTAATCATGAAATACCAACTAGCCCAAACTTCTACGCTATTTTTTCAAAATTTTTCGAGACGAAAGTTTTTATTAAGTAATGCTGTTTCAGTAAAACAATTATTTTTGAAACCATATCGAGAAGAGTTAATAAGCTGATATTTATTTGAAAAGTTTACTAAACGATGAAAAATTAATTTCTCGAAGGCTTTAGAAAAAACGGGCATTATACAGGGTTTTCAACGTAGCTTGAGCCAAATTATAAAAATATTTTGGAGCATTTTATGAAGACGAAACAAAACTAATAAGTTTGTTCATTGTATAGAGCAAGTCAGGCTATTTTTGTATTTTGCCCAATTAACTAATTAATTAAGATTAACTAATTAACTTTTGAAATATTCAATTCACAACAGAAGCTCCAATTACAAAGTTGTAGAGCGTCCTCAGAAACATCCAGATCAGTAGTTTTATCGAGAAACCTTAATACATTTTTTTCTTGTGGGCTTCGAAAAACATTTTCGAATTATAAAAAAACGTGTGGCTTCGCGCATGTGCACCTTGTACTGCAGCGCTTTCAGCCATGGCTTGAATAAACTAGGCCTGCATGCTGAATAGAGCACTGTTGACTGGACGCTGTTGACCAATTCGCATTTTTTGAGTGTGTATGTGTGTTTTTTTTTTTTCATAATTCGGGCACTTTCTTTGAAGCCCGGAGAAACTGAACCGTGTTAGATGTTTGTTGATTAAAACCACTGAATTCAATGTTTCTGAGAATGACCTACAACTTTGACATTGAAACTTTTTCTCTAAACTTAATATTTGAAAATTCATTCATTAATCTTAATTAATGAATTGATTGGGCAAAATACAAAAATAGCCTGATTTGCTCCAAACAATGAACAACCTTATTTGTTTGATTTCATCTTCCTAAAATGCGCCAAAATATTTTTATTTTTAAACCTTGGCTCAAGTTACTTGGGAAAAGCTCGAGGTACACCTAAGCACTTCTTATGAGTTGTGAATGCGAAAGCATGCAAGCCGCTCGTCCGCTCTCTTTTTCGTCTGCTGCATACTTTTCGTTGCCGATCAGCGCGCGTGCTCCCCTGGGCACGCTGACCTTGGACGCTCCGTGTTAAGGCCTGTCCAAACAGGCTACTACAAAAATCGTCAGGCCACACGACTCCTGCAAAAATCGTCAAAATTGAAGCGTCCGGCAGTCGACGGTCGAATGTCTGTTTGCACACCGGCCAAGCCAAATTCACGACTTTCCTCCTCGCCTCCTCCACTTTTCTTTGACGTCGGTGCTCGTCAGACTTGACGTCACACGCCACCCGCCAATGGTGTGCCTGATTCCTGTCTATCCCCCGCGGCTCACGAAGTCGCCGACCTTGCTACCGCCGTCAACTCGGCAGGAAGGCCAAAGAGGTCCGGCTTCGGGTGCATTTGGGAGATTCCTGCGTCGAGGCGCGCGTTCCGGCCGCCCCGGATCAGCTTTCTTTGTCAAGATCCACGTTCGTAGCTCGAAAACAAAATGAAGTGCAGTGCGCAATAGTGAGACTTTAGTTGTATGCAGAAACACTGAGAACTTAAGAATATATAATTTATTTTATTAAACTCCAAACCAACCAGGTTTGTTTGTCTATACAAGGTACGTTGGGAACAAGAGCCGCGGAAATCCAATCCAATCCACAAAACTGCTGGAAGATGACACGACCTTGGACACGAGGCGCGCTCGCCTGGCTTTCCCCCTCACACTCGAGTCTTCCCTTTCCCGTTTTCGGGACTTCCAAAGCGGCGGAGGCCTTGAGCGATTGACCAACAGCCAACAGAGCGTATGAGTGGCTCTCCGGACCCACGTGATGAGCAGAGCAAGACCGCCGTGGAGGTAGCGAGGGGGAGATTTGACAGGGGGAAGTTTCCCCCCGGCAGATTTGACAGGGGGAAATTTCCCCCCGGTGGCCGGAAGCGGAGCACCGCACGATTTGTTGGAGTCAGGCGTTTTGTTTGGAGACCCCTTAACGGCGCGCTGATGGACACGCAGCGGCCATGGGGTGAGCGGTCGTAGAAACTGACGAGCGCAGTGGCTAATGGGAGCCCCGTCGACGCTCGCCAGCCAATGGAACCGAAGGCGAAATCCATCAGCTTTACTTCGCACCTTTGGGGTCGGAGAAACTAGGTGCCGTTTTCGCGCTTCAAACTGAAGCGCGAACTATAGCTGAAGACCTAAGCTGGAATATGCACATAAATAACATCTGTTGCTCAGCTGAAAGAAGACTGTGGTCACTACGACGTAAACTAAAGGGAGCCTCATCGGAAGCTAAATTAACTGCATATGTAACCCTAGTGCGCCCCGTACTAGAATATGCAAGCGTAGTATGGGACCCGTTCAGAAACTACCAAATAGACAGGATTGAAAGAATTCAGAGAAGGGCAGCCAGGTTTATAATGTCAAAATACAGGACGACGGACTCAGTCACTGATATCCTAAAACAGCTAAACCTACAGCGTCTCGAACAACGCCGAAAAATAGCTAGACTGAAATTCATTCATTCAATGCACCGGAACTTATTCAAATTTGACGTTCAACAATACATAAAACCAAGATCATCTCGCTCAGTTCGAAGCAGCCATCCAGATCAGATAACTCCAATAATGGCACGTATAGATGCATTCAAATATTCATTTTTTTTCTCGAACCATAGAAGATTGGAACTCTCTTCCTCATGAAATAGTGAACATGAACTCATTGAATAGTTTTAAAAATAACGCACTCGCTTATCTTGCGTCCTCCAGTGGTAGTTGGTCATAATATACTGACTGTTATTATTTTGTTACATATTATGTCTGTGTGTTTTTGTATGTGCGCCTGTGTTTTTGTATACGGGCGTGTGCAGTGGCCAGGACATCGGCCACATATGATTTTCTTTTGTACCACCCTGTATCGGCCTTCGGGCTAACAGTATAAATAAATATTAAATAAATAAAACTGATGATGTCAGCTCGCTCCATGGGACAGGTAATGCTTCCGCATTAATAACCTGTAGAAATTGGGCTATAATTGTCTAGCTCATTTATTATAGCCTTTTTTGTATAAAACGGAAACGTTTACTATTTGCATTTGTTTAAGAAACACATCCGCTTCAAAAAATAGATTAAGTGTGTATACGTTAACACTTGAGCGATTATGTCAATTCCATATTTAATCGAACGAACTTGCATTCCATCACCATCACAACTTGCGCCATTCTTTAATTATATTTTTACATTACTGACTTCTGAGCTGATAATTGACTCTAAAAATGAAATTGCAGATTCTCCGTTGAATATATTTCCAAGGATCAAAACCATCGACACTGGCAGCTAAATTTACAAAATGATCATTAAACAGATTTGCCAAGTCTTGGTCGGTTAAGTGAACACCTTTATGCAGCAACGTTTCAGTGGCGTTTGATACAAAATCAGCCTTAACCAATGAACCTAGATGGTTTCACATAACATCCGTGAGATCATTTTGCTGCAGATAAAAGGGAGGTATAGTGACTGTTTTCCATTCTTTAGTTTTTTATTTAAGTTGTTTTCATAGTACTGAAAGTTCTGAAGAGCGTCCACATCGCGTTTTTTAAGAAATGGTTTATATAGTGCATCCTTCAAGTGAATTTGTTTTGAACATGACACAGGTTATCAATGGCTTTCGGATACTTTTGGATAGTTTTATAGACTTACATGAAAAGTGATGTCTATAAAATTTAAGAACTTCTAGAAATTTTTTATAAGCATGGTTGACAGTACGTTGCAGCAGCAAGGGGATCAATTTTTAGATGCAATGTCCCGTCTAAAGGGAGCGAAGCTATTGACTTTTATATTTAAAAAAAATGTGGGTAGGTATTTTATTATCTTGCAAAGGGGGGGGGGGGGGGGAATTGATTATGTTGCACACGTAAAAATATTGAAGATGGTAGCTCAGGCCTTAACTAATTACTATACTTTTCACTCGCTTAACGTAGAAATTTGTTATAAATAAATCGAAAACAGTTGTTGAGTGCAGAGCAATTTTTGTGGGATCGGTGATGTTATTGATACGTCCGTTCAAGCCAACAAAGTTCTCCATTTTTCTTTTAGTGGAGCTGTCAGAAAACATATTTATATTGGAGTCACCACCGCACATGGCGTTATAGTGACCTTCGTTTGAAAAAAAAAAAAAAAAAAAAACGAATAAAAAATTTTAAAAAATGCCGAAATTGTATTATCTGATGGGCAATAAGCATCAACGAAAATGTTCTGGTTTTTTTTTTGCAAACACAATGCCTTCACATCTTTTGTGGTAAAAGTATAGTCACTCAAAATATCACAGTTTATGCCTTCATTTATTAGGAGAGTCAGTCCTCGCCGCGCTTTGATGTGCGTTATAAAAAGTAAGTGTCGTAGGGTGGTAAACGAAAGACATTATAATTATCAAAGTACCTGTCTCGGTAAGCATAATAACATAAAAAAGAACACCAGTGTAATCAAAACAAAATTCTGTGCCTTTTATTTTTCCCTGTTTTTTTGTTGTTTTTTTTTCCGTTGATTATGAAAACAAGTCGAATAGGACTCACTTTCTTTCTCGATTGGATAAAAGTTTCTTTGGTAACAATGGGGCGTTGGGTGGCAATACGGTACTAATGGGGTAGTTCTTTAGGCAGCAGTGGGGTATACCATGGGAGCAACGGGGTAGCAATGGGGCTTCGCATCATTTGGTACGTACAATTTATTCTGTATGTTCCTTTTATAAACTGGGCATTCGCGTTTGTTTAAATAAAGGTAATGCAGACATCTCACTGCACGGACACGATGATAAAAAAAAAACGATGCTGAAGGGAGCGCTGCCTGTGTTCGTTTTTGTCTGAACCCATGTGCTACATCATCGTCCCGTCGTTTGCAGGCTCGGCCCCGGTTGCGATCTCGACACGCCTAATGAGGACCCCTACTCGCAAAACAAACGGCGCGGCACTGGACGTGTTCGTATTGCCGAAGGCGCTGTCGCCATAGCAACAAGCCAGCTCTCGCGGTGTGGGGGTCACTGAAAGTGCTCGTTTTTCCACAACTACACTAGACTCTATGTTGCCGTACGTTGAAGAAAACGACCTTTCAAAAGACGTGGACAAGCCTTTCCAACGCTCGAAAAAGGCCCGCCTATTAGCGAGGATCCGATTCCAAGTGCAGCAACAACGTGACGCTCGATGCTGTGACCTTCGGCAAAATGACGCAGAGCACCAACCAGGCGACTTAGTTTGGGTGTGTACGCCCATTCATAACCAAAGCCATAGCAAGAAACTCTTCCATTGCCACCTCGGCCCGTACAAGGTACTCCGTCGTTTTGGAGAATTGACCTACGAGGTTATGCCTGCCAAAACTCAGCCATCACAGTGACGCCGTCTGCACCAGGAAGTGATCCATGCAATCCGCCTCAGGCCACATACCACGCCAGATGAAAGTTGTAACCAGATGGTTTCCTGTGTATTGTCGCGTAACCTTATTTTCAAGCATAGGAACGATGCTTGCTCTAAAGAGGGGATAATGCCGCAGGATAGTTTTGGTTGCTCGAGCCACTCAAGCGTGCCGGCGAAACGTCACCTGAATTTAGGTTCGTTTACGTAAGGCTCGCGCCTCGCGTTTTGCACCTCTCCTCTCGGGCTCTTGCACTACCGCTATTCCTGAGAGGAGCCAGTAGGGCGACCCGCCACTTCTGTAAATATCTTATTTTTCATTTTAATAATTAAACTCTTCCAGTTCTATCCTAACCGTCGCCTTTGACAACGCGACCATATGTTCAACTGCGCCTGAGCCTGAAGTTTAGGGTTCGGTGTTAAACGGAGAACACCCGTAATGGTTAGCATGTCTTCCCGACTAAGTGTTTCCAATCGGGCCCATTCGGCCTTTGTGAGGTGCTCAAACTGGACCTTGCAAACAAGGCAAGGCTGGAATATCGAGCGAACCAAGATCCGGGCACTGCTACAATGGGCCCCCCAGACCGTTGAGAGATAGGTGCAGCAGGCTGGAAGCTGACTTGCGGGCGGCATGGAGCCAGGGCGAAGCTAAGCCTGGGGTGTCAATTCCATACCGAGCACGCTGAGTGTAGACCTCCGGCAGGAGTCGACTGGCGAGGGTAAGCCTACGAGGATTTTGGCAGAGCGTGCGGCGGACCCAACTGTTAGCAATGAACAAGTAGGCAAATAATTCGCATATATATTTTTTTTTCGAAGGCGTTTTTGAAGGCTTTTGACTGCATCGATCATGTTACATTACTTTAAAAGTTTAACTTTACGGTATTCGTGGTGTCGCTTTGGCTATAATTAGAAGTTATCTTCGCGATCGCTACCAGTGCGTTGTAATAAAAAAAATACAATCAGATCTTAGGCCACAACCTGCCGGCGTGCCGCAGGGAAGTATACTGGGATCACTTCCTTTTAATTTCTGCAGCAATGACATCGCAAGTATTGATGAAAACGTAAATATCATCATCTATGTTGATGATACCAGTATATCTTTCCAGGTGCTGATACTGATCAGATTGTAAGTAGTGCAGATATATTCTTGGAAAAGTTAGATACTTGGACAGATTCAAACTCTACAAATAAATTGCGGTGAAACCAAAGCCGAATTATTTAGATCACCAAATACGATCTGTTTTTATTCCTCCATGCTTTCTTTTGCAACAAACTGGAACACACTGTATAAATACAGAGAAAAGAGTAATGGTTCTGGGAATTATATTTAATCAATATATGTCATAGAACGAAACTGCACAACAGACATGCCAAAATCTATAGAGAGTTGTAGGTATTAAATACAAATATCACCATATCATCCCAATTTCGGTAATGCTTCTAATATACAATTTCCTTTTTTACTCAAAGTATAATTATTGCTTCTTGGTATGGGGGAATACGACTTCCACAAACATTGAACTAATGTATACCCTAAAAAAAAAAGCTGTTTGCAATATATGTAACATACGATACTAATACCAGTCCATTGTTTAATAGATTGAATATTGTACAAATTCCAAAGAAAGTACTATTATAAACCTTTTATTGGATTAAAAAGGTCTCTTGGGCTAAACAAAAATGTGTTCTTATCAATTTCCAGCCTTAGGTTAAGGGTAGTTGCGTATAAGACTCGCTGTGTAGACACGTGGATAGTGCCGCACTCTAGAACGAACTATGATAATCATATGTTGAAGTGCACAGTGTCATGTTTTTTTTTGTTTTTTTTTTTCTTTTTAATTACTTGACTGAACTGAATATATAAGTGTTGAGTGAATTCCGGCAAAGTGTTCCTTCTATGTTTGTGAGGGAGTGTCCGTGAAATTTGTGAATCTTGAAAATCAGGATCAATCGATTGCCGTTTTCCTCCCAACCACCTGTCCTTTTTTGTGTCGCAAGTATTAATGCTAAAATATTGCGTATATGCACATGCTGTCCTCTTTACTGCTGCGGGGAGGCAAAGGCTCGTCAAGTTACCGCAGAGTTTTTTCTCTGTCTCCCTTCTCCAAACCGAGAGAAATACGCAAAGAATTTCAATTTCAATTTCAATATCAGAAAGTGGATGTCTGGTATATTTGAGAGGTTCATAGCCTATGGTAGGAGTGCTACATTGAAAAGAAGCGGGGCAAGGACAGACCCTTGTGCTACCCCCCGCTTCAGTGTAAAGTGTCCAAAGCTGGCCCCGCTTACGCGTACCGAAAAGAAGCCATGTTAAAGAAATGGTGAAGGAGCAAACCCGGTAAGCTATAGACCTTTCCTTTAACGGCGCCGCCATCTTGAGAATTGCGGCGCCGACGACGCCGTCTAGCGGTTTAGAAAATGAAATACCGGCTAGTTCTGGCATCACAGCTATCTGGGTAGGCAACGGTGTGGGTAGGGGGGGGGGGGGGGAACTTGGCTAGACTTGGCTATGGTGGGCTGCCATAACTTGGTTGGAGCTTGTCCGGTTGAATCCAGCTGGCTACTCACAGGCCATCACCTTGCCTCCTCGAGAGAACGATGACGAAGACGGTGGGCTGTTTTGATTGAGTTTCCACAGCGAAGTATATATGAGCAGTTTAATGTAGTCTATGCAGGTAAGCTCTCGACATTTGATAGCTCCATCTTGAGTGGTGGCATGTTGACTTTTTCATACCTTTCACATACCATGGGGCTCGCAGTGATAACCTAATTGGACCACCTGCACCGGGAATTAAAATCGGTCCTCTTGTCGTAGACGAAGTGGTCGTGAGCTTAAATGTGACGTTGAGTCTGATACGAATCTCTTGCGATTCAAGCTCGCAATCGACTGACTTCATAAATAAGGATTCTTCAGTGGGGAAAATGCGAAGCTCGACAACATTGCAGCCACACTCGCGCTGCAGCTTCTTGTGCTCATGGCACACTTTCTGCTATTGTTCTTATGCTTTTTAAATTTATTTATCCATCCGACTACCACGCAGTGGTAGCCAGACAACCGTAGATGTTCGGAAATTGCAGCACGGTAAAAAGGAGCACTCGGAACTACCTCATGCACGACGTCCGTTTTTAAGCCTTTTCGCCCATACCCTTGGCGGTTGCATACCCTGTGTCAGCGGGCAATCCAAAAATGCACCAGGTCGAGGGTACGTCAGTTACTGGCTGGTTTGAGGTTATGCGAAAAAGGTCTATAGATGAAGCCACTGAAAAATGAAAAAGGATAGCCGCGTGGCTCGCGTTATCGTAAGCCCGGTGTACATTCAAGGCAAGTAGACTGCGCACACGATGGGAGCGGCCACCGATGAGCACCCGGCAGATGAAAGATGGTTCAAGCCGTCCTCAGTACGCGTGTGAGTGTGAAATTCAAACTGTGCCTGCCGGGTAATGCCATCCAAAGTGCTCGTGCTAGCAACTGAGGCGCCTGGCCACCATACGTTCGAGTAGCTTCCATAGAGTCGAAGTAAGAGTGATTGTTAGAAGATTCGCAAAAAGGCCAAGAGGTTTGCCAGGCTTGGGGATGGTCACCATTTCTGCATGTTTTCAAAGGGCAGGCATATCCTCGGAGATACACACCGCATTGAGAGTGTCTAGAAGCAATCTCAGAGCCAGGCCGTTCATGTTCTTATAGGCCTCGTAGAGGATGCCGTTCGGGCCGGGAGCAGTGCGTGCTGATGCCTGGTCAATCGCAGCGAGTAGCTCAGCCATAGTGGGGTGCACCTGGACGCCATCAAGGTCGGAGGCGTCTGGAACTCCTCCCACATAAGAGACAAAGGTGTAAGTGCAAGAAAAAAGGGGAAAGGTGCAGTCATATACCCGGCAGCGTCAGCCGCAAATAGCGGAGGAACCCGTCTAGAAGCGAGACACGCACTCAGAGACCGGATCAGAGAACAGTGCTGCCCGCTCCATATATCACAGTATGTACACCACACCGAAGCCGTATAGTGGCGGAAGGACTAAGGGACGCAGACCATTCTAACCAACGGCTTTGTGGCTCCGAACCAAAGCAGTGATACAGTGGTGCCCGGAGAAAGCCGTGAAAGAATAAGGGTCGTAGGAGACAGCAGCCTCCGCATGGCTACGATCATCCAATAGGAAGAGAAGGTGTAGGTCCGGTGCCAGGCGTAGCTCATCCACCCAAGTTCACGTAGTAGCGCCTGACACTACCGCCCGGATAAGGAAGAGGGGGTCTCCAGGCGTCCTGGGAACTTGCATGCAAGGAAGCATAGCATTTAACAGAGAGCGGAACATGTCCCAGTTCGTCGCACGACACGAATGGCGGAGGCGGTGGGTGTGACCCGGGTGCAGACCTGGATAGAGGGGATAATGATCACCATCCTAAAAAAGTCCGGTTCTCGATCCCAGATGATGGGGACATAACCAAGCCAGCATGACAAAAGGAAGGAAAATGTAGGTAGACACTACTGCATGTTGGCATGTCTGGGGCGTTTAAAATCCTGAACTGAGCATTCACAAAAGTGTCCATCACAGGTTAGACTCGTGCACAGGTAGAGAAGTAGCCCCAAGCCATATGTGAGGCATTAAAGTTACGGCACCAATACCGGGCAGCCAGGACACCATTGGAAAGCACAAAAAAACGCAGGGACAAGAAAGTAGCCAGTAGACAGTTTCTTGAGAGCTACATGAGGACTTTGAAATTAAAGCAAAAGGCGATAAATGTATAAGTGGCACGTCACTGTTTTTATCGGCAAATTATAATATTTTTCTTACGGGGTTAGAACGGAATTATCAATGACTCTTTGTTCTGCCACAACTATATGTATGATTAGTTTCTTTTTTTTTTTTTCAAATAAAAGATAGTTGCGTGTGCGCCCCTGCCTATCTACTAGTTCCTTGTCGCTGTTTTTTTTTTGCGCTTTTTCTTTGCGCTTACCCACGTGATCATGAATCAACTCGCAAAAATTGCCACTTTAAGGCCAGGGTAAGTTTGGCGCGGATGGCTCAGCCTAGTGACTCTAGCGCAGCCTAAAAGTGAGGCCAAAGCTACAAACGCGAGCATGTGGTCCTCAACAGTGCTTGCACTGCACTATCGCGCTGTTGTCATTCAGAGAACAATTAAAGTATATAGTAATTGCTTTTAGGAATATCATACGCACAATGTCCGATTTTTTAATCTTCCGCCGCACATGTAATTCAACTTTAAACAGAACCGAACTGCTCGACTGCACCGCAAAACACACAGCATTTTTGTTGGCAGCAGCGGAAGTCAAATCAAAGTCAAATTGGACGTTTAGTGATTTATACAGCGTAAGGTCGGTCTGCCAGGATGGGGCGACACTGGTTTACACTGCAGATGAGCAATTTAGCTAGTGCAGTACAACCGCTAACCTGGGGTCTTTAACGTGCACCACGCAGTAGTGATACACGACCGCAAGCCGGTACGATGCTCATCCAAATTAAAACCGGCAGGGGTGGGGCCCGAACCCAGGATCCCTGGGCTCTGCAGCGCGAGCTTTCGCTCCACGGGCTCCCTAAGAACGACAAGATTTATGGTATTGAGGGGTGCTCAATTCTTCGACGATGATCTTAGTGCCCACCATCAACCATGTTGATCAAAACCGCGAATAAGTCAACGCCCGCGGCTCTGACGTTACCATGCCTGATGTGACGTCACGGCATGACCAGCCATGCATACTTGCGATATTTGGCGTGAAGTTTCGTATTGATGTTCGTAATTGATTTAAAGGGGTCATGAAACGATATCGTGTCAGAATTCCCATGACTTTGCAGAGGCGTACTGGTCCTAGTCTGGCCCAAGTATACTCGCACAGGTCACCACTAATTCAGAAACGTTTTTGTTATGTTGAAATTGCGAGGATAAAATGAGACTATTTCTTTCAGTCTCGCATTCGCAAAACTTGATGACGTAATTATGGGTTCCAAACTACCCGCCTGACGACAGTCGAGCGCGGCTTATGAATTGGACTCGAAAACTGCGTGAGTACTCTACTTCGGCTCGTAGCAATCAATGCTTCCGCGGCACTCAAGTAGTGGCTTGTGTCCATCCATTGTGGTAATGAGAATAGTAGAACTCTAACAATGCCTGGAGCTCCGCACGCGTTTTTTTTTATTTTGCCGGCCCCAGCGTGTGGCTATGATTAACGTTGGCGGCATACGATAGGCACCAGGCCATGTGGCCTCTTGTTCTGGCTCCGAGTTAAGGCGATGAACGATGCTAATACTTCTCGAATGGTTTTGGCGATCGCCATTGCCTAGAACAAAAACTAAGGTAAGTTTATTCAGTTATTAACGTTAGGGAGTGGTTCTAAGTAGTATTAAGCGAAAGTAGACAAAGTCATTTTATGACCCCCTTAACGAATAGGAGGGCGTCTTTTAATGTAATAAATATCACATTTCACCATGTGTAAGCCCTTTCCACGTGATCATCGTGAAAACTTGGTAACTTCCGGATAAAACTATACAATCCCTTTAACTGAAACGGAGTCGGAAGCGAGCCACGCTCCCACGGTAGGGTCACAGGTAACACGATACAAGAATAACATAAAATATAGTAAGGGTGGAGGCGAGCTGGTGAGTGTTAACCACGTTGAATTAGCCTGAAACTGGGGGAAAAATCAACATAAAAACTTAGAAGGAACAAAAAATAGACAAGACGACATCTCAAACTCAGCTAATCCTTTTATTTATCCCACCTATTGAGACGTCGTCCTGTCTATTTTCTATTCCCAGGTTTTGATGTTTCTTTTGTTTTCCCAATTTCAGGTTAATTCAACATGGTTACTAAAATAACGTCCGTGATAGGCAGGCGTACAAGAACAGCAAACACCCCCTGCCACTGAGTGCACCACGAAGCAAGAAAATGGTATTTTGTGTTCATACACTGCTGCCTTTTCAGGAGTTGCAGACGAAGCAGTTCTGCGATGACCCCGAAAGGATGGGGTGCTGTAGGCCGTAAAACGGGAGAGGTGTGGAAGCTAGTTAGTTTCCTGAAGAAGCAGTTTCCAAGTAAAAGGCTTCCCGAGGCGAATCCGTTGATTAAGTTCCCCAACCTTGCCTCTCAAGCATCGACAGTTTCATCGCAAAATTCCTGGGAGCGCGTGGATGGGGTGGAGGATGTCATCGGAAAAGGTTAGCTTGCAGTACCGTCGGCAAATCCTCCAGCTGTTCAATTATATATGGGAGTGGTTCCGTCGGAGACATAGTAGCAGAAGGTGCAGGCAGGAACCGAGCAGGAGGAGGAAGGCTAGCTGAAAAACAATGGCTCGCTACACTGTTACCCAGCGGACCTCCGCCTGAACCAGTGCTAGGTCTTGGTCAAGCTCGGCTATAGGGTAGGCTCCGGGTTCGGAACTTGGCCTCATGAAGAAGCGCCGGGGATAGCGTCTGCGGCTCTGCCGGACTACCGCACTGTATGATGGGCAGCACGAAATTGGTATGGCAGGGCTAGGATTGCGAGTGTTGCCTCTTTCTTCTTCGGGAGAGTAAAGCGGTTGAACGCAGGGACGCCCGCAGCCGGTGCCAGCGGGCTGTCACCAGTCGTTTGCCGTTCACCTTGGTTCACTTTGCTTTTGGCGCCAGCGGCGACTGCGGTTCGCTGTAGCACGTTGTTTCATAGGGCAGGTCTTGGCGGTTATATCGTCAGCATCCGACTTGCAGAGGCCGCGCCTCTATACGTAGCGGCTTCCGGCGACTTCATAGTCGAGTGCGATGGAAACAGGGGCATAAAAAAGCATATAACCCGGACGGAAGCATTTGTAACAGTATACCACCGCTGGGCGATAGAAATGGAAGATCAAGATACCGCCATAGTAAATGATGCGGTCGGGAGGAGACGAAGGATCCTGCAGGCTGACCAGGCACATACGCCCCGAACCCATGTTGCGAGCGGAGATCACCTGATGGGACAAGTATGTCAAGAAGCTGATTAACTCTTTCGGTGTTACACAAGGGTCCACGCCGGTCACTTAGCGAGAAAGTTTACATCCAGATATCAAGTATGCTTGCACGGGCACAGCGACGATCGTTGAGGTGGCTATTGCCCGCAGTCCTCGGTGTCGGTTAACCTCCGCAAGGGAATGTACAGTACTATCGGGTTTTAATCAAATGCGAAAAGCGGAGCCGGTGGCCGTCGGTACATGCTGCGCCTCCTGGAGGCCTCTTGAAACTGATAAAACTAAGGGTTGGAGAGTAGGGCTCTGAGGGGGTGTGCGTCCTACTCCGATGCGCTTGACCTTCGCCCAGAACAACCCAAGCTTTGACGCTGCGCCGGTGGTGCGCTGGAAGTTCCTGTCGCAGCCACTTTCGTTGGCCAACACCACCTAGACAGAAGGCCTCCGCATGGTCTCCTCTCCCGCTATGAAACGTCATCAGAGTAGGATCGCGCTAACTCTGCTATTGGGCCCGAGTTTGACCTTCGACATGCTGATTGGACACGAGTCCCAGCCGAACACTGACACAGCACTGGTGCCCAATCTCACGCCTCGATTGGTCTGACTCTGATGGCGCGTGCGGAGGCCTTTTGTCTAGGTGGTGTTGCGTAGGCTCGGCATGAGGCATGCCAGGAAGCTCGCCGCTCGCAGCAGGAGCAGGCTGCTTGCGAGCGCATCCGTGGAGCATTACCGCAGCGTCATGCTCCTAACTCGCGCAGTTTTTCTTTTCTTTTTTTAATACGCGTTGTCATTTTCTTGTGAACAATATAGCAGAAACTGCGAAATTTGAGACAGAATAACAAGCGGGGAGCCATGACGGCTGCAGACGCCAAACTGAAGTCGAAGTCAATTACTCAGCATACTTTTATATGTCAGTTTCCAGCGCTCGCCAAGTGTCCCCCGTAGTTCTTGTATCTCGTGTGTGGCGCTGGGATTTCCAAAATGCCGGTCCGCCTGCTCCCGCATTACTGCATTTTAACAAAATGCAGTAACTTGGTATTTCGCAGGCAGCCAGAATCTCGTTCAGAGCGCTCATTAGGTGATCACCCCGTGCGTCAAAAGTGTGAAATAGTAGTTAAAGCAGTTCGTTCGCGCACGGAAGACCTGTGGAGCTTGATTAAAGGAGCTGTGCAACAATTTCGGGGCTTTGCTTAAATAATTGTGGAAGTTGATGCCTGACACTTCTGAAGTGAACTACAGAAAACAGATTTTGTCTGGATAGCCTAGTTTTTATTTAAAAAAAATGAAAAAGATTCAGGTTTTTGCCACTCTCAACTCGTGCATCGTCTTCCGGGTCACGTACGCAGTGACGTCGTTGGGGTAGGTGCGGGGCTCCGGTGAAGCTCTCTCTCATCAGTAAGCAGTGAGAACTCATCCGCTCGCGACCGCGTGACCACGTGCTGGCGGGCGCAGCGCGAACAATATGGTGAAAGGAGGAAACTCCCATCCGGGTCCGGCCACACCAACACCCCGTCCGGCCCTGTCCCCCTCCCCCTCCGGCTTCTGGCGGCTGTTCGCGGTAGGAGATAGAGCTGACGGTTTTGTGGACCTGGGATAGATGGCGCCACTAAACCTCCGTATAATAAAAGTTTTAACGATGATACCAAGTTTTTGACGCATTTATATTTATATTGGAACGACAAGATTTATAGAAAAGTTACCTTTTATCGAGCAGGTATTCGCAATACTTGCTATCACGCCGCATGTTTCTCATGGCCGCCGCTCGCGGATGCAGGTCAGGGAATATTCTAATTTTTGCCTCGCGATTACGCGGCGGAATTGCAACATTTCGAAGGAAGGAGGTGTCTTTTCTGTCCTTTGCGACAAGGTGAACAATGTCAAAAATAGAAGATGCAAATTCTTTTAACTTTAAAATTGTTGCACAGCTCCTTTAACGACAGTTGTCAGAATCACTCAGGCGTCCTCGTGCCGGACCTAGAGCGCATGGTAGTTGAAAAGTACTGAAACTGTGGAAGGGAAATGACGTGTTTAGTGCCAGGTAGCATTTGTGCAAAATGAAATAATTAACAACGAATGCTGCAACCGGCAAAGGCTGACACCCCAGGCAGCGCCGCAGCAGTAGCTTTCTGGGCCGGCTTGCGTCCGCTGTTGCATATTACTAAGCTGGTCCTGGTGAGGAGCCAATTAACACTTCATGAAGTCGCGCCTTCAGTGTCTACAACGGCAGCCATCCGACGAGTAGACCTTCCATCATGCGGGATACCAGGTACGAAGCTCACAGCCGCTTCCATTCAGCCTGGACCACCATGACAACGGGTATTAAGAAAAGAAAAAAAAAACTGCGCAAGTTAGGAGGAATTAAGACGCTGCGGTAATGCTCAACGGACGCGCACGCGAGAAGCGCGCGCGAGTAGCCTGCTCCTGCTCCGTGCAGCGAGCCTCCTCCCATGGCTCATGCCGAGCCAACAAAAGTGGCTCTGACGGAACTTCCAGCGCACCCCCGGCGTAGTGTCGAAGCTTGCTTTCTGCTGGGCGAGTGTCACACACATCGGAGCAGGACGCACACCCTCGCAGCGACCTACTCTCCGACCCGCAGTTTTTTTCAGTTTCAAGAGGCCTCCAGGAGGCGCAGCATGTATCGACGGCCACGCGCTCCGCTGTTGGCACTCCTTTTGAGACCGATAGTACACGGATGGACACAGTGCTTGTGGCCTTGGGAATAGCATAGCCTTGAAAACCATTAGTCTGGAGGCAGGAATACAAGGCGTGCTGAAGCGCACGATTGGAAAACGTTGAGACGTCGAATCATGCTCGAGGCTTGAGAGCCGGCTTGTAAAGAGCGGCCTCTGATAAGGCAGGCTCTTGTTTGCAGAAGTGGTGCAGCCCCACTCAGGCGTCTTCCCAGGGCTGGCGGAATTGTTTCCACGAGCCATTGGCAGCAATGAGCCCATTCTGGTCGATCTGCCATCAAGACGGCCTCCGGAGACCAGCGGCTACTGACAGAGCCAGCTGCAGTCGTGCCGAGGGGTGCAGCTGACGTGCAGGCGCACCCGCAATCGCTGCACCTAGGCGAGTACAAAGCCGAGCGATGCGGCGGGGAGCTAAACCTACGCCTACCTCCAGGCGGTGACAAGAAGGCCGGGGCTCCACCCACGGCCATGACGGGGCCACCGGCTGGATGACGAGAAGCCAGAAGTCCCAAGATGTCATGTCACCTGCCGGGAGGTAGGCGTAGGCTTAGCTCCCCGCCGCATCGCTCGGCTTTGTACTCGCCAAGGTAAAGCGACTACGGGTGCGCCTGCACGTCAGCTGCACCCCTCGGCACGACTGCAGCTGACTTTATTAGAAGCAGTGCCGCCGGCGTTTGGACGTATATTTGTGCTACTAAAACCAACGTGTTGACCTGCCCATGATAAATTTGTGTCGGTATATAGCTTTCATATTGTTGCATCTACATCGACATTAAAGCTTGCTAGTGCTTAGAGGGATCACTGCGGATTACCGTAACGTCATCCAATCAGGCTGGACTCTCTTTTTGCTTAGACGGCAATGTTACCAAAGCTAATGAGTTGGCTGCTTATTGCGACTACATAGGAGTTTCAGCGGCTTTAATATCGGAAGTTCATCGTGACACATCTACGTGAATAAAAGGCTAGCTAACTGTTTCAAAAATGTATTCAATCTAGCAGCTCAAAGAAGAATCAGCGTATTTGCCACGCCAAGGTTTTCTTAATTTTTTTTCTTCATAAAATTGCATCTGTGAAGTTACGCGCTGTGTACTCCAAAAGGTTTTTGCTTCTTGTTGTTATTGCTTTTGTTTTAAACTGACCTCGATATAAACAAAAGAAGGTTGAAGAAAAACGCGGATTTTAGTCGCCAAACGTTATTTCTAGACAATAAAAAGGTATTGCGTTTTAATCATACTTGTTCCTGTTATGGCCTTGAAACACCTGTTTGGAGCGCTATGCCGATACTGACACTGGTGAATGTTCGTATCGTCGACGAGATGGTAAGCACAGCTACAGTTTCATTTGAAGATTGTGGCTGCAAGGATAATTAATGCACTCTGTACTTTTGTTACGAAAAAACAAAGAACATACGAATTAAGGTCATTAACAAAACGTTTATATTACTACCAAATATGTTGTCAAAATGTCTAGACGGGACGGATATAAATAAATAAAATTACCCTCATTTAAATCAAGACTACTTTCTTTTAGGCCAGTGTGTCTAAATCATGAAAAAAATAATTATTATTTTCGACTAAAAATATTGTTTATAATATGCTACTCTCTGCAACAATGCATAAATAATTTGTTATTGTGGAAGTAAACATGCATAGGCATCTGGGGCAAATAAAAATACTGAACCGTTTCCTAGTTTTCAGGACTTAACCATGACAAAGATGCTAAAGTTTACCTTATTCATCACACAGGTTAGCCATGTGTGAATATACGAGAGTTTCATGGTGATAATAGAGTATTGCAAGCCGGGCGACTAGCCGCCGCCATGTCTCTGCTCGTGCGAATGCAAGCGGGGCGACTGCCCGTGCAAATGCAAGCTTGCCGAAGCTATCATCACGCGCACGCTGCACATGCTTGCGTACAAGGGGCACCAGTCGCGGCGCAATGCTTGCAATGGACTACTCCTATAAATGCGTCACCGCGCGCGCTGCATTCTGGGAATCTGCGGGGCAGAAGCGGAGCGCGTATTTATTTTGCTTCTCACTTATTCCCACAATGCATAACGTGGAATTACGCCGCGATGAGGCACTTCTAGTTTTGAAATAAATCTATTTTTATAGTGCCAGGGTGTTTATGGTAGAAATACAAACCAGATGGTGATATTGGTGGTACTGGCCAAATGTAAACTATTATCAGAGCGAGCCCTCGTTAAACCCTTTGTCCCATATAAGACACCCCAAAACTTCAGTTGAACGTACAGCGCACTGACGTCGATCTGACCGTACTACCTTTCACGAGAGGCTTGATAGCCGTGTGCGTACTACTTATTAAAACAGTTAATGTACGTGTAACTGACTACAAAAAAAAAATAATCGGGGTTTTCTTGGCCCTACTGCAAAATCTCAGTGCTTTCTTTCTGTGGCCTTTGATACGTACTTTAGCTATTTAAAACGTTATATCGCACCGTTATCAAGCCCCTCGTAAAATTTTTGACCGTCTGTTCGACTCTAGCGCGCTGTACGTCGAACTAAAGTTTTGGGGTGCATTATATGGGACAAAAGGGTGTACGGTGATACCCTTTTTTTTTTTTTTTTTAGAGTCGCACAGCACGAGCAAGTCGGCGCTCAGGCGGGCTCCGGAAGACCAGCCACGTCGCTCATCACACATGCTCCCCTGCAAAAGTTTATCATGGCCTAGTGAAGGGCATATGAGAGGACGACGAGTTTGGCTCGCGGGACTTTAAAGGCTTCGAGCGATTGACGTGGACGATGTGTCGACCATGAGTCCGGCGATCGGGTGTTGATGTCACGGGCTCGACCATGCAATTCACCGGCTATGATTGTCAAATCATTTGGAAAGGCCCCTGGTACCGGGAGAGAAACTTCTCACACTACCCGACTTGGCGAGATGGGAAACAAAATTGAAACTTTGTCTTTAGGTAAAGAGTTGTGTTTTTTGCGTCGCTCGTCGTAGTCGCGCTTCGACTTTTCCTGGCAACGAAGTGTTCGCGTCCAGGCAAGATAACGAGAGGCATAGCCTCCTCTATACGGAGAAAGCCTGGCACATCGACCATAGAGTAACACAGTAAACGAAAAGAGTGGCCATTCGAGCCGATTCGCGGCCCAGGAGTTAGGGACTACGACGACCGTTCAGTGGCACTGCAGTCACACACTTAATTTAGACATTTATTATATTTTCACCCTTGATAAATTACTCTATAACCTAACATTTCAAAATTAATAGCAGCTACAAATACGTTTAAAAACAATTTGAACAGCTGCGGCTTTGGCTGCGGCTCAGTGGATGGCTTTGGGGCCGTCGGCTCGGTGGACGGTAGCTTTCCCGGCTTTCCGGTCACGTCGAGCGAAAGGTTGCATATTAGTCAGTGTCTCGTGAGTGTTAGGCTGGTTCGGTTTCACAGCTCATGCGGGCGAGTTGCCGATCGCGTGGACTTTTCTTGCCATACAAGTGTAGCAATGACCTCATTTAGAGCCTGCATTCGTACCCGACCGTCCTGAAGCCGCTCTAGATCTGTTCGTCCAACCGTGGATCCCGAAAGTGCTTTGGATAATCGTCCCTACCAAGTTGCATTAGGTCAGTGTCTCGTGAGTGTTCGGCTTGGCCTATGGGCGCTAAAAACAATTTGGCGGCCTAGAAAGCAAGATACTATTTTCTTTCTAATCGGGGAAGTGTTGATGTGGTTGACGCTAAGCTAGCACTTTTAAGTTGCCTGCAGTACGATAAAAATCGCTACGTATTTCTGTGCATGCTGTAAATATTTGCGACACCGCGGGCCTTTCGCTACGGGGCTACGCGGTGCCGCTACTTTTCCGAGCGTGTAATAAATACTATTTTCGTTATTTTATTTGATGAAACCGTTTTTAGAAATGGAAACTCCGTTTTCGTTTAGTTACTCCATAATTTTATCAGAGGGTCTGTATCTTTTCTGTTATTCGTTCATACTAAAAAAAACTTCAGGTTTAATTACGATTTGCGCTGCTTTTAGACTCCTGGGCCAGCGTCCTGGTGCAGACTTGGAAACTAGCGCTCGGTTTCACCACCTAGTTCTCGAGTCAAGCAATTGCTGGTTATTTCAGTAAAAGGGAATGAGGCAAAATAATTCAAATCAAATCCAGAAAACAATGCAAAATAAGCGAATGCGAGACCAAAATCTCCATGAAAATACAGAAGCACAGATGATGTTAAAAAGAACAAAATCAGTCACAATTTTATTTATTTCACAAAACTGCCAGCCAAGTAAAAGGCCACGGCAGGAGCATTCACTACAAGTAGAACACATGTCGAGTACATAACAAAAGAGATCACAGAATGAAAAAAGAAGATAAATGACACGGAGAGACACCATACACAATCAAAATGCTTTCTTAACACTTCACAAATGTGCGGGTAGCTTTACTCACAGGTGCAGTCACTTTTACATATCATAAAATACTTCTAAAGCCCTTACACCTTCTAATGCTGTTACTGGTACGGTACACCTGTAGACAATAAATTGTACAAATTACATGGAATTGAACATCGAGCTGCTTGATGAGACGGGTCTGCAGGTATCCGACTTCAGATGCACGAGTGTGTTATATGCTGCAAGTTTGGCTCACCTTGTATGCTAACGAATCCATCAGCTTGTGCATTATGTCTGACACAAACTTGAAGTCCTGTAGATGCCAATGAAGTGTGCATTCTACAGGCAAAAGCTACCCCAATTCCCCAGTACCACATTAAAACCATGGGAAGCGCAAGAAAGATAAATCTTAAAAACTTTCTCGAGGATCCCTTTACTCCATGCAGTCCCCTTCATAGTGGACTTTTCGAGACACTTAAGTTGATCTGCAACGAGAAAGCGCTTAAGTCAAAATTGTAAATTGTTCTCTTCACGTTGCAACTGATACTCCTGTCATTGCGCCAATATCAGTTTTATCTGCATTGAATATAGTTCTTTGTAGCTCTTTGTTATTCATCAGTACACCAGAAAAACTGGCATCCTCATGATACTGCCTGATACCAAGTGTAAACTGTGCCTGAAAAAGAAAAAAAAGATAATTACTTTAGTCTTGTTAAGTGGCTAACAGTGAGACGATAAGATCGGATGTAAGTAACAGTGTGTAACTGTCTGCACACTGCCAGGAAATAAACAGCAGTCGAAAATGAAAACTCATCAGCTGTTGCTGCGGCAATCTGTCCAGGACAAGCTGGAAAAGCAAGGGCCTGTAGGGCGCTGCTCAGACCTTGCTCGGGCAGCCATGGGACGGCACACACTTCTAGAATGAATAAATGAACAGAGACAACAGTCGTTGTAGGTGTGCCTCGGTCGACCTGGAAACAGTATCATTGTGCTAAACTCACCAGCAGCGCTTGGGGGGGGGGGGGGGGGGGGGGGGGGGGAGGGGGGAGGGGGGTTGCCGAACCAGGCTGCTCTTGGGAAGCTGGGAAAGTTACGTTCGGTACAGCGCCGCTTGGAACTTGCTGGGGGAGCCTCAGGAGGACACACTCGCCTAGAATCACCAAACACGGCACTGGTGGTAGGTGAGCCTCAGTTGACCTGGAAAGAGTATCGGACTGCCAAACTCACCAAGAGCTGTGGTCACTGCGGCAGATTGCCCCAAGGGAAAAGCTCGGCTTGGACCTTGCTGGGGGTCCTCGGGAGGACACACACTCCTAGAATGGACAGAGATGGCACTAGTGGTAGATAGGCCTCGGTCGACCACGAAACAGTATCGGACAGCCAAACTAAAGAGCAGCTGCGGTTGCTGCAGCAGTCTGTCCTGGGGATGCTTCAGTACTGTGGGCACTACCTTGTGGTGTACTATTCTGGTTTTGCTGGGGGTGCCTCGGGGACTTTAGGGAGGCAACCAAAACAAACAAATGGAACTGCATTTTGTAAAAGAGGCATCCAAAATCATCAGGTTGTGCATCGAATTTGTATCATAAAACTGATGCAACGTGTCTCACTGAAGAAAAAGATATTTTTATATTTTGTGAGATGTTGTACATACCATTTACATTTCCAGTTTCCTTGCGGTGGTGGTTTACTCTCATTGTTGAAGGTAACGAAAAAAGAAATGTTTGGGAGAGCATCTTTCTTTAATTTTTTGCACTCCTTTGTTTTGCAGAATTAGTGTTTTGAATTGGTCGATACTGAAGTGGTCCTGTAATAGATTGAAGAGATCGGACTTTAGTCGAGAGCACATCGTGTAACGGCACCTCAAACGCCCGTTTCTGCAGATCCTAGGTTAGCCTGCCAAAGGCCTGCACGTGAAGTTTGCGCGCTGTCAAAGCTGCTGGCGCGAGTGTGGGGTTGATCTCAAATGTTTCATTTGCTTGCGTTTTTCATTTCAATAAGACTACGAGCGAAGGAGACCCTATTGACGCTACGAAAGCGAACGCACTTTGAGCGGGCTAAGCACACACGCTCGTCCAGTAAGAGCGTCGTCAGAGAAAACATACTCCTGCTTGTCGCACTGACTGCACTTGCACTTATATTGAAACAGAGTATAGATACAGCCCAATGCTCGGGTCCGCAGCTGCGGCAGTGTTTCAAGCATATCTGTGCGAAACAAAGTATGGTACGCGAGCACGTACGCAACACTTGACGAGCGCGTACTCCGCACGCACCCGTATTGGGAGCGATGCCGATGCCACAGGCACGAGCAGGAGCAGGCCGTTTGAACGACTTAAGGGCTGTTTATACTCCGACGTTGAGCGCAGTGAACGCAGCGTAGCGCAGAACGCGCGCCTTTCATTGGCCGGCAACCAGGAACTCGATATCTGCGACCAATCGGTATATGTGCGCGCTGCGCTACGCCGCCGCGCCCGTTGACGTTACGTTGGAGTATAAACGTACCTTAAGGCCCCGACGCACAGTTGCGTTTGAGAGCGTTTCACTGCGTTGCGACTGCGAGAACGCAGGACATCCATACTTATTTTATCGCGTGCCAAGCAATTCCTTGAATTAGATTCCACGCTACGAAGCACAGATGTGCCGGTGACTCGCTTTCGTTTCTCGACGCAACGCAGTCAAACGCTCTCAAACGCAACTGTGCGTGGGGCCTTTACTTCCACGGCACGAGCGTCCGTGCATGCCAAGTCGGCAATGTTGTGCTCGCTATTACATCGCTCGCGTTTACGGTGGAAAGGAATGCATACTCACTCTAAACAGCTGTCTTTTTGCACGCTAATGAGTATACAGAGCACCTACCTCGCATACCTTTACGGCTCCCGTCGGGTTGAAATCTTTTCGACCGATTCGGTGAAGCAAGATCTTCCTCCGAGGTTCATTTTCCGTTTCAGAGGGAGCACTGAAAAGCTTTCCAGTCGACTTTTCTACGGGCGCAGCAGCCCGTCAGCTGCGGCGTATCAACATCTAGGGAAATTCATGACGACCGGAAGTCCAAAACCAAAAGCCAGATTCACGGTCCCTCTTTCTTTGCGCCGGTTTAATTTGCGAGTACTCCTACTCCTCGCTAAGTCAATGAGGTACTTACGGCCGCTGAAGGTTCGTATTTCAACGGAAGCTCTCACGGTTATGATGGGCGTCATGCAAGGGAGCGCTGACTTGATTTCGGTGCAGTGCTCGGATTCACTACTTTGTGATCGAAACCATGGCACTTCTCTCCATGATCAAATGGATCCCATATTGCAACGCCTCGCAGTGTTCCGAGCAGAGATTTTTGGAAGTTGTGCATTGACTAAATCACTCTGCGTGGAAGGGTAGCTACAACAACAGTGTAATAGCAGACGGTTTTGACTTTTTTTTTAAGGACACTATTCCCGTGCAAGGTACCCCTCCAAAGTTGATAATAAAAGAACTGTTATAAAAATGAAAGCCGTTTACAACTCCCTGTAACGCCGGGTTAGAGCGCAGCTCTTGAGGAGGAGGAGGAAAAGGTACTCGGGAAAGGGTATACCCCTCCTCCTCTTCCTCCTCCTCCTCCTCCCCCCATTCTTCAATGTCCTCCGGGGGGGGGGGGGGGCGGTGAAAATTTTCCGCTAAGTTTAGCGGGGAAAATTTTTCGCTAGATTTAGCGGGGAACATTTTCCGCTATATTTAACGGGGAAAACTTTCCGCTATATTTAGCGGGGAAAATTTTCCGCTAGATTTAGTGGGGAAATTTTCCGCTAAATATAGCGGGGAAATTTTCCGCTAGATTTAGCGGGGAAAATTTTCCGCTAGATTTATCGGGAAAAGTTTTCCGGGGAAAATTTTTCCGCTAGATTTAGCGGAGAAATTTACCCATCATGCACCGCGCGGTTACGCCGACGCCGACGCCGACGCCGACGGCGACTCCGCTCAAGCCAGAAACGGGCGCCTAAGAGCTGCGCTCTAAAAAACAAAGTATTAGCGCAGGGACAGACAAAAGGGGGTGGAACGGTCGTTCCTATTCCGGAAATAATGATAACTAGAGAAGCAATTTTATTGAAATTATTAGATCTTAATAATAGATCTTAAGATTATTACTATTAAGATGAAGATCTTAATAGTAGATCTTAATAAATAAAAAAAATATGAAAGCCGTTTACAACTCCCTGTAACGCCGGATTAGAGCGCAGCTCTTGAGGAGGAGAATGGAAGGGTACTGAGGGATAGGATGGTAGGGTACTGAGGGATAGGTGACTCCCTGAGGTCACGTGACCTCGGCGGGGGGGTCACGTGACCCCCCTGAGGTCACGTGACGTCATGGGGGTCACTTGGACTGAGGGGGTCACGTGACCTCAGGGGGTAACCCTCATGACCCTCGTGAGGGTAACCCTCGTGACCCTCGTGAGGGCAACCCTCGTCACCCTCGTGAGGGTAACTCTCATAACCCTAGTAACCCTTGTGAGGGAACCCTCGTGACCCTCGTGAGGGTAACTCTCATAACCCTCGTGACCCTCGTGAGGGTAACCCTCGTGACCCTCGTGAAGGTAACCCTTGTGACCCTCGTGAGGGTAGCTCTTGTAACCCTTGTGAGAGTAACCCTCGTGAGGGTTACGACGATTACGAGGGTTGTTACCCACACGAGGATCACGGGGTTACCCTCGTAACCCTCGTGAGAGTAACCCTCGTAACCCTCATAACCCTCACGAGGGTTACGATGGTTACGCCGACGGCGACGCCGACGCCGCTCAAGCCGGAAACGGGCGCCTAAGAGCTGCGCTCTAAAAAGTTTGGTCCAGTCAAGATGCACTTTCTTTCTAAGGAGATGCGCTAAGAGGGTTTTATTCTATCCGTATTGAATGTATGCAATATCATTGCAGTCCTCACGTCTCCCCTCTAATTGAGAAGTGTGCACGAGTACTCATTTTTTATACCTGGAGATAAGCTGACCATTTACAATTATAGATACATTTGATTTCTTTGACATAGACTGTATTTCAAATACTTGTGTAGTATTTTAATATCTTGCAAATACATTTCTTCTTCAGTATTTGCTACCCTATCTTAGTTAGATTTCTCACTATTTCTTACTCGGTATTTCAAACATAGTCTTGAACCATCGAATATATATATATATATATATATATACATTATTTTTTTTATTTATCGCAAGAGTTTATGAATTTAGGGATCGCCATGTCAAAGCTCGACCGATTGCAAACTTGGAGCCAAACGACCAAACATGGAACACAAAACAAGGCACGAGCAAATGGCAACAAAGTCCAAACGGACAGCACCAAGTAGGCCTGCCTTTATCCGTCTCCTTGTCCATTATTTTTTAGTTTTCTATGAATGACACGTGACGCTTGGAGCTAGCAAAGTGCTCGTGACGTCATCAGAATTTCACGCCTTTTGTCTGAACCTAGAGTGATTCCGTCAGTGGAAAATTGTGACGGCAAAGCTCGGTACGGTCACAATGAACCACTTTTGTAAATCGCCGGTTCAGGAGGTTCTGGTATACAAATGCGCGAGAACTTTCTTTTCAAGCGAGCGCGGACACTCTTTCGGCCAAAGGAGCAAGATCTTGTTAGCTTTATTCAGCTGCAGTCAACTGTAGGTACCTTGCAGTGGCCTAGATTGGGCTTCCCCAAAGCCCCTTGTAGGCCTATTGTGGCATAACTTTAGCTCGCAAGATTGTTTGAAAGCGTTTCTTTCATCCCCTTCAGAATTCGCGAATTATTCCATTCTCGGAATCCTCAAACCCATTTTCCTGTCAGGAAGAGCCAGTTATTCCTAAACTGGCGAATTCTGATTCTGGAATCTTGAACTCGATGTGTCAGAATGGTTTGAGCTTGTGCGGAAGGGGGACAAGGGAATGGGAATTGGAAGCGGATTCATGGACGCTCTCAATTGTGTTACTTGTGTTTCCAGTCACGAGTCCTCGGGATCGTGGACGAAGGGGGCCGAAGCACCCGCCGAAAAGTGAACGACTCGCAGCCTGGTTGTGAGGTTGAACGATGACTGACCGGGGCGGCGTGCGCTCCTCGGTGTTTATTGTCGCGGTGACCAATGTTGCGCGCCGGGCCTGGCGGTCATCGACGGGTGGACTGGAGGGGGCGTTACGTGCTTCTCACATTTAAAGCCCCTCTATCCTGGGAAAAGTGGCGCCATTCTTTGAACTAGCCGCCGCGCACACTATTGGCCAGTTGTCACGTGACATCTGGCTTTCGGTTTTGGACTTCCGGTCGTCATGTATTTCCCAAGATGTTGCTACGCCGCAGCTGACGGGCTGCTGCGCCCTGTGGCTGCGCTCGTAGAGAAGTCGACCGGAAAGCTTTTCAGTGTTCCCTCTGAAGCGGAAAATGAACCTCGGAGGAAGATCTTGCTTCACCGAATCGGTCGAAAAGATTTCAACCCGACGGGAGACGTAAAGTTATGCGAGGTAGGTTAGCATGCAAAAAGACAGCTGTTTAGAGTGAGTTATGCATTCGATTCCACCGATTCCACCGTAAACGCGAGCGATGTAATAGCGAGCACAACATTGCCACCTTGGCATGCACGGACGCTCGTGCCGTGGAAGTAAAGGCCCCTACGCACAGTTGCGTTTGAGATCGTTTGACTGCGTTGCGTCGAGAAACGAAAGCGAGTCACTGGCACATCTGTGCTTCGTATGAAGCGTGGAATCCAATTCAAGGAATTGCTTGGCTCGCGATAAAATAAGTATGGATGTCCTGCGTTCTCGCAGTCGCAACGCAGTGAAACGCTCTCAAACGCAACTGTGCGTCGGGGCCTTTCAAACGGCCTGCTCCTGCTCGTGCTTGTGGCATCGGCGTTGCTCCCAATTACGGGTGCGTGCGGAGTACGCGCTCTCGTCAAGTGTTGCGTACGTGCTCGCGTACCATACTTTGTTTCGCACAGATATGCTTGAAACACTGCCGCAGCTGCGGACCCGAGCATTGGGCTGTATCTATACTCCGTTTCAATATAAGTGCAAGTGCAGTCAGTGCGACAAGCAGGAGTATGTTTTCTCTGACGACGCTCTTACTGGACGAGCGTGTGTGCTTAGCCCGCTCAAAGTGCGTTCGCTTTCGTAGCGTCAATAGGGTCTCCTTCGCTCGTAGTCTTATTGAAATGAAAAACGCAAGCAAATGAAACATTTGAGATCAACCCCACACTCGCGCCAGCAGCTTTGACAGCGCGCAAACTTCACGTGCAGATCTTTGGCAGGCTAACCTAGGATCTGCAGAAGCGGGCGTTTGAGGTGGCGTTACACAATGTGCTCTCGACTAAAGTCCGATCTGTTCAATCTATTACAGGACCACTTCAGTATCGACCAATTCAAAACACTAATCATGCAAAGCAAAGGAGAGCAAATAAATTGAGGAAAGATGCTCTCCCAAACATTTCTTTTTTCGTTGCCTTCAATCATGAGAGGAAACCACCACTGCAAGGGAACTGGAAATGTAAATGGTATGTACAACATCTTACAAAATATATATAATTTTTTTCGTCAGTGAGGCACGTTGCATCAGTTTTATGATACAAATTCGATGCACAAACTGATGACTTTGGATGCCTCTTTTACAAAATGCAGTTCCATTTGTTTGTTTTGTTTGCCTCCCTAAAGTACCCGAGGCACCCCCAGCAAAACCTGAATAGTACACCTCAAGGTAGTGCCCACGGTACTGAAACATCCCCAGGACAGACTGCTGCAGCAACAGCAGCTGCTCTTTAGTTTGGCTGTCCGATACTGTTTCGTGGTCGACCGAGGCCTATCTACCACTAGTGCCATCTCTGTCCATTCTAGGAGTGTGTGTCCTCCCGAGGGCCCCCAGCAAGGTCCAAGCGAAGCTTTTCCCTCGGAGCAATCTGCCGCAGTGACCACAGCTGTTGGTGAGTTTGGCAGTCCAATACTTTTTCCAGGTCAACTGAGGCTCACCTACCACTAGTGCCGTCTTTGTTGATTCTAGGCGACAGTGTCGTCCCATGAGGCCCCCCAGCAAGTTCCAAGCGGTTGCTGTCCCGAACCTAACTTTCCCAGCTTCCCCAGAGCAGCCTGGTTTGGCAACCCCCCCCCCCCCCCAAGCTGCTGGTGAGTATAGCACAATGATACTGTTTCCAGGTCGACCGAGGCACTCCTACGACGACTGTTGTCTCTGTTCATTTATTCATTCTAGAAGCCCATGGCTGCCCGAGCAAGGACTGAGCAGCGCCCTACAGGCTTACTTATTACCAGCTGAACGTTAGGAAAAGCGACGGAGAGAGAAAGAGACACACCGCTGGACTAGCAACCTTTTTAATAAACTTCCTTTTCCTTGACCTCATCCTAAAAAGGGTAGCTTCTTCTTCTTCAGTCAGAGCTCAGACAGAAACTTCCTTTTTTTTCCCCCACGAACCGTGGAGTTTTCCTCTTCTTCGACTTTCGGATCTTGATCCGAAAGTCGAAGATCCGAAAGTCGAAGAAGAGGAAAACTCCACGGTTCGTGGGGGAAAAAAAAGAAAAAAAAAAAAAAAAAGGAAGTTTCTGTCTGAGCTCTGACTGAAGAAGAAGAAGCTACCCTTTTTAGGATGAGGTCAAGGAAAAGGAAGTTTATTAAAAAGGTTGCTAGTCCAGCGGTGTGTCTCTTTCTCTCTCCGTCGCTTTTCCTAACGTTCAGCTGGTAATAAGTAAGCATGAATAACCAACCGGCTCAGCTACAGGCCATCCCTACAGGCCCTTGCTTCTCCAGCTTGTCCTGGACAGATTGCCGCAGCAACAGCTGATGAGTTTTCATTTTCGATTGCTGTTTATTTCTTGGCAGAGTGCAAACAGTTACACATTGTTACTTACGTCCAATCTTATTTTCTCACTGTTAGCCACTTCACAAGACTACATAATAATTATTTTTCTTTTTTCAGGCACACTGTTAACACTTAGCATCAGGCCGTATCATCAGAATGCCAGTCTTTCTGGTGTACTGATGAATAACAAGGAGCTACAAAGACAACTATATTCAATGCAGATGAAACAGATATTGGTGCAACGACAGGAGTATCAGTTGCAACGTGAAGAGAACAATTTATAATTTAGACTTAAGCGCTTGCTCGTTGCAGATCAACTTAACTGTCTCGAAAAGTCCACTATGAAGAGGACTGCATGAAGTAAAAGCATCCTCGAGAAAGTTTTTAGGATTCATCTTTCTTGTGGTTCCCATGGTTTCAATGTGGTACTGGGGAATCGGGGTAGCTTTTGCCTGTAGAACGCACACTTCATTGGCATCTCCAGGACTTCAAGTTCGTGTCAGACATAATGCACAAGCTGATGGATTCTTTAGCATACAAGGTGAGTAAAACTTGCAGCATTTAACACACTCGTGCGTCCTTGAGTATGCATCTAAAGTCGGATACCTGCAGACCCGTCTCATCAAGCAGCTCGATGTTTAAAACCCGATGTGGTTTGTACAATTTATTGTCTTCAGGTGTACCGTACCTGTAACAGCATTAGAAGGTGTAAGGGCCTTAAAAGTATTTTATGACATGTACAAGTGACTGCACTGGTCAGTAAAGCTACCTGCACGTTTGTGAAGTGTTAAGAGGGCATAGTACCTCCAAGCGCCATAGAGAATACATGTAGATTTTTGACGTTTTCGAAAAATTCCTACATGAGAACCGCTCTTTGTATTTGCTTGAAACTTTTACGATAAAGAGATTAATACTCAATTGGTGCATTCGTGCAGTCATGTCTCTGAGTGTTTAGTACATATATATTTTTTTTAATCTTGAAATCGACTGAAAACGGCTGTTTTGACACTTTTGGGTTCAACGACGTTTTACATAATCCATTAATTTTTAAAAAACACTTGTGTTCGCAGTAGTGCCTCTAAAATTTATTACGGAATCGATTGGTATAAAAATAATTAGTGTAGGATAATCCGTTTCGGATCTACAGCGATATTTCCGAAAGCAAGTTTTCGGTCTCAAGTTTCAACTATTTTTATGTGTTTTGCATTTTGTTCTTCTCCCGCTAGATGGCGGTCTCTGTCCGCAAGGACGAGAGATCAAGTAGTTTCTCCGTGTGGCATCTAGCACGCATTTGTCTTGTATTCATACGCGATCTTCTTTCGCGCGGGCGAGAGCGAGAGCTGGTGACGGGCAGTTCAACGCAGCTGCGCTTCGCGTTTGGTGCGTTCGAATTTGTGTCGCTCGGAAGTGTTGCGTTCGCCTCTGGCGTCATGGGTCGAAAGCAAGCTCCCTATGGCAAGCGAAAGCTTCTGAAGCCCCACATTGAGAATACTCATAAGCGACCGTCTGTGGAAGCTTCGCACGTTGAGGTTTCTGGTGAAATTGAACCATCGTGTTCCAACCCGGATGGTTTTGTTTGCGAGATTACCGAAGGTGGTCCTCAAGCCGCAACCGTTCGAGGCTCGCCGTCCACGCTCCTCGGCGAAGGGTTCCCGGTATGTCCCGTGGCGGCGGTGGTCGGTTAAAAAGACATAAATTTGTAAATATTTGCGACCAAAAACAACAAATAAAGCTCATTTTTCTTATTTCATGTTTGTTTGTTTTCGTACGTTTGAACGCCACTAACGCTGCTATCCCGTTTTAGCTAACTCTTCGCTCTTTTTGTCGCATGTTTAGTGTTTTTATAGAATGCCGCTATCAGAATATTACAGCATATTTTTATTGTGGGTGCCACGTGACCTAGGGGACACTCTAGCCATAGCTATTCGAAATGTCCTTCGAGTCAAAATGTCCACTATTGGACGTTCTAACTCGTTGGAAAATACGCTTTGTTAATTCGTTGAATATTTTGATCTGGAATCCTGGCCTGACTCAACAACTCATGCATAAACCGTTTAAAGTTTTTTTTTTTTTTAGAACATTTGGTTTGTGTCGCAAGATATTTTGTTTTAGCTCCCGAGAGAGTACGCAAGCTCTGTCTCTCGCGCCCGACAGTGGATGAAACCGCCAAAGGCACATTGTTGCCAGAAGGTGCTGCTAATCTGGTTTAGAAAAGCTAAGGGGATCATGCTGTTTTATTTTCTTCTTGATTTCCACTTTAAAATGCCCTGCAGCTCAAAACAACGAGTGCACACGCATGAAACTAGCACTTCCTAAAAGTTAGACCGCTAAGAAAGTAACACCTCAGAAAATGCGCATACCACCTTTTCGTTTCGGGTATGTTTTGAACTGATCTTACTCACTATGCGAGCAAAAATCGATGCAAGTACTGAGAGCAATTATGCAATTTCGATGTTTTTGTAATTCGGTAATATAAATAACTATTTTTTTTAAGAAAGTAAAGACATCATAATTGAATAGGAACTTCCGTGCTAAAACGTGCAGTGCGAAGTGAAGACAAATACTTTTTTTTAATGTCCACAAAAAAATCGATCGCACCGTTTCCTTTCGCAAATTGAGGAGTTTCAGTAGACCGTTTCCGCTGCACGCTTAGCATCCGCATAGAGCTCCGTAATCCGCCACAAGACCTTGAACTATGCAGACAAGGCTGGCGGCGCATGCGCAGCTGCGGGGTTTTCTTTACGAGTTCTTTTAAACCCCCTCGGAATGACTTCACCATTTCGAGAAAACGCCGTTTTTTTTTTGGTTTTTTTTTTTTTTTTTTTTTTTTTTTTTTTTTATCGTTTTTGCTTGCAGGGCATTGTAAAAATCACAAACTCGCGAGAAAAAAGAATCTTGAGTACGCGTTACTTACAGCTTCGCAGCTCTAAAGATTCACGATAAATGTCGCCCAACTTGGGGAGAAACTAATCCTTTTTGTTGGAAGTATGACTAGCGTATGCTGGCAGCTCGTTTTCTGTTTGTTTTGTCTGTACTCCGTTTCACCGTACTGGGCAAACTTCAAAGGTCAGAGCTGCTGTGAGGGAATCAGTCGCGGAGCAAAGCGCGTGACAGCTATTTTTAGGAACAGTTCCCACCACCGTACGTTGTCACCGTGCCTCGCTCCAACACTCTCACTGGCTCACGGAAGCTTTAGTTTCCTTCGTTTGCCAGGTTATGGGGAAATGACGTCTCATTTCCTTACGTTTATACGCACTACACGCAGCCGAAACGCTTGAAAGAACATCGGATTGGGACACGTGTTATTGCTTACGTGCCCACGAGAGTGGACCCGGTTTTTGACTTAGTTGGGTTTTGCTGTGTGACGATTGCTAGGGTAGAAAACCATTAAAAAGAGCGAATATAGGTTCAAAAAAAAAAGAAAGATGAAAAAGGGGGGGGGGGGGGGGGGGGCGTTTGGCCTGTCTGCCATGCAAGTATTTCTAGGGCCGTCCCTGTGCGGGACCTTGGAACAGTTTATCCCAAGTCTAAACATTCTCCGATCAGCTGCCCTCGCCGAAGTGACCAGTTCAGGGAGAGGTGAGATCTGTACATAGGGGCAGCTGCGAGTGGGCCCGCTTTTGTTGTGCGTCTGCAGTGAGCGTACCCCAACTTGCCCAATTTGGCCGGACGGGCGCAGATTGTGAACTTTATAGTAAAAGATTTTTTCTAACGAGGGCGTCCCCAATGGATGTTGTCATCAACGACTAACACGAGGGTGTGCCCCCTCTAATGGGGAACTCATATGACGATTGCGGCTGTTTAGGCAAGCGATGTGTGAGAGCGCGCGTTGTAAGACATCTGCAACTTGTGACTTTCGGCCAAGCAATAGTGGATTCCTACAAAAGGGATTTCTCCGCAAGAATGAGAGAACGGAGTCCAAGTTGTCGACTAATTTTCTTATACTCATTCTTCTCGTGCGTTTTTTATTCTTATGCTGGAACAGGGTTGGGCAGTATCGCGATACAAATGTATCGCGATAGTATTTCAGAAATACATTTTGTATCTGTATTTCTGTATCGCGATACATTTTTTTCACCAGTATCTGTATTCCTGTATCGAAATACATTTTGAACGTTTCTTTGTATCGCGATACAATCAGGATGAAATGTATTTCGTTACATTTTTCGAGAAATACTCCCCCCCCCCCCCCCCCCCCCGAAAAAAAAACAAAACAATTCCGAACGCATTTTGTTTTAAAACTTTTGACGGCACTAGGGTTAAGGAGATGCTGGGGCATTGTTACTATGCTCACCAAATTTCCTTCCGATTCTTCAAAATATTTTTCTATGCGTCCTCTTCTCTCTTTTGAGAAGTGTTGCGTAGTCGGGAACTCGAATCAGGTGGCGTGCCAGGAGTGGAGTCAGAGCATCTTCTGCCGCAGGTCCTTAGGCAGGGATTTCTTGAGTCATTGTTTGCTGGCATCCAATGCCCGCTGCTAATCGTCTATCTTGCCTTAGCGGACACAGCCGGCAAAGCTGACTAACAGTCCGTTGCAGCACGAACCTGGTGGTGGTTGACTTAAAATAGTAGGATGACTCACGCTGTGAAGTTCAACACTTATTCGAATGCGTCAGTGGCTGCGCCCGTAATACTGCACGGCTTAAGGGTACGTCATCAGCCGACGTAAACATGACCCGCTGCTCTGGTGATCCGACACCCAGGAAGGAGGTCAGACGTGGCCTCGCTGTGCCGACTCAGACTTCGTACACCTGCGACTCGTCTCGAACTCGCTGTTTCTCGGAGAGCTCGCACCTGTGCCGGCAATATCAGGTCGCAATTCACGAGGTCTCTGTTTGGATGATGCGAAACTTGAGGACCGCAATCCATGCGCCGGTGGCGGAGGGTCGGCAGGAGGAACCTTCACAGCAGAGATGCCACCATATCGTTTTTTTCAACCGTAATAGAAGATAAGACATGTGTTCCAGGATGCTTCAGGTGGTCCACTATTCTCAAAAATTCCAAATGACACTGCCTGCACGATCTTCAACCAGGTAACTCACAACGAAAGTATGTATTGTCCTTTCATACAGCAGCGTGGTAAAGTTTAATGTTCAATGCCACAACTACAGATGAAAAATACCAGTTCATTCCACCGTGACCTCATGTGATCAATGTTGACAAGGGCGTCCTTATTGAACAGGGGCGTGGTGACGTATTCATGGGATTTAGGGTGACGTATAATTTATTTAGAGGTCGAAGTATTTTCGAATCCCTCGTAAGAAAGACAAGATGTCAGGGAAGGGACCGCGGTCAGTCCTTGATGAAACGTTTTCTTGAGTCCATTGAAGACTTCTCGTCGTCCGAAACAACTATTTTCAAGGCAAACCACGGGAAAGTAATTTCGGGATCAAAAACTTCCACTTCAAACTTCATCTCAGTTTTCGTCTCAAACAAATTTGAAAATGTATTGCAGTATCAGTATTTCTGTATTTGTATTTCTGCCCTCCCTGGAATGTATTCCTGTATCTGTATTTCCAAATACTTTTTGCCTCTATTTAAAATGTATTTCCGATACGTATCGCGATACATTTTTACAGATGTATTTTAGTATCAGTATTTTAGCTACTATTTTAATGTATTCCAGTATTTGTATTTCCAAATACTTTTTTGAGTATTTCTGCCCAACCCTGTGCTGGAAGTTGTTCTATGAACCCACACGCACCCACAAGAAGAAAAAAAACGAGAGAGAAACGAAAATAGCTTTTAGCCCTTTCCCCAAGCTAAAAAACAAAACAAACAAAAAAAAAAAAGAAGTAGAGAACGCGCTTCACGCCCAAGTAGTGTGCCTTTGTTTGGGGCACCCCCAGTCTGAGGGCCCCTATCCGTCTCGAAGGCTTGGTACTTGGGAGACACGGACCGTGGCGATTGAGAGAGGGGAACTGCCGCGGGACAAACGTGCTACAATCGCATGCCCTTCCAAGACTTGGGCGACCGCGGTCGTCGGAAAACCCTTTTTTTTTTCTTTTTTTTTAGGGCGGGAATAAAAAAAGGGGGGGGGGGTGTTTAGGCCCTGATTGTCTTCCTCCTTTGTGGCTTTTCGATGGATGCGCTCTGTTTATGTACGCGTACTAATTCCTTTTTTTTTCCTTTTAGTATTTGGTTGTTCTTGCCTTGACTCAGGTCCCAGTGTGTGCGTTGTCGTTGTATGCGTGCTATTTTTATTTATGTTAGTGCTTGCGTCAATGCGGTATCAAGGTGGACGAAAAAAAAAATAATAAAAAAATTGTGCTTTGACAAAAAAGAAGAAAAAAGGTTTGTTGTTTTTGCGGTCAGAAGCATTTCCAAAGCCCGTGGAACCTCGCCTTCGTTCCTGTGACATGTCGCTCGATTTCGCGTAGCACTCCTCGATTCTGAAGGCCACCGTGTTTTTCTGTGAAGAAGGCGATTTCGGGTGCGCGCAGTGTTACCAAAGGTGCAGGATTGAGAGCGTAACCCAACACTTGAAGAGAAGGGGAAGCTCTCTTCTTTTCGGGAGTCTCTTTTATGGGTCTCCAACATCTCAATTTTGCTCCCTTATCTGCTACCATTTCGCGCACAGTTTGCGCCATATCGAAATGAAAGCAAAAGCCGAAAGTGACGCTCGTTTTCCGCTCTATGAAATTTCACGCCAGCTCGTTGTCTTAGCTGGTACCTTGAGCGTTTCACAACGATGCAGAACGTAAAAAAAAAAAAAAACGTACGATGGCATCGTTTGTACACTCATAACTTCTATAACACCGAGCCGCCTCGTATCCTTTTGTTTTCCTTTCATTGTACTAATTTCTTTCTGCGCATTACGGCTGTTACGACGCCAAGTCCGTCTGCACTCTCGAATTTGAACTTAGGCTCAGACCAGGGACGGACCAGTCTAAATCAGGAAAATATAATTAACACTGTAGCAAAGTAAATCTATCATATCGATCGGAATTACGATTGGACACATTCCATTTGAACACGTACTGTGCACAGAGAATGCAATAACGAGTCAGCGTGCAAAACGCCGCCACACAACGCTAACATAACATCTCAGCGATTTTTGCATAGCACGGAGTACGGAAAAGAGAAAACAGTTATTAATTCACATAAACGAAGCAAATTTATCTGAAGCCCGCACACTCCGTAGGTGCAGTCTACCTAAGGTTATCAATAGACTCGACCATGTCATTTGTCGAAACAGATAAGACATTGGCAAAAATGGTTAGACTGAATAGGTGAATCTAACGGGCGCAATTACCAACCGACGGTCGCACGCCTTCAATTTCATTTCCATTTGTCACTGCGCAGCTTGGACACAATTTGGGGAGCAACACATGTTTACGTCGCCACCCAAGGTCTTCATTCAACGTGTAGTGCTGACCAAAATAAAATGCTAACACGACTCTCAATCGCTCACCGCAAAGTATACGATTTCGAAAAGGCGGTACTGTACGTCACTTGAAATAAAAACCCAAGTTATAAAAACGAGCGTCGTAAAAAGGGGGACCGACATTTTTATTCCTACCTCCGAACAGAAACGAGCGCCACGCACTGCATCACACAGCGCAGAGGCCGGACTCGGCCACACTGAGCTGACTGAGGCCTCATTCACACAGCCGTCGTTTCTCCCATCCCGTCACCGTCGCGAGGGGCGTTCCCGTCAGGGGAGAGGGTTTTCGGCCCGGTTTTCGACGGAAAGCTGTGCCCGCCGGGTGCCGGGCGACGTAGGGGAGCTGCTCTACGGCACCGGCGTCTCGGCTTCCCGGCAGATGACGGAGTCCCGCCCCCATCGAAAACCGACCAATCACAAAATAGAAAAGTTTCGCTAAGTTTGGAAGATTTTTCATCGTTCGGTTGCCAACAGTCAGCCAAAGCTTGTGTTTGTTTTTTTGTTGTTCCTTTTCGGCGGGAATTGCTAATAGCAGACGGAAAAATGGCAGCCATCGAAGCCGAGCACGGTGATGCCGAGCGAGCCGAGCGACCTTTTGATGCCGAAGCCCTCATCGAGTTGGTGAGAGAGCATAGATTTCTTTTTGATCATAGTCAACCTGACTTTAAAGATACTCAGATGAAAGAAAATAGATGGAAGATTATCGAGGAGGAACTGGGAATGAAAGGTGAGCGACCCGAAGACCGTGCGCGCGCAGTGGACTGAATGTTTCTTTTCAGAGGGCACAGCGGCATCAAAATTCGCCAACCTAAAGGACCGCTGGCGGCGGCTGAAAAAACAAGCTGGACGCCGCAAAGAAGTCTGGCGCGGGGGCGTCAGATGTTCCCAAGATTGCCTGGCGTTATTTCGCCATCATAAACAGCATGATGGCGACCGAGCGCCTAGGAACGTGAGTACAATCGTTGGTCGAATATATCTTAACGAAGTCTTCCAGGTGGGGCAGTGTTTGCGGGAATTCGAGGCTTGATCATAATTTGCAGGTTACTGCAATTGGGGACATCAGGGCCCCTCCCAATAGAAGTTTAAAACTCTGAGAATGTGCGCGTTACCAGCGGCGTAGACTTTCCATTTTCCCGGGCGGGGCAGGCTGAAAAGTTCCCTGGGTG
>JABSTQ010010462.1:0-255933 GCA_013358835.2 Ixodes persulcatus
GACAGTCTCTCACACAGCACCTTCTAGGCATTGTAGTTGATCACTTCAATTCACTGACTCCGCTTCTTCTACCTTTACAGCAACATTAAGCGATGAAAAGCAAATAAAAGAAACCTTGTCTGCTTGGATCGCTCGTGGAGGTGCGGAGAATAACAAAAATATTTTAAAAAATATTACACGCGCTCGCGGTAAGCACGAGGAGGGATACAACTCACGTGACTTCCGGCGATGCCTCCCTTCTGACCGCCCGGCACCTTGCGGTACACTGTTACGTCACAGTGCACGGCGGGAACTTTGAATTGGGCCTCATATTTCTATTTTTTATACAAAAACTACGCAACTCTATAGGGAAACAATTTTTTTGTAATGTCCTGATATGCCAATTCAACGCCTAGCATGAAAATTTTTTTATTTTTTTTGCCGTGTCAGAGGCCTTTTAAGGGCAATGGTAGGTTGACATAGGGATTTAAAACGTCGTGCCGGTATTTCAGCTTCCCTTGAAATAAACAAACGAAAACTTTCGAGGTCATTTTTTGCGCTTTCACTTGCTGGAAACAAAAAAACACTGAGGCATGTTAGAGTTATAAAATTTTATTTTAAATATTTTTTATTCCAGCCAAGGAACAGCTTAAACATGTATTTTACTGGGGGAATGAAACTCTTTCCAGTTGTGCCCTACAATGTGGGCTTTCTTTTGAACCCAAGATGTTATTAATTTATTTGTTAATTCTTTTAAAATAATTTTTTTTAATACTAGTGGTCTAATCTTCGTGCTTCCCACCAAGAAAACAGTCCTTAATAAAAAACATATTTGTAATGAAATACAGTTCATTAGCCTCAGCCGATACAGCAGGCACGCAGTATCAACTGACAAGAAACTCGCAGTGATAGGTCTATAAGTCCTTTTGCTGTTTACAAACACAGGCCGTTTCTTAAGCCCCAAGAAACTTCCTGTCACTCTGTTTCGGCAGACATTTTCAAGCCTCTTGATGTGAAACTTTCTGGGACGATAAAGTTCTACTAAAATAACAAAGTTGGGGATCCAGCGAGTTTCTCCTGTTGTGCTAAAAAAAAAAAAAAGATAGGTTGGGTCGGTCGTCTTACTGGAGTATTAAAACTATCCAAAAAATCTCTCGCAATAACCAGTCATTCAGCTAATCACCTTGAGAATTGGTCATTAAATATTGTATGAAGGTTACAAGCGGCGCTATGGGGGGGGGGGGGGGGCTGTTTGTCCTGATATTTGACAGGAGCCTGGCGAGGACGTAACTGCAAACAGCCCCTCCTTCGGGCGCTTTCAATAAAGGGGTCTCTGGTCGCAGAGGAAATGTTCCTTATATGTGCAAAAATAGTGTTTTTCTAGAAATCACAATTTAAAGTGCGGTTGCAAAGGCACAATTCTAAAAACCGCCTCGTGCATTGTCTTCTGCGTTATTTCCTTCGCATGGCCTGTCAAGTCTTTCCCGACCCCCTCGTCGTCCTCCTTTTTTCATATTAGTTGCCTTTTTCGTTAGATACCGAGGGATAATAGATGCTTGAGACTTGCCACGCCAAGAGTTTCTTAACAGACCAGTGACGATAGCTGCTATACGCCAACTCAACTCTGTTGCGTCACGCCGCGGTTGCTCTTCCGGCCTGGGGTGTTTGGCGGAAGTCGCGATGCGGGACGAGCGTTCCTCTGTTGTTTTGGAAGAAACCAGACTAAAACCTGCCTCGTCAAAACGGCGCGACTGGGACTGTAAAAAAGAACCGGGAAAGGTTAGAATATAATTTCGCATGCGTTTTCTACCTTCTTGGCTCAGAACTTGGATAGGTGCCCTGAAAAAAGAAACAGACACCGTCGGACCACGATTGCTTGTGCGGGAAGCCCTCTGGGCTGAATTCACGGATAGTGTTGGTCGTCAGATTGTATTGTTTTGTTCCAACATGAATGCGTGACAACCGTCAAGTTGTCCGGTCCACCCACGGACCACGTCAGTGAGTCTGAATGTTCAAACGGCCGTCTGATTGTTCATACCCTCACCTGCTCTTTCAAACTCGTTCAAGCTGTTGTCAGCTCGTTCAGACGACAGCAGCTATCATAGACCAAACGCGGCAATAAGAAGCCTCAAAAGACTTCTATGTTTTTGGCCTCAAAAGACTTTGACAGGCCTCAAAAGACTTCTATCTTTAAAGGTTGCTTTGGGTAAGTAGGCCGAGTGACGTCGCGACTAAAATAGCGAGCAGAAGTTTATCTAGTGAATCAGGTTTTAGCTTCCATTTTGCGGCGTTCACGCAGAATGAATTGCCGCACGCTACATCATTTACACGAAGTTTCGTGGAGCAACGAGCCTCGTTTATTTCGATCAGGTCACAGAGTAGTGAGTCACTGCTACAAGAAGACGTAGAATCGAAAATTTCAAGGCGAAAAAGAGCACGGGGACTGACACCGCCACGCCGACAACCTAACGTTCCAATGGCTCGTTGATGCGGGACACGGCGCTTCTTGCCCACACCCCATCGCGCATGCATAAGTACGATGACGTGCCGCTAGGGGCACTGCGGTTTCTTTGTAAACATGAGTTGGTCTATGTTCCCTGAGTACTTACGAAACGCAGGGCATAGATAATTATACGATTACACGAAATAATAAAACATCAAGGATGGGGACGGAAACAAATCTTTTTACATTTAGCAACAACAAACAATTACGCTTTTCGAGCCATCTGTCGTCCAAACTCCAACAAAAAGGTCGTTCTATGCTGTTGCTAAATGAAAAAAAAAAAAAAAAAAACGTTTTGTATCCGTCTCCGTCTTCAATGTTTTATCTTTTCATATATTTGCATCTATTCACCAGCACGCTCGTTTTCAATTATTATTGTATTATTATGTTTCACGCTGCGTGATAGGTTATTTTTAAGTTTTTTTATTGGCAAATGTCCCAATCTCATGGCTGCCAAGCTATACTAAGATAAGGATGGCTAGTTGGGCTAGGTGCCCACTCCTCATGGTGTAATACGCTAAGAAACGAAGACAAACACGAAGGAAGGAACTGGAACCGGAATTGACGGTTTATTTGGGAAATGTACGGTTAAAATATTAAAACCGGCACACTTGGCAGAACAATAAGATATGGTCTAAGAACACGCCCCCTCAGATTCCAGCGTCACTGGTTCCTCAGATAGTTAAATTATTTGTCGAACAATGACAAAAAAGGTGCGCTCACACCGGAAGTCATCGTTGTGGAATTTTGTCATTAAGGTTTTGTGAATTTCTCTGGCCGTTTTTTCTCCTGTAATGATCCATGACACGGGCCTTACCAAAGACGAGGCTGCGCTTGTCAGAGCTGGGCCTGCACTCGCAACGGCAACAGTGGACCGCTAGATGACCAGACGGAGACTGCTTGATTGCCAATGCATGCTCTCTGACCCTATCATTGATGTACCTCCCCATCTGGCCGACGTACACCAATATGCCACATGATAGGGGAATTTTTCGCTAAAGCTTCAGAAACATCTCAAAGATCATGCAGAGGATGCCCTGCTGCTTCACGTCTGCTAAACTGAGAGAGAAAATTGAGTTTCATTCGGTGAGGGGACAATTTTTTTAGTGCGGCCCCCCGGTCAAATTTTGTATTCGAGAAAACAATTGAATGCCCCTCTGCGTGTTTAACTGAATTTATACTGCTCCATCGCATTCTAGCGTAAACGCTGCTTTCGTTGGCAACATTGAAGCTCTGACGTCACAAAAGAGGAAGCGAGCATTTTTGTCTCGTCGTTCGCCTGCGAGTGAACGCCTCAGCGTGCTTTGTTTTTGTTTTTGTGCTCGACTTGTTTTGTGGTTGGGTGAGATTTTTGTTGCGCAGATGGGTGCCACAACTACGTGGCAGCACATGCGAGACAAGACATGACGTTCCACACTTTTCCGCGAGACGTGCAGTGACGAGCGAAGTAGATCGTCGCCGTGCCTAGGAACTGGGTTGCCGTCAAGATCGAGATCCCGCGTATGCAGCAATCATCTCACAGAAGAAAGCTACGAGCTGAGCTCTATGCGGACAGAAGGCTCGCAAGCTGAGGTGTGATGCTGTGCCAACGATATTAAACTACGTCCATCCACTCCTCGCCCAAATCGGATCAATCAATTTGATTATGCAGCGAAACCGAAACCAACAGCTGGGCCATTTGGAAACAATACCAGAAGTTGTATTTAGCACGCGTGCAGCCCGATTCTGTTTGACCCGCGCGTGAAAATGAAGCGCAATTACGATTCACCCAGCTCGTCTAAGTCAAGTGACAACATGCAATTGAACGATTCGCAGTTTGCCTTCGACCCGCGGACATCGCCTCTTAGGGAACGACCCGCAGCCTCATCACCGATCCAGTGGATCCGCCGACATGTGTACCCAGATGCCGCTTCGTGTACCTAGGTGACGCTTCACAGGCGAAATCTGCATCCTTTGCTTTGCAAGCGCCCCTAGTTTGATCGGTGGCCGTCGCAGTTGTGTTGGTTTTGTTTGTGCGAAACGGCATACGTTTGCTCGAAGCTTATGGCTGTCTGCGAGTAATTTCCTGCTAATGGCGTGACTTTTGTGTACATGTTTGGGAACTGCATTAAAGAACCGTATTTCAGTAGGGTGCAGCCTAGGAGACAACATAATTCGAAACGAAATACAAGACATCCATCGACCAACGCTAGCTATCCCGACCATCCGACAAACCTTTGCGTTTTGTGACGTCACGCAGCACCTACGGATTTCAGCCATTGACACTGGCAAAATTCGGGGTGCAGTTTCGTACATAGGCTCGTGAAAGGTTTAATTAATAACGGGAGATCATATATCAACATAAAAATGACGTTTGTCTACATGAAGGCTCCCTTGACGTAACGAAGGCAAGAACTTAAGTACTTCCGGTTTCGACCGGATAATCCCTTTAAGCAAGATTAGCAATGCTGCTCTTCACCAACTTTGAGTGCGCCGAGCTGAACGGGAAACATCCCTTTCTTGGAACGGGCATCACAGCTCCAGCAGGCATGCTCCGCACCGAAATACAAACCCAGACCCAAATGCTGTAGCCGACCTCGAACCGATGTCTCATGGGTGAATTTCAAGCTGTAAGAACAGTTGATGCAAATAATCCCTGGAGAAGGGGAACAAGGGGGACAAAGGACAAACATAAATCTCCAAACACAGCTAGGTTGTACCTTTGCATTTAATTGCATTATAATTGTAAGAACAGCTCGTGAACAGTTTTAAAAACACCGCGATCGGTTTATCGTCCGCAAATACAGGATGGGACAGACACACACCAATAATCGTCAAGGTAACGAAAAACTTTCACATGTTCCTTCTGTTGCATTTTTTACAGCAACGCTTGTCGCAATACGCAAGAAAAATGTCGCAAAAACGGTCCTGCATGCCCAGAGTGCGGACCCAGCTGTAAGAAGTGCAGCCTCTCCGTTGATAAGACGAGTGTCATGAGCCATTACAGGACAAAACGGCCAGAGAAATTCATGAAGCCTTCGTTATAAAATTCCACAATGATAACTCCTGTGTGAGCGCACTCTCTTTGTATTTTAAGCTTTTCAAAGGCCAGGCATATTCATTTCTGCCATTCGATTTGGTTGTGCAACGTTTTGAACTATCTGAAGAACCAATGATGCTGGCATCTTAGGGCGGGGGGGGGGGGGGGGGTGTTTTCGAGCGCAACTTTAAGGCACGACCAGATTGGCGTCGCGGAGGCCTGTGGCGCGACAGTCGGCACCACCGGCTGCCGACCAAATCCACTTTTCGGCTTCAACGGCGGCGCGACGTACAGCGCCGCAGAGCCAACCGCTCCTTGCGCTGTTCAGAGCTTGCCGCTCCGCGCCGCAGAAAGGAGGAGCCAATGGGAGGTGGCGTAGATAGTGACGTTGCCGATGCCATGGCAACGCTCAAGCCGGTCCTCCGCGCGTCTTTCACGTTCCGAAGGACGTAGCGTTCGTGTCGTCTGCTATTCCAATTTCCGCCCGATGCCTTCCCCAACGGAGCGGTTCCTTGACACTGTGCGACTGTTTCCCTTTTTATATGACAAAACGCAGCCAGACTACCTAGATAATGACGCTAAGAACAACCGCTGGGAAATTATAGGAGAGGAATTTGGAATTACAAGGAAGTTTCTCCGTGGCACTTGTTGCATGTCGTCTCTGTTGTGACGGATGTCGTGTTGATTTGGTGACACTTTCGAAAGTAGCCTTCATCTCTGGCGCGCCGCCGGGGCAGCAAAGCCAGTGGCGTACCAACTTGTTTTTGAGTGGAGAGAGGGGAGGGGGCGAACCAACCCCCCCCCCCCCGGGTCGCATATTTTTACTATTTTACTAGTGATGGGCTGAACTTTTGCTGAATTGAAAATTTGGCGCCGAATCTTCGGATTCGGCGGAGCCGAACTTTTGCCGAACTTTTCCTAAGATTTGGCAAAGATTCAGCAAAAATACTGTTACCAGACATAACGTTGATATTTAGTTTTTTCTCACGAAAAAGGTTTATGTTTGTTTTTCTTAACTTAGATACAACATGTAGTGCCTATTGACACAATTATTACTAAATAGGGCGGTGTTCTGCAAGATAATTGTATCGGTGTCACTTTTGTGTGTTTACTTGCAATTTTAGTGTATGCTTCCAGAGAGTGGCGTGACAACGAGGTTGAAGAAGTAGCCGGCGCAGTCACGAATCACGCTACGAGAGTTTTGATATTGAGACTTCATCAGCGCACGCCTGCAAGTGTGTTTACATTGTTAAAATAAAGGCAACCACTGCGTTTTTACTTTCTCTAGAAGTCGCTGTTTCGTGCGTGAAAACGAATGCAACGGTTGTTGAGCCCTATCCAGAAGAGATAACAATATTGTAAATATTCATGTTTTTCGATTTGAGTCACTTGACGTCAGCCTTGCAAGAAAGTGTGCGTTCCATATTCGCAACGTGCCGTTTTTAACCTTTAAAATGCCGGTTTCTGGTGTTAGGACAGACACGGACGTTTAGGAAGATGGGGAGAGTTAGGAATGTCGGATGTGCAACGTCGAGCATGATAGATAGTTCTGTGTTTAGTTTTATGCAGATACATGAAAATCGCGAAATAACGCGAACTAAAACCCAATATTATTCTGTTTTGGCACAAACTACTTGTGAGCCGAAAATAGGATTGTTATAATAATAATAATAATTTTATTTGCAGATACTGGAAGGAGCCCGTGTGGTGGTGTGTGGGGCTAGGCAGATAGGTGAAAACCCTTACGCAGAGCACCTGCCAGCCCGCCATCACATGTAAAAAAAAAAAAAAAAAAAAAAAGCGACACACCACAGAAAGTGCGTAAAAGGAAAGAAAAGAAGGGGGGAAAACATGTGTCACATTATGACGAGGATGCCAGCTGCATCCCATACATTCTGGCAAGCTCTCGTGACTCTGTCCCGTTTGACGGCAATGGGCTGGGAGCAGTGAGCGTAATTGTCCAGTTGTCAGTCAATGTTTCAACTACCCCTTTTCATCAATGGAAAGGACAAATGAAAATCACGTTATCCAGAATGCACCGCATCATTTGTCACTCGCGCAGGGGACTGCGTAAATAACTGGTCGATCTTCTGTTCTTGAGGCAGAAAATATTGAAGAGACCCACACTCGCAAAAGCTCACAAACGCACAGTTACCGTGTCGCCTACTCCACACCTCGCCGTAACCGCTGGTTGTACTAAACTGTACGATGGTAACCGCGCGAATGCGCGGCGTCCATTTGCGATTCATGGCCCCGTCGCGTTCGTGTGCGTGCGCAGACATTTGCCAAATTTCGCCGAATCTTTGCCGAACTTCCCTTCGAAATTTCGGCATGTGCGGAACTTTGCCGAATCTGAAGTTCGGCAGATTCGGTCCATCACTAACTTTTACGGCGCAGGTGATAGACCCCCTAGCAACGACGCTCACGCCGGATTGGCTGCTCGGCAACGCGCGGAAACTTACATTCCGGATTCGGACGGCGCGTGTATCACTCAAAGCGCGTTATCCCCCCCTCCCCCCCCCCTCCCCAGCCTGCGTTCACGCAGCTTCGCGGCGACAGTGTGCCGCTGCTAGTTACAAAACTATTAACCCACTTAGCCCCCCCCCCCCCCTTCTACCCCCGTACACACCGCTTTGCAGCCGGCAACCCAACCCCGCTATCCCCCGTGCACATCCGTAAATAGAGTCCCATGTGACTAAGTTCAGCGCGTCGGCAACATTCGTTTTTTTTTCAATTTTAATCGTAAAAAAGAAATGTCGTAAATATCGCCAAACGCCTCGACAAAACAAAATGTTCGAGGGAAAAAAAAAGAAGTAAGCCCACACCGTGGAGAGAACCCGGGTCTGCTACGTATGAGTCAGACATCTTACAACTAAGTTACGCTAGAGTCACTAAATAAAGCTACGCTTTGAGAGTACCGAAACTCCCAAACTACGCGTCTGAAGCGCGTCAGGCGCCGCCATCTTGGGTCCACGCGTAGATGGAGGAGTGCCTGTAGCTGAGCCAAGCCGAGCTGTAGCCGTCGCCTGCGCCAGCTGCCCTAGCCGAAGCTGCGGCAGGGAATCAAGGTCGTGTTGTTCGTATCTCGACATGAGAAGGAAAAAGTGCGTGCTGAGCGACGGACTTCAGCGTGCGCGCGCCGTAAACAGTAAACCAGCAGCAGGCAGCGGATCGCTGGACCCAAGATGGTGGCGTTGAAAAAACGCAATGATGATGATAGTGACTCACGTGACTGCCGCTGTCCAATGATGCCGTAGCGAACCAGAATATTGTGAATAGAGCGACTGTATTGTCCGCAAAGTGCCAAAGAAAAGGAATGCGGTACTCTGAAAGCGTAGCTTATTTAGTGACTCTAAGTTAGGCTACCGCTTCGGAAACTCGCACTGTGATCACTGCCTATGTTGACGGCGTCAGCGCCTATCTCCACGAACCAGCCAATCCGGCGTGAGCGTCGTTGCTAGGGTTTGTATTGCCTACGCGTTAAAAGTATGCCCCCGCGGGTCGGGGGGCGATGCCCTTGTTATTCCTCGGGCGCCGCCGGCCAGTGTGTGCCTTGCCCAGTGGCGGCTGTTTCAGGGGGGGGGGGGGGCAAAACACATGCCTTGCCCTTCACTCCGAGAACTGGGGGGGGGGGGGGGGGGGGGGGCAAGTGCCCCCCGTTGGTACGCCCATGAGCAAAGCACTGACCTGTCCTTCGGTGTTTCGGTAGAACCAACTCGGCCGAACCCAAAACCTGTGCCTCCTTGCCTTCAGAGCCCGGCGACGCCGCAAGATCAACGAGCAGGCTAGGATAATCACATTCACGCTGATCACCAGGTCATCATGGACAAGCCGAAACGGAAGTATCTATACTCTGTTTCACACTTAGCGTGCAACGCTGTGAAAGCTACTGGCGCGAGCGCGTGGCTTCATCTATGGTTTTGTTTGCGCGAGAACTCGTGCAAATGATCAACGAGATCAAGCCCCACGCTCGCGCCAGTAGCTTTGACAGCGTTGCACGCTAAGTATGAAACAGAGTATAACAAAGAGCAGACAACGAAAGAGCGGGAAATCCGGCGGGAGGCGCGATCGCGAGAGCCAGTGCTGTCACGTGACGCCCGCCAAACGGAGGCCAATGTGGACTCCTCGCGTTGGGACGCCGGGCGGCGGGCGCCGACCGGCGGCGCCGTTACCGCTAGTGTGGTCAGGCCTTTAGGCGCCCCTTTTCCGTGTTGAGCAACGTCACCGTCGCCGTCGACGTAACCGCGCGATGCATCATGGGACGTTTCCAATAATGACGTTACACGTGACGTCACGTGTGACGTCACGAGGGTAAAATTTCTCGCTAAATATGGCGTGAAATTTTTCCGCTAATTTTAGCGAGAAAACTTTTCCGCCAAATTTAGCGGGAAAATTTTTGTGCTACATTTAGCGGGGAAATTTTAGCCTTGTGAGGTCACACGTGACGTCACGTGAATGAATGTGACCTCAAGTGACGACACGAACGTAAAATGTCCCCGCTAAGTTTAGCGGGAAAGCGTTTTCGCCATGTTTAACGGGGAAATTTTACCCTCGTGACGTCACACGTGACGTCACGAGTGACGTCACGTGGGACGTTACGTGAATGAATGTGACGTCACGTGAAATTTATCGGAAAACGTTTAAATTTAGCGGAAGCATTTTTCCGATAAATTTAGCAGAAAAATTGACGTCACGTTATCTCAACACAAATTCGGTTTCCCCGCTAAAATTAGTGTGGAACTTTTCGCTAAATTTCTCGCTAAATTTCCCGCTCAACTTAGCGGGAATATTACACTAAATGTAGCGGGGAATTTAGCGAAAATTTCCCGCTAAATGGAAGGGGAGAAGAAGAGGAGGGGCCGGGTCAGGGTACGGAGCCTCCCCTGCTCCTCCTCAAGAGCTGCGCTCTAGTTCGGCATTAAAGAGAATTGTAAACGTCTTTCATGTTTTGATTGTATAGTTTTCAAATAAAACGTTAGCTGAAAGTTACGCCACGTCCTGTCCAGTTCTTCCTTCGTGTTCGTCCGTGTTCTTCTGGCGTATTACACCATAATAAGATGCACGGGGCTCAGCACTCCCTGCCATTCTTAAGCTGTCAGTGTGTCAGTGATTATAAGATCTTCGAAAAATATTGTGATTCCGAAACACACCAAACGCATCGCCTATATAAAGTTTAGCGAACAGAGTGTAAATGAAGGTATTCTAAAAAGCTCGCCCTTGTGTTTAGAGCGTCGTCCCCGCAAGGACAGATGTTGAGGTCGGGAAAATATTTAAAAAAAAACGACTGAAAAATAAGAATTTCCTTGTCCGCTCTCACCTCGATCGCACCGCAGACGTAAAGCCAAGACTAAAATAAATTACTAGGATCCATGAATCAAGTTGAATTTCATAAAAAAGGCAATGGGTAACGAGAATAAAGAAAAATTGGGGCCGTAGCCAACAGAACGGCCCAGGTGAAACAAACGGGAAGAGAGGACCCCACAGGACCCGACACCTGCCCCACCACACGAGGGGGCACAGGAGGGTGACACTTATGGATCGATGATGATCGCAGGGCAAAAAGTGAGCCAATTAACCACCGCCGCAGTGATACTTGATTCGCCCCCCCCCCCCTCCCCTCCCTAAAAGGAGCGCCATTGAGGCCATCCCCCCTCACCGGGGAAGGGGGGGGGGGATTAACCACGCAAGGAAAGTGGAAGCTATACAAAGCATAAACTACACTCAATAAAACGCCTGTAAATGGGCCTTCTTGCAGAGGAAAAAAAAAAACAGCCAATCATAGCAAACAAATAATAACAATCCCACCGAATAACGAAGCTAAAAATATCGTTAGAAGGAGAACATACGATGTGCGCAGAGACAATGGGCAAGTGAAACGTCATGCTCGTTGTACATCTACAGATTGATTTTTTATTCAATCTAATTGTGTTCCGAGCTCCGTCATTCACTAAGATTCCGCAATTGTTCTCCGTGCTTCACTGTCTTGTGCTGTGAAAAAAGAGCACCTGATACTCTCTTTTTTGTTTTGTTGGTTACTGTCAAACATTGTTAAACAAAGGAATCTGAACCGTAAACCTCTTTCCCGCAAAGGACTTAGGAGAGCCAACAACTCTAATGACGAGACTGAACATATGTTTAGTCCTAAAAACGCAGTCTGTGTTCTGGCATTGAGCCTTGTGAAGCGTCACGCTAGGTGTGTTTAGCGTCCTATCTCACCCATACATGAAAAGTGGTCTCGAAATTGCAACAAAGGACGTCACAAAAGCCGGAGCGTCAGGCCGTCGGATGTCACGACCCTGGCGGTTGGTCGTAAATATGCTGGCGAAAAGCACGAGGGAACGCGAGTGTCGCTGTCGTTTCGGCGTCCCAACTCCTGTCTCCCGAAGCTTCCGTGAGCTGTCAAACTGGAGTGCGACCTGCAGCAGGACAGGCGTCTGCCACGTCTGCCACCCCTGTTGGAACGCCGCTAGGATCGCGACCGGCAACAGCATGACGCTTCTATGACGTGACGAGGCGGAAATCGAGGGACCACTTTTTTAGGCGAGGTAAACACACACCAGACGGAGACGCGTTCACGGCACCCTAGTCATGTCCTCTAAGCGTCTATTTCGTTTAGTCCTTGTCCTTGGGAGTTTTAGTTCAAGAATGTAAAAACAATTAGACCAACTTGCTTCCCATATTAATGCTTAGTGTTTCACATCACATATTTTTTTACAGTCTAAATGTATTTTGAATTTCGCGCCAATTCCCTGGGTCCTTCCCTAGGTTGCAGAGACGGCACTTATAAGTGCTTTGAGAGAAAGTAGGCACTCCAGATTGCTTAGAGTATAACCTGAAACCGAGAATCAAAAGCAGCAGTGACACGAGAGGGTTCTTTGTGTAAGAGTGCGTGCCACCCCGCGAATTGCCAACGCCATCTGATTATGCCTAATGCCTCTTCCCCTTCGCGGTACTAAATTTTCCATTTCCTTCGTAGGATTGTTTAGAAAAAGAGACAGAACCCTGGGTAGTAGATGAATGCTTCAATGTAAGTGACCGGCTCTTTTGTGCTCTTATAGCCTATGAAAATCGCGTCATGTTTGTGGAATTCTCATATCTTACACAGCTGCATTTCGAAATGGCGTACTGGAGAAGCGTAATTTACTTCCTTAACGCTTATCAAACCTGTAAGCGCAAGCAGGGACTTCCATGACGATATGAGGACAGGGTCAAGTGCTTGTTTGTGTTTCCTTTTTTTATGTACGTCTTTGTTTTTGTTTACAAGTTCCCGGAGGTTTATGGACCGACTAGCCAGAAAACAAGTCATGTTTCACCTATTTAACAGCGTTGTACCCCAAACAGCATTATTTGCGAATTGAAAGAAAAGCACAATGAAATTGTAGTAATACTGAACATGTATTTTCCGTCTCATGTTTTTTACGTTTAGTTTCTTGATGAGACATTGGTGGGCTGGGAAATCTTTTAAGCATCATGATGACCCTCCTCTGCACTTGTCAAACTTCAACATTGAGAATGGGCGCTTGAATGGTGTTTGCACTTTTAAATGTAAAATTAATTTCCCAATCTTTTTACATAGAATTGGTCATTACTCTTAGCCTGTTTTAATTGATCTGGAAATCGGTACAAACTATTCATTGTATTGTTTACTGATGCTCCAAGCAAAACATCGAATATGTGAAGAGCGCTTTCTGATAAAGCTGAGTCCAGGCGCGTTTATTGATGAAATAGCTTCACCGTTTCTAAAGCAAATATTAATATGGAACATTTCGAAACGTCATGAATTTCTGACGCGACATATTTTTTCCTTTGTTTTGCAGAGCAACCTTCAAAGAGGTGAGCGATATATTTGGGAGGCATGCGTGAGCTCAAACTTTAAGATGGTTACTAAAATATATTTTCTTCAGCAATTTCTCTAAAAAAAATATCATTGACAATATTAATGGTCTAGCCTATTTTGAACACCAAAAATATTATTTAAACAAGGCAGAATTGACATGGAAACGTGAATAATCTAGTATCCAAATAAATATTTAGTTAAAGACTACCAATTCCAAAAAATAATTTCTTAGATAGAGGCAATGTACAACAGCAGTAAGGCGGCCATTTCCACAACCATTGTCATCATCATCAATATCATCGCCATTGTCACATGTTACGATTTTTTCAAGGGTAGCCTAGGAAACCAAAACAATTGTTAACTCAATGTCTTTTACAAACAACCTGAAATATTTTATATAATTGTAGAATTACCACAAAACAAAAAAACGACAGGAAATAGGGAAGTCTCAAACACAGCTGAAATTTTATATATATAGAGAGAAGGTTTAGTAAAGAGGAAATACTAACCTGTATATCATATCCCGGGGCCAGACGGTCGCCATTAGTTGGGTGAGGGGGGGGGGGGAGGGTGGTTAAAGGGGATAGCACCTGATGAACTTTTATTGCCACAAAATACATTTATATGTGGTCTGAACAAACAGGAAAGAGGGGACCAGGAAAAAGAAAAAAAAACCCGCAAATGACACACTCTTAAGGACAAAACAAGACAGAGCTATATTACAAAACACACGGTACCAACACGAACCATACCTGTCAGTTTGAGGTCAAAAGAAGGGTGAAGCTGGATTTTCCTATCCATCGTTCACACTCCGAACATGCACATACAAGAGATGGGACCTCAAAGCCAAGCATCGTAAAGGACATACATTCACATGAGGACGTAAACTTTGCAAATCTAAGCCAGCTAAAAACAAAACGACATAATGTTTGTTACGAATATCCCGCATACATTCGGCCTCCAAACAGACGGAGCGCTTATTTATTACGTTTCCCTGTTTTACTGTCAAAATTGACTCTTTGAACACACGTTTGTTGTCATTTTTGTCTAGTGAAATTACTGACGTCAAATTCCACAAAGAAACACAATTGTTACACTCTTGCATGTGCTTTGACACCTCTAAATACGGATCTTTTTTCTTCTTTTTTTTTGTACACACAGTCTACGTGCTGTCAAGTGGTCATTGAAGCAGCGCTTGGTCTGAACAATATAGCACAAGCCACAGTCAAAGGGGATTTTGTACCGTAAAATTCCGAAAGATAGACCACCTAACATCGAGAGTAAATTGGGTGAAAATACGTAGTGGGGTAACTTTCTGTGTACAATCAAGAAAAGTTTAAAAAATTGTTATTTTTAGGTTGTGTAACCGGACGAACGCTAGCTTGCGACTAAAATGTTTTTGCGCTACTCTTTTTTCATATCCGTTAACATCCAGCTAGCGTGTTAATCTACTGTTTCCACATTTATGGGGTGTTCACAATAAATCCCAGCGCTATCAAACGAACTGGAAAAATCGGCGCCTGCATCTATAGAAACCTCCAACTTTCATTGAATGTGCATTTAGGGAGGTGCATTTGACTCGGCGGAAGTTCAAGGCGCAGCTCCCTGAACTGCCCGCCATGTTGGTTACAGCGAGAAAGCAGCGACCGGAGAAGCGACGCGCACATACATGCGCCAACGAAAAGCGTAAAACTTATACCAACCCTTAGCTTGCAAGTGTAGGCAAGGGTCGATGACGGTGACCAATTGGGCTCGATTGTTACCTGACAAAGCTACGAAATTGACACAGAGAAGAGGGATCTCGACCTAGCAAACATGGCAGCGCACATAGTATTTGACAGACGTTCGAACTATTTCGCACATGATATATTACTACAGCCAAGTGTTACTGGCAACACTCCACACTAAAAAAAAAAAAAAAAAAAAATTCCGAGGACACTTAGCACTTTTTATGAGTTGTGAATGCGAAAGCATGAATGTCGTCCTTCCGCTCCTTTAGTTTGTATGCATTGTACTGACGGGAACGGCCACGTTTCGCTAACGCCAAGGTTGCCACCGGTGGTTCAGCGCGCGCTTACGTGAAGCGGCCACAGCACCCCCCCCCCCCTTTCCCTCAGGCAACAACGCCTGCCACGAGAGCGGTGGCCAACAGCAAGCGTTCGAAATGCGACACCCTTATGTGTGAAAATTTCAGCTCCCAGAAAAGATGGGTCTAAACACCCCAATATCGATCATTCCCAAGGCGCGCACGTGCGCTCTCGTGACGCACGCTCTCCCGTCGGCTCTCCAGTGCCATGCGCTCTCCTGTTGTACTGCCGAAAAGCTGTATATTAGGATGAAGGAAAAATAAATTAAACATTTTAAATTTATCTATAACTCAACTGTTTAGCGCATGTGTGGGAGAAACCATTAGAGAAATAGTGAATGTAACTTTTCCGAGGATTCACTTAATATTTCAATTTAATTTCAAGGTCGCTTCTTAGTTACCGAAATTAGAGGAGAGTTGCCTCCGGAAGAGCTTGCACTGCAGTACATTTTACCTTTTGGTTTGCTCCGAAAGATATTGTGGGGTTTTAAGTTTATATCTGGATTTCGGCTGCTTAGGCTTTCGATCGAATGTATGTCAGTTATCGCTTGAGTGAATTTGGGTCAGTTACTATAAATAATATATTTTTTTTTAATTCTTAGCTTTAGTGAAATACGCGCTCTAATGGGTGATGAGTAGGGGACGCCATATTGTTGGTCGATGTTCGCAGCTGATGCTCAGGACTAGCATCCGTGCATCGTTTGCCAAAAACAGCCATCCTTATTGGTTCGAATGCACGTTGGAAGTGCACTATGGGGCATTCTTCCCAATCAAGATACGAGTTTTTGGGAAAAAGAAAATAGAAGATAGATTCCCCTAGCACTTACGAAACGAAGTACGCGACCTTTCTTTCTCGCGCTTCTTGCTTTGTGATTGGCAATCTCCTCAGATATTGCCCAGACCCTATTGGCTACGGAGCGCTAATAGGATGCTCGAAATTCACCATGTCCTCGTTTCTGAAGCAGTCAATGACAATAGTCCTCAGGATATTCACAGCGAACAACGGTAAACAATATGTCCTTCCCGTCAATGCTATCAAGTTGGGCCAATAACTCACAAGATGCTCTTGATCTTGAACTACACCCCAGAAACAGAAAGTCACTCATTTCCCACAATAAAAGCGACAACAAAAAAGGCGTGGATTGAAGGACTACCAGGACCCCCCCCCCCCCCCCTTACCCATGGATATCTCCAGAACCACCAATACCAGGGGATATAGGTACGGTAGAAAAACATTTGGTTGGATATCTTGGCCGAGCAGAAACGGTGGACCGAAGAGAAGGAAACCTTAAATTCTCTTAATCAGAGCCAGTGCGAATATACTCCCTAAGGACGTGGTATTCCACACGGAGAAACATCGATAGGCGCTATGCAACATTGCAGGACGTAATTTCCGACATTTAATTTTCGCAAACTGAGCTGTTTGTTTCTCTTTGGTTTTAAAATACCACTGGGTGAATAACGTAGACATCGCTGCATCACCTATGGGCGTATATCCTGGCGGCCATTGCTGCGTCGCTTGTTGCTGAGTAGATGCTGAGAAGAACGCTTCTGCTAGCTAACTTTCAGGTCATCAAGATGATAGTTTTTAACAGATCATACGTGGAAGTGCATTCTGAGTTCGCGCCTTAAAAATCGGCTAAGCAGCTACGATGTCTACACTTTGTACCAGAGTTACCTGACAAAGGGCGAAGGCCACGGTCGTCGTGAGCCAATGAAAATGACGGAACGCAGTATGTGACAGCGCTCCAAGGGAGGTAGGTAATCTGCCGGAAGTTTGTTACCTTCCTCGCCCTGATTTTCTGATTTGTTCTCTGTGGCTATAGCCTTCGCCGTTTGCCAATTTCTGATAAAGCGGAGAATAGGGAATATCACCTATGTTTTGAATAAAAAAATGAAAGACGTTTATTAATCTCGGTAATGCGAAACTGGAGCGCAGCTCTTGAGGAGGAGGAAGGAAGGGTACGGAGAGGACTGTATGCCCCTCCTTCTCCTTCTCCCCTCCTCTTCTCCTCCTGCTGCTGAATTTGTTCGTAGGTGACGTGACACGAAGTTCTGAAGTCATTTTTCCCGCTAGATTTATCGGGGAAACTGAATTGGTGTTGAGGTCACGTGATGTCAATTTCCCCTCTAAATTTAGCGGGAAAACTTAACCCGCTAAAGATAGCGGGGAAAGTTCCCCGCTATCCCTGCTAAATTCAGGGGGGAAATGTTACCGTTAAATGTAGCGGGAAGTTTTCCGCTAAATGTAGCGGGGAAGTCTTTCCCTAAATTTAGTGGAAAAATTATTTCCGCTTAAATTAGAGGGGGAATATTTCAGTGAAATTTAGCGGGAAAATTGTTCCGCTAATTTTAGCAACTTTCCGACTAAACTTAGCTTGGAAATTTTTTCGCTAATGTTAGCGGGGAAAGTTTTCCGTTACATTTAACGGGAAAATTTACCCGCTAACTTTAGCGGGGAAACGTCGCATAATGCAACGAGCGCGGTTATGCCGACGCCGACGCTGCTCAACCTGGGAACGGGCGCCAAAGAGCTCCTCCGCTCTAAAGAAATAGTGCGAGGAATATAAACCACTTACCAGTAAAATAGATAATACATAAATGAAAATAAGCGAATGTAACAGAACATATCACAAAGGGCACGCGGAAATGCAGGAAATTTCGTCCAGATAAAACAATCTAGAGATTCCTTCGAACAAAGTACCCACACACATACCAAGTTATAATCTAAGAATCATAATAGCACACCTGATAATTCCACGAAAGCACCTTGAGTTTAACACACACACACACACACACACACACACACACACACACACACACACACACACACACACACACACACACGCGCACGCACGCACCACGCACCACGCACCACGCACGCACGCACGCACCACGCACGCACACACACACACACACACACACATACACACACACACACTCTTACGCACATATTGGTTCATTAAAAGCACTGAAATAATTCAAATGTTTTTTGTTCGTTTTTCCCTTACAGCGTGAGGTAAAAAAGAACAGATCAGGGATAATAAAGAGAAACTCGACGAAGACTAAGAAGGCGTGTAATAAACTGAATAAATAGATTCAGAAATATCAGAGTACTATTATTAGCAATCTTTTTTTGCAGCCGACAGGGTACGGTGTACTGTGTAAATCTAGGTAAATACTTCAGGATACGATAGCGATACCATAGCCAGTACCACATAGAAGACAGGGCCCGCCCATGACGTCATCGTTAGGGGATCCCTGACCCGCCCTAAATGGTATACACGCCAAAGCTAAACGAAGTCGTCGCAAAGCTGCACAGATGGGTCCGTCTTGACGCCACCGCGAACTAACGTCGCCATCCTCGTCGTGAGACGCTGCGAGACGCACTGTCAACGATGTCTACGCAAGGTAGGGGATGCTACATCGTTTCACTAGTGATGATGTTTTTTGGGAAGAGGAGAGGGGGGAGGGTGTGCTTGTTTCAGAGGTGGTCTTGGATCAGCTGAGAATGAAAAGTTGCCGGCTCGAGAAAAAAAAAAAAGAGAAAACTTAGTTCATCTTAGAGACGTGTCGAAAAATCAGGCGATCATCACTCATTGGCACCGGAAAACCTCTTTCGAAGCTGCAACATTTTCAACGTTGGTTCGAGAAAAAAAATACAACACCTAGAATTCCCAGCCGGGCAGCTGCTGCAGAGGAAGGTGTAATGTCAATGACTATGGAACTCCTGTATACACAACTGTATAACCAAACAATGCAGTCGCTTTGGGAGATCGGTGGACGAGGGTGCAAACGCCCCACAGCTCGAAGGCTCATGCTGCAGAACCAAACGATCGTGAGTTCAACACCAACACCTGCTCGTCTTGATCTAAATGAGCATCTTACCGGCCTGCTTTCGTGTATCACTGCGGGGTGATGCACTTTAAAGACCCAGGCCAGCGATCGTACTGCACTGGCTAGCAGAGACACCAGAAGCTAATTCTGGCTCACTAACTTTACGCTGTATAAACATAAGCACAACAAAATGTATGCCATTGCTTTCATCATGACGAAAACAATTCGGCGACAACACAGGAAACAGGGACAGTCAAAATCATGTTCAGGCAAGAGCTCCAACTACAACGCGTCTATAAACTCAGGAAGAAGAGAAGACGAGAGCGCGCAGGGGCGTTAGAATTCCGAGCTCTGGTTGGTATGATTAGTGGGTAGACCCAACGCTATAGCTTCCTTTATCTCCACTGCACTCATCGAACGCGTTAGAACACGGAACGCCGGCGTCCGGCGTTTGGCTCTCGCATTCGAATGCGTTCGACGAGTGCAGTGGAGACAAAGGCAGCTTGCTTCAGGTCTACCCCACTGATCGTTCCAACCAGAGCGCGTCGTCCTGACGTCCCCTCGCCCTCTCGTCTCCTCCTCTCTCTTAGTTTCTCCGCGCATAGAGCAGCTGTTTTAATCACCCCAAGGCGTCTGCGTGGACCACGACTCAAGCCATGAAAGGTCACTTGCAACCACACGACTCAAAATCCCGCCGTATAAAAACTAATCGGCTGAACACCTATCAACTCTGGAAAGTCACGCACTCGGAAGAGTTGCCAACACTTTAGCACGCCCACGGCCAATGACGTATGACAAAATACAGGGAGTGACAAGCCCTGAGTATCTTATTATCGCCCGGCAGCCAATGACAATGCGGCATAGCCGATAAAAATGTCGCAGAACAAATTGGGAAGCAAGAAGCATGAACGTAATATGCTACACTCTACGTTTAATAAGCTGTCACTGACGATAACATTCTTTAGATTCCCATTGTTTGCAATCGAAGGAACACAGAGGTTAAACAAATTAACGATCTACGTGCTTTGCTTAATAAAATTGTGTTTAATGGGACGAGGTCCGTTTGAGAACCGCACCTTTGCAGACACATGAAAAAGAAGAGCCGCGTGCCGTCTGAAGAGCGCTCGTCATTGTCTTCTTTCTTCCACGACTGCATGAAGTGGTCAACACGCTGCCGCCTCAGGGGGACAACGAGGCAACTTCGGCTGGTAAAGCAGTTGCAATGGTCTTCGTATGAGGGTTCCACTTCGTAACGTCGCGTCGCAGGACCGTACAGAGCGCGAAACTGTTAGCGCGAACAAGCGATCGCCGGTTTTTAAAGTATTTCTCTTTGAAACCAAGATATGTCATCCAAGTTATTATTGTTACGGAAAGAGCTCATTTAGTTCTATAATGTAAGCGATAAAATTTCGTGCTCGCTAATACTATTTGGAAGTAAAATGCGAAAATGCGCCGATGTCGTGTTCGCGCTAACAGTGTCGCGATGTGTACATGATTATCACGTTCTGGATGAACAGCAGTTATACGTCCTATCTTGCACACTGTTTTGGGACAATTATAATGATGAACGATCAGAAATCTCCATCCTCCAAGGTGTTTTTCTCGCGTGGTTTTACATGGTGGGCTGAACGCAGCTAGAGGAGATAATCACTCACCCATCGTTTCAAACACTGGGAGACTTGTCCGTGTTGCTAATTCCATCGTCTAGCCAGGTCATTGGATTTATGTTGGAATGCCTTTGATACCTGTGCAAATGGTAAGGTTGTGAGTCGCCTGATGGTAAAGAAATGATCGGTAGTTAAAGTTGTCGTCTTTTAGTGGCTCTAAACGAGTAACAGCCAACCGTCGGGAGTTCACCACTGCTTCAATTTCTTGAAGTGCTGTGGTGAGGTCTTTGAAGTTCAGAGAACGACGTCCAAGAACTTTCCTGGGATATGATTTTACACTCCTATTTGTTCCCGAAAACCTCCCCACCGGTCTGCCCTTTCAGCGTTCAACTTTCATGATACCTGGTTGCGAGCGGCATAATCTTGAACATCCTGATGACGTAGAGCTTTCCACACCTTCTTGGTGTCTTTCGACAGCCTCTTGAAGGTGAGAACGTTATCTGGGTACATGACCTTTGGCAAGCCTCTACTCGCTACAAAGTGAGGTAGTGCCAGCAAGAAGGTCTGCGATGACATGTTTGTTACTACTTCTGGGCCGCTCTTGTCACAGCGCATGTGAAGAGGGTTATGTAATACTTGTTTGGGGTCAAGTTCTTGGTATAGAGTGAACCCACAAAGTCTATTCCTTCTACTTCAAAAGGGTTTGTTGGCTCAATGAGATCTGCCGGCGAGGGTGTTGTGGGTGCTGAAACTGGTTTGAGTTGATATCTCAAGCACGTTGGGCAGCGCAGTATGTGTTTCTTTACCAGCTTTAATGTTCAAATTAGCCAAAATATTTCACGGAGTTGCTTTAGTGTGTCGGCAACTCTTCCACGTAGAATCCGATGGTTTCCGCTTGAGATGATTAATTTCGTTGAGCGGTAGCGGTCTGTCAAAATTATAGGATTCTTTACTTCTTCAAGTGAGCGCAGTTGTTTAAGTTACGTTCAGCTATTTCAAAGCCATTACTGATTTTTTTTCTTAGTGACGCTATCTCTACAAGGAACACAACAATTTGAAAATTGGTGATTTAGTACTTTTCTGCACGGATTACTTTGATCGTTGAAGAGTGAAAATCCAGTAACGTTTTTCTGGAGAAATTGTTAGTAAAACCAAGCATCCAAGCAGTAACTCGGAGTACCTTCCGCAGACTGCTGTAGATATCTAGATCTACGATCGGTTCGGAAGAGCTGGCTCTTGCTGGTAACACAGGAGTAGTCGACAGCTGGCTTTCCTGTTCTTCCGGTGCTTCCTCAAAGGAACGGGTCGGCCATTCAGAAATGGGTTTCCAAGCCACTCGGCCCTCCCACCAAACCTGGGCATGTTGCAACCTTTCGGCCTAGATCCCTCGAGCGAGTAAGTCGGTCGGGGTATCCTTTCCTAGGTAGCACCTGAGGTGGACTTTTTAGTCAACATTTTAATCTCCTCAGCACAATTAGCCACAAACGTTTTCCAGCGTTGGGGTTTGCCTTAAACCACTTCAATATGAATATGGAGTTCGTCCAAAAGTAGCAGGTTAGAATTTTGGTAGCGAACGATTTCTGTGCGTACAGCCAAAGCCCTGCTCCGATCAGCGCTCCTATTAACTTGAGTTTGGAGTTTGAGTTCCGCGACTCAAGCCTTTGAGAGCAGCAGGTGAGTCTCAAAATTTCGCCTTTTGTTGCATGCTCAAACCTAAAGTGCGAAACCATAAGCTTGAGGACTTACATATTTCAAAACATCTAGTTCAGTAGATTGCTTCACTCCGTTCATTTTGTTGAACAAGAACCGTGGTACGGGAAGTGATTAAAGTTTATGAACTTCACTGCACCACGTGCTCCAGTCTTCACGATGTTGTCGGGAACGTCAGTGGCCCATTAAACATTTTCTTCCAACTGCATTTGAACGATAATTTTGCACGATTCGTAAATGGTGTCAATGAGCCCATGATATAAAAAATGATGCTGATGCCTGTGTAATAAATCTTTTGGGTAGACTCGTCATTCAACCAACGTTATGACGGGTACCAGTGAAAACTTAAGGTCACATTCGACCGTGTCCCACACCACTCCAGGGATTTTTGCTTCTGGATTTTTGGGGGGTTCGCTCTGCACCTGATTTTCGTCTTATAAGAACTATCTTTGTAATTCCCTGTAGTTTAATTTCCACTTCTTTCTCGTCATACCCGCTGCATGCTTATTTTGCAGAGTTGTTTTGTGGATTTTTAAAACGTCATTTTACCTCGCCGCTCCTGCAAGAGGGTCATCGACGTAGAATGACTTCGCCAACATCTCAGCAGTGTGTTTGGATTGTTCAACCGTTAGAAAATGGTGCTGAAGTGACGCTGGCAGCAAAAAGGGACAAGACGTAGTTCCAGAGGGTATTTGTGTCATCCTCCATTTTTTAAATACTGGTAAGGCGCCAACAAATTCAGGCATGCTCGCAAAAATAAAGGTAAAGAGCATCCCGATCTTCCGCTTTAATTGCAATTTTTAAGAATGCCTTATAAGTTTTAGCTGTCATCGGAATCCTCATAGTCCTAAACTAAACCAAGATCTGCAGTAGTTCATCCTATAACTTCGGTCCTCTTTTCCAAATAAGCATTCAGTCTATCTTCTCCTTGCCTGCATGTCGATGAATCGAAAACAAATCTCACCTTTGTCGTGAAGGACTGGTCTCTTGGCACTGCATGATGCGACATGCATTAAGATGTTTGGTCTCTTTCATGATGTTCCCTGTTACCACTACAGAAACTATTTCATCGTGACCGTCGCTCAGGTACTGGCGTATCGCCTTGTCGTAGTTCTCTAGATGAATCTTGTCCGTCTGCAGCTTGTGAACTAACCCACGCAGCCCAGCTGTTGCAAGTTCTTTATTATCGTGCTGCTGTATTGTTGAGTTTGATTTTCATGGCAGAAATAGTACCTCATACTGCCCCTCGCTGGTACCAGTTCATTTCTGAATATTTTAGAGCAGGTGGTCTTGGTTCGCTTCTTTGGCTATATTTTCCGAAATTCAAATGTGCTCCTGGTTCCAAAATTATTACAAGGTGCTTTATTCACTTCCAAAATGTGACTCGATGCGAAGTGCGTATTCCACCTCGCTGCAATGATTGGTCATCAAGCACGATGTTTCGGTGGGTCCTTGTATGGTCCACCCAAGACGAGTGTTGACAGCCATGTTTGATCGATCAGCGTTTCGAAACACTTCTCTCTTGACAATCTTCCAGAGCTGGTCGGTGCCAATCAGTAAGCTGATTCCTCGTGCATCGTTGTTTCCTGAAGAAAAGGCATGTATCGGTGAGGGTTTTGCCTTGTTCCAGGAGAGATTGTACAAAACCGTAATCCACAGGAAGCTTCTTGATGTTCTCTGGGGTCCACAGGAAGCTTCTTGATCACAAATGTGGGGTACCTCTGCCGTGTCTATGACGTACTCTGTTTGGTGGTACTTGCTCTAGGTCTCACTTGGACGAGCTTCATTTGATGTTTTTGCAACTGAGTTGACCCCAAAAGGCTCACGTTGAAGTCCGCCACCTCAAGCACTCGCATTTACAGCGGCGAGAACTTCTCGAACAAATGTTTGTTGGCTCTCAGTGTCCATGATTGTTCTTGCATAGATGTAGACACCATTACCAGGAATCCAAGTCCTGAATATCTTTGCAAAAAACTGCGGTGTCTCCTTTTTTAAAAATGTTATCATTAGCGAAGTCATGTAGTGTCTTGGTATTAATGTTCTGAGCGTTGTCGCTTGCTTTTCTTCTGCTGAAATCACACCTGGTTTTCGCGTGTCTTCCTTTGCACGTACCACACAATATACGGCGTCTGTAGTATCGTGCTTGGCGAGACTGCATCATGTACTTGATGCAACATCTGTCTTGTGAGAGTAGGGATTTTTTTTGTTCTAAAGTATCTGCGGTCCGGCATTCCTTTGTATTATGTTGACGCGAGCTGCAAAGAAAGCAATCTGTTTGAAAAGGCTTCGTACGACTGTGGAGTACTGGTGCCGTTGGTGCTTCGTCTCGCATTGTTGTGGGTTCGGTAGAATGAGTGCTCTCTTTCAGGTCTTTGTCAGAACCATCACACCTTTCTCTGCTCTCTACTTCAATCTTCAAGAACTCAAGATTCCTTCCAAGTCGCCGTTGACCGATGTTGCCGTCGATTGGCTTGGACAATTGAAGCTTTGTCGCCTATAGTATTCTATCGCGACGTCGTTTCGCAAGACCTTCAATAATATCTCGCACAGCATGGCTCAGTACCAAGCAGTGTCGACCCGTAAACCAATTGGTACTCGAACGTTAATCTGTACGGTGTCAAATAGTTTGCGGTTAGCCAGAGTTTTGGTAGACGATTTTACATTCTGCAGAGTTCTTAGATTTCTTGCAGCCGGGGTGGTTCGTGATTTATGCTTCTGAAGATGCCAGCTGAACGTGGAAGGCAGTGTGTATGTCCTTTTTTCTCTTTCTCTCTTTCTCTTCGTGTACCTTCCTACGTTTAAATTGATTCTTCAGATCCTGATATTTTCTGGATTATCTTGAACTATGCGCTTCGTGTCACCAAACCACCCCTTTAGGATTTTTACTATGTCTGGATAGCAGGGCTCTGTTACTTGAATACCGGCGATAGGATTAGCAGCCGCTTTTGTGAGAAGTTATCGCAGGTACTGGAAATTATCCGCGTTTTTTAGTTAAGCATATATCGTGGGGTGTTTTGGCTAACATTTTCAACAACAGCTGTCCCAATCTAATACGGCCGTTGAAAATTTCCATCGCCAGCTTCGGTGAGAGGGAGAGAGAAAACTTCTTTATTGACCCTTAGTTCAGGGTGTCAAGGGGGCATCCAGGAGAAGGCCAGTAAAAGAGGGGTGATAAGATGGGAATCACGGAGGGCTGGTAGCATCATCCAGTGCTTTCAGGTCCTCTTCGATCGAGGCGATGTTGATTATTAGTCGTTGATTACAAGTTGATTATTAGTTGGAGACAGCCACCCTTGCCACGGTCTGAGCCTGGAAGGAATTGTGGAGAGTATAGAGCGGGTGGATGGCGGTGCATGGAGGCAGTGCCAGTAGGTGTGCTCGTTGTTGGGGTAGCTAGGACAGAAGGGACATTTGGCTGTCCCTTGAGCGCCCCGGAAGGGATGAGTATAGTGTGGGCAATGTAGGGCGTGTAGGTCTGAGCTCAACGTAGGGTGGTGGCTTGTTGTCGGGAGAGAGTGAGTGGCGGTGTTACGAAGGTGAGTCTGGTTTCGCAGAGTTGTCGGAGTATATCGGCGCGTTGTTTGTGGTTTTCGGTACGTTGTAGTTGGTTATGGCTCATAGGATTTTGGCCGGATGAACACAGGTCCCGGAACGGACGTGACTCGGGAGAGCAAATGTGCTTATACGTCGCCTGGGATCAAAGCGTGGCCAGGAATCCAGTTGATGTAGAAGTGAAGGGTGGGAGTGGTATTGAAAGCGGCGCGGAGCTCGCGCGACATGCGGTTGGGGAGCTGATTGTATTGAAAGGCACGGAATGCCTTTTGGGAATCACTCAGAATTGCGATGGACGTGTGACCTTCGTCGGAAGTGGCGATCGCATGGTTGATGGCAGAGCAGATCGCTTGTACTTCCAGGTGGTCTGCTGAGGGAGCTTGGGTATAAGGTTGAGTGAGCGAGGCGTTGGCCTGGGGGCAGTGAAACGCTGTGCGGCCGAGGGTTTGCTCCTATCGTAGCTGGCGTCCGTGTAGTAGATCAAGTGGTGGTTAGCCTGAAGGGTGTTGATTTTTTGTGTTATGCATATGGCTTTGTGCTGGCGGCGTGCGGGGTTTCTGTCAAGATTCATGTGGTTTGGTATGGGGAGGATGGTGATTTGGGGTATAGTGTCCCAGGGCGGAGTGGTGTCCTCAATGGGAGGCAGGTGCGAGGTGTTGTAACCGAGAGTCCGGAGAATGTAGTGGCCTTGCAGTGACGTCGTCAGGCATTGTTGTTGTCCCAGTCGGTGCAGGTCGACTCGCTCTTCGAGCGTGTTAAAAGGGTCCATACGTTGTAGTTTCTTTAAGGGAGGGGACGCCGAGGGTGAGACGGGAGGGTTTGCGGAGTTCTGTTTGGAGGTGTTTGAGTTCACTGTTCGTGAGTGGGGTGTAGGCGATGTGATAGAGTACGCGAGAGTAGATGAGAGCTTCGAAGGCGCGTCTCATGTCACCCTCTTCAAGGCCTTTGTGGCGGCAGGAGATGCGACCGAGGATGTGTGTGATTTGATTGATTCGTTTGTAGAGGGTGGTTACGGTGATGTCGCTTGCACCGTTGTTTTGAATGGTGAGACCTGGAAGTTTGATGTGTTGCGCTTGGGGTACAGGCTTGCCGTCGAGGTGTATGGTGATGATGTCTCTGTCTGGGTTGCTTTTCCGGTTGGAGATGATGAGGAGTTCAGATTTAGATGGGGAACATGCCAGACCTATTCTGATGGCATAACGTGTGACAGTGTCGCAGGCGCGCTGATGTGTTTCTTCCTGTTGACCCAGGGAGCCGGTGTTGATCCACAGAGCAACGTCATCAGGAGAGATGGAGAACTTGAGATGGGGGAGGTGTCGAGTTTAGCGGGAAGTTAGCTTATGGCAAGATTGAAAATGGTAGGGGAGAGGATTGAGCCTTGTGGCACTCTTCTGTGCAAAGAAGAAGGGGTGGAGGTGTGTCCAGGGATTTTTAATGCTGCAGTGCGGTTTGATAAAAACTTGCAAATATAGTTGTACATTCGAGGGCCGCACTTCGTTTCTTTGAGGGTTTTGAGTAATGAGTCGTGTGACACGTTATCGAAAGCCTTGTAGATGTCGAGGCTGAGGAGCGAGCGGAGTTGTGTGGTGCTTTTCTGTTGGAGGAGATCATTTTATAACCGGAGAAGACAGTCTTGTGTGGAGATATTCTCCCGATAGCCAATGAGCGTAAAGTGCATTGCGTGCATGTGCTCGAAATGCCATTAGAGGCGTATGAGGACGAGTTTCTCGAAACGCTTGCCCATGCACGAGGTAAGGCAAAAAGGTTTAGGATTTTTTACTTCGGGGGCATTGTTTGATTTGGGGATCATGGTGACGATGGCGTGTTTTCACTCTGCCGGTATGTCACCTGTTTGCCAAACACGATTGAAGTAGTCTAGCAGTTGTTGGAGTTGTGCGTCGTTGAGGTTACGGAGAAGTTGACATGTAATTTGGTCTTCGCCGGGTGATGTGCTTCCTTGGAGGGAGTCGAGTGCCCGCTTTAGTTCGTTGAGGGGGAGAGAGGCATCCATGTCAGATGGGTTTTTGGGAGGAGGGGGGGAGGCTTTTGTGTGTGTGGTGTGTAGGTTGGTGGAGGGAAGAAGGTGGCGGAGTTGTTGCTCGAGTTCAACTGGGATAATTTTGTTGGCGAGAATGATACGCGTGAGGGGGTCGCAGGGTTGGGTGGGTGTGAGGAGTGGGCGTAGGATGCGCCATGGCTTTTTAGTGCCTAGTTGGCCGTTGAGGGAATCGCAGAGCTGGAGCCAGTTTTCAGTAGTGAGTTGCTGTGCGTAGGTTTCGGCTTCTTCGGTGATGACGTGAATATGGTGCTTGAAGTGTCTGGAATGTTTGGCTTTCTTCCACCTTTTCACTAGTTTATGTCTTGTTTTCCATAGGTTGAGAAGATGGGTGTCAATGTACGGGGTGGCCGTTGTGGTTTGAGCTTCTTTGCTGAATTAGCGCAGGGCCTGGAGGTGGTGGTTGGCCCAGGCACTAGGGTCGAGTTCCGCAGGTGGAGGGTTTTAGGAGGTGTAGTAAAGGAAGTGATCCCAGTTCGTGATGTGAGCGGTGTTGCGAGTTGTGTTGCGAGTCTGAGGTGGATGAGGAGATGATCGCTGCCTAGCTGATCGTCAGATGCAGACCATTCAGGTACAGATGGCCCTCAATGGAAGGATAAATTAGGATTGGTATCGCATTGTACGCTGTTACCGATTCGGGTGGCTTCTGTGGTGTCTTTGAGAAGGGACATAGAGGTTTGTGCAGTAGCTTGTTCAAACAGGCGTCCATTCTAGCGAGTGTTGGAGTAACCCCAGAAGATAATTGGGCTGTTGAGGTCTCTGAGAAGAAGGATATCGTGATCCGTGTTATCTGCTACGAGTTTGGTAAGCCAGGGCGTTGGATTTACAGTCTTGCGGCCCGGTTTCTAGTACGCATTCCCAATGGTGATAAGATTGGGGCAGTTTTGTTGTTGAAGGGTGGTAATGACGTGCACGTGGTGAACATTGCTGATATTTTTTTGTGTTGAGTTGTATCATGGGGTGTTGATTCGATACATATGTCGGAACGAGGTTGGGGGTGAATGTGTTTTGCTTGCAGTCAATTTGGGTGATGCTGGGTTGGGTATAGGAGGTATACTGTGGGAGGTTTAGAGTACCTTGCGTGTCCTGTAGCAGGATGACGTCAGGTTTGCGATCGAGCGTGTTCAAGTAATGGGTGAGACTGGCTTGTTTACGCTGTAGACTGCGGCAGTTTTATTGGAGGTTGTGTATGGATTGTAAAGACATCGTTTTCGCCTTCAGTTGAGGAATTGTCGCCATGTTGGCGGGATATTCTACTCTCATTGAGATAGGGGTTGGGTGCCTTGCGTTTCGTGGGTTGTGGGCAATGTGCTTTGAGGTCTGCTACGTCCCGCTCGAGATCTGTGAAGCACTCCTGGATGTTTTGAAGAATGAGCTTGATTTGGTTGAGGTCGACAGGGGCCTGGGAATCGGTGGATTGAGAGGGCGGAGTTGTGATGTCCATTTGTTGGTCATCTGGTGACCGGTTAGCGACTCCTGCCTTTATCGCGTTGACAATGTTGGTGGTGTTTGGTGCGCGCTTGACAGCAAGAAGTGCCTGTTTGTATGTGTCAGAGGCAGTTATGGGTTGTGGTGCGGGTTTGGTTCGGCGTGTAGATTGGGGAAGAGGGGTGGGACGGAGTGCTTCTCTCACCTTGTTATTACGGCTGCCACTTCGGGCTTTGCGCGGTTGCTGGCTTGAGCCTTGTGAGGTGGGCGGTTGTTGATAATATTCACGTCTGGTGTTGATATCGGGCGTCTCGGGGGAGGGAGGTGTTCACTTGAAGGGTGGGGGAGGTGAGATTTTTCCACTCCTGGTTTTCGGTGGTGGAGGAAGAGTGCGCTGTTCGTGGGGTGCTTTGGGGCGCTGCTGCACTCGCCTTTTGTAGGCAGCGAGTGCGGCTTGTGCGTCGGCCTGCTTCTTGGTGGGGCAGTTCGGGTCATTTGAAAGGTGGTCGTCTCCACAGTTGATACAGTTGGGGACGCAACTGTGAGGGGTGTCCGATGTGGTGTCTTTTTGGTAGCAGATGTCGCACACAGTGAGCTTGCCCTTTTTGGGGCAGACTTCCATGCGGCGACCGAGTTGAAGACAGGTTTGGCATTGCTGGGATTCGGGCTTGTGGGGGTGGCAGCGGAATTCCAGGCGGCGATAGTAGATTGTGAAAGGCACATACGTTTCTTGAAACATGATGAGCGCCGTCTCTGTCTTTCCCATCATGCAAGCGGTGATGACAGGAACTTTGGACTCGATGTGGGCGATTACCTGATTGGAGGTGGTGAGAGCGGGGACACCATGGATGACGCCTTTGCAGGAGTTTGTGGGAGCCGAGGTGTAGCTGGTCGTGTTGTATGTGGAGTTCTGAATGATGATTTGAGTGGTTTGAAGGAGCTTGTTTTGGGCGGAGGGGGGGTAGGTGTCGGCGACGAAAATGTTTTGCACGTCGCGGATCTTGAAGTAGGTCTCTTGTGCTTCTGAGCATGTGGGATTGTCGGCGGTGATGACAACGTCGGTAAGGAGGGTGGACTTAAACTCCGAAAAGGAAACCCCGTCGGTCAGCTTCATGATGTTGGTGAGGCGATTTTCCGTCGATTTTTGTTTGGAATAGCGCACGGTAGTTCAAGGTGCAGGGGCGTACGGAGCCATGGCGGGATGCGTCGCAGAAAGCTCTCGGCGTATGTGCAGCGGCAGGTCGACGGAGCGAGGCGGTGTTTATGCGAGGATCACGTTCCCCTCCGGGGTTTGCGGAGCCCGGAGAAAGTCGACCGCTCTCGATGGTGCCTGGAACGTGAGTCCCTCAGCTTGGGTAGGTTCGCTTCTCTGTTTGTCATAGTTTTCGCACGACGTAGTTGTTCTCCAATTTGGAACGCCACTAGGGCAGCTGTATACCGTCCGATTGAAATTCAGCCGATCAATGTGGTGGTTTAATGTCGCGAAAGAACTGGCCACTTGATCTTCGTAATTTGACACGTTCTCGTGCTCGTCTCCGAATTCTCCATCCACCAAAATATCTCCAAATCTCGGTTAAAAACCTTAATTTCCTCACTGCTCGCGTTGAGACGTTCGAGCAATGTTGTGAGGTTCTTGAGGCCGTAGGTTTCCTGAGAAAGGACAATACTGAACTCGTTAATAAGCTTGGTTGCTTGAGCACGACGCATTAAAGTCCCGACCCGTTTCATGTCGTCACATCGTCCTTCGGTTCTCGTGAGGGCCGCCGATGAGGCGACGGCTCCCTGGTTTGGGAACCAAATTTGATATCTGTTAAATGCCTTGACGATCCACGTTTTTTGGTATATATAGAAGGGTTTAATAGGAGAAGGCTCGTTCGAGACTCGCACCGTTGTAGATAAAAAAAAGGAGAGCCGCGTGCCGTCTGAAGCACGCTCGTGATCGCCTTCCTCTTTTCTCCATGTCTGTGTGGAATATTCAACAACAGATGCCTTGATTGATGCAAAATTATCCCTACGCCTGATCAACATGGCTACTTTACATACCAAGAACGTACAGTGGCCCAAGTTTTTAATAATATCACGCGAACGTCGACCGCCGGGCCGACCAGCGCCGTACCGCGGAGGGGTGCGGCGATACGGGAGAGATGAGGCGCGTGCGCACAAAGCTGTTTCCGGTGCGAGCGTCGTCTGCTAGGCCATTTAGCTGGCCACAGAGAACCCCTGCCCCTTATCTGCTGGCAGAGCTAGGAGCCTTTAAGCAAAGATCTGAACAGCGCTTGCTTGCGTGATACTGCTCAGGCGTAGGATAAACCGCGCGTCATTGCGCCACTGTTTATGGCGCGCAACACGAGTATCATGTCAGCGCGCGCTCTTCAGACATTGGCTCTACGAACTGATAAGAGAAGCAGGCAGAGAGAGAAAAAGAGAGAGAAGTGGGCGTTTGATTAACACTGATGTCGATCAGCGCCCTGCGCTTCTTTGCTACGGAGAAGGGGTTGTGTGCGGTGAACGGAATAGCCTAGCAGACGACGCTCGCACCGGCGCGACCACTCCGCGGCACGGCGCTAGTCAGCCCGGCGGTCGACGCTCGCGTGATATTATTAGAAACGTGGGCCCCTGTACACACAGGGGAGCGAATGGAAATCTTCACTTGTGTCAGTGCAGTTAGACAAAAGGAACAATGGACGGCACTGGAAGTTTAATTACAAGAAAACAAGGCAGGTGGAGGCACCCGTCATCAAAGATGCAGCGTCCTTGTTTATTTTGTGTCGACCACACATAAAGCGTCTCCGACAAAAACACACATATTCAAGCACAAGCACGCACTCACGCACATGCATACTAGCACACCCACACACGCACGCAAGGACACGCATACGTACACGCACGCACGCTCACACGCAAGCGCACACAGGCATGCTCGCAGGCAAGTGGTGAAAGTGCTATGAAGACCTTGAAGAAAAAGCTCGCGGAAAGGTAAGTGTATAGTAGACAACTTTTCGCTAAACATAGTTGATGAGCCAAACGTCGACCATCATTATGATACATTGAAGATATGATTTTAGTCAGAGTGCTGCCGCAATCTTTACATTAACGTCCTTGAACCTGATAAAATATCTAACCAAACGTCTCACAAGAGTCATCGAGGGCTGAAATCATTACTTTTCTGTAAAACAAATGCTTTAAAATATGCTTCAGTATACACTAGAACCATGCAAGTCGATACCAGCATAACTGTTGCGTTAGTCGTAGATAGGCTTCATGTGAAGTACGTGAAAGACTTTTGCATCCCTATTGAAAACCCGTCTCTGGGGTTCACTAGGATTTCTGACATGTTTTGAAGTACCTTTCAAAAATGTTTGAGTGGTTTGAAATATTCGTCGAAGTTTTCTAAGAAGCCACAAGGAATTCAAGAATTCCTAAAAGGTGTAAAAGATCCGTCATAGCCGCGTCCCTCTAGAGCGACAGACAGCAACAAACGACAGCGACACACAACAACGAGCGACAGACGATAGCGACAGACAGCCTGTTTGTCGGAGTCCACCGTCCCACCTGGCGGACAGGACGCAAAACATGGGGACAAGGAAACTTGTTTCCTAGTGGGACGGGAGTTGTCAGCATAACACTTCAAAATAAACAAACAAAGTGAGTCTGGCGACGCGGTTTTCGTGTTTTGCTCTTCGGGCATAAAACGCGCCGACAAGACGGTGAAAGTTGAGACGATTACTTTATTTCTTGAATACAGGTTCCGCTTCTCTTCATTTGCCGTTGGCGTCTTTCCGCAAACAGTCGTGACAATCGAGACCAAACTTTTTCCGAACTAGAATACCCGAATCGTTCCTTTTTTGGGTCGTTCGAGGAATTCTAGGTGAGCGCCACGGAATGTCACGCCGATGTTGAGGATGTTTATAACTTCATATCCGAATGATCGAGGGCAGGCGTTTTTTGGTGGACAATACGGCGTCCCGATTATCACAGAACGTGATGACAAGTCTCTCTGCCGGAATGCCTTGCCGCTGAACGTCGTGTCCTACTTCGTGGTGAGCGGTCTTACTTTGGTCAGTCCTCGAAGATGGGTGTATCCGTCCTGGTGCAGGGGCGTAGACCTCGGCGTCTTGAAGAACCATCTCGCGCACCAAGATTTCGCGACCAAAAGCAGCCACAGCGAATTCCCTTTCGCAACACGACCACCCGGCGCCAGCAAGCAAGCCGCGGCCGCCACCTACCGCGAGGGACCGGAACTACAGGAACGAGGAGTGGCCGCCAAGGGCTTCTCTGTAGGTCGAGCGGCGGAGCGAGCCACGGGAGGAATGGGAGGAAGAGTAGAAAGGTGGCAGAAGGCACAAGTGAGCGAGGAGGATACGTTTGTCTCCGAGAGATGTTCCTCGGTGGGACTGCTTGCTGCGCTTCAAGTCCAACGACAGACAAGAACTCGTCCATCGTCGACCACTTGTCGGCGCTTGTCGGCGATTGTCGCGGGTGTTGGTCGTTGCAGTGGGACAGCATCGGCGACATGGAACTTTGTGGTGTCGTCGGACAAAAATCGGTGTTTGTCGCTTCAGTGGGACGAGGCTACCAGTGTTTTTTGAGAGGCCTGTGGGTCTGCCCCAATCCTTTCCGTGAAACCACAGCATCCATCAAACTCGTTTAACGGGTCTGTGGGAGAGATCACCTCACATCTGAGGATAAATGCGTCAGGGAAGCTGTTTGGCCATTTTGTATCGGGCGGCCGCAACGAGTATTGGAATTTGATGAGACGCCCTTCCCTTCCTGCAGCGGCCTTGCTTACCGCGGCCCCATTGATGTCTTTTTGTGTTCTGTGTATTTGCTTCACGGGCTGAACTAGGGGCGTCCAAGGACGCCCCTAGTTCAGCCCCTCCTCCTCCTCCCCTCCTCCTCTTTCTTCACCTCCCCCTCCTCCCCTCATCCTTCAAGCTCCTCCCTTCTTCACATCCTCCTCCCTCCTCCCCTTGCCTCCTCTCCTCCTCCCTTACTTCCATTCTCCTCTTCCCTCTCCTCCTCCCTCCTCCACCTCCCTCCTTCTCTCTCCTCCCCCTCCTCCTCTTCGTCCTCCTCCCACACCTCCTCCCACTTTCTCTCCGCGCGTTACATAGTGGGAAATGTCCCAAAATGCACTTTGCAGGACCGTCGTGACGTCACACGTGACGTCACGAGTGAAGTCACGACGGTCCTGCGCGGTGAATTATGGGACATTGCCCCTAATGCAGCGCGCGGTTACGCCGACGGTGACGGCGACGGCGACGGCGACGGCGACACCGCTCAAGCCGGAAACGGGCGCCTAGAGGCTGTTTCACATGCTGCGATTCTCGTCCGAAATCGGTGCGATTTCCAGTAAATGTGCGAATAAAATCGCAGTCGCAGTGTCGCAGCGGCTCTGCGACTGGTTTCCACCAAGTTGGTATTTTGCCGCAGAGTCGGTGCGATCGCTTTCTCGTCAACCAGCCGTTCATTAGCCAGCTTTCATCCGCGATAGCTGCGTGTTCGAAAATAAAGTTAGACACCTGAAAGCGTTTGGTTTAATGCTTAATTATTAGAAATTATTAGAAATATTTAGTTACCTAGTGCAGTCGTGAAACATTTGTGTTTTTTTAGGCGTTTTTGTTGTATTTTAGGAAAAGTCAAACGCGTCGCGTCCGTGTCCGAAGAGCCTGCCGCGCCAACAGAAATCACGCGGTTGTTGGAGCATGTGAAACCAAACATTGCGATCGCACTCGCTGCGTCGGCTGTCGCACCAATTTTTCTTTCCGTAACAGTCGCTGCATGTGAAACAGGCTTAAGAGCTGCGCTCTAAAAATAAACACCGAAAACACGGAACCCTAGTGATGAGTTACCGTACGATGCACATTTGACGCTGCATGATTGGCTTCGTCGGATCGGTCGGACGGCGGTCGAACTTGAAGCGAAACGGAGTATATTAACATCAGATATATGTATGAAATGAGCATGCTTTGATTAAGAGTCACTGCGTGATGGTTGTGATTAAGACTGCCCGCACGTGGTGGGATTAGAGAGTTTTCGTAGATCGTTTCTACCGTCGCGAAACAGATCTGTAACCCGCTACTAGATCTGGAATTCTGCACTCAAGGCGCGCGGCGCGCATGCGCCGTCTTTGTTGCGGAGACCGTAGCGGAGTAGGGAAAGCGACCTATGAAAACTATCGATTACAGTTGTGGGAGCGGGGATCTGCCACCACACCCAGGGGCCGCTGCCGACCACCCAAAGTGGACAACGTCTGAGGCGCTTTAGCGGACCTTTCGGTTAGCTTTGCGTCACGGCAAACTGATATAAGTTCAGATTAATAAAAAAAAAGAGATATCTCGGTTGAATGAAGTTAAAGATGGGAATTCTACTTTTTTTTTTAATGAGGTAGGCTTGTATGGTATTGCGTCTTTGGTTCCATGAGATTCGCGTGCTACTAAATTTGGACCGCACCCACAACACTCCTCCGCATGAACCGTTGTGGGATGCGAGAAGGATAATCAAAACTTCCCCGTTTTGGGCTCCCGTGGGTCAAGGCCATATCCAGAAAACATTTCAGGAACGAGGAGTGCTTGTGCACACGGCGGTCATCTTCAAAACGGATTTTACACCCTTTTCTCGAAGGTTTATGGAAACCTTAAGAAAGAAGCTGGCGGTGGGGAATCAAGTGATTTTCTTTTCCAATTATGAGGTCACATCAATGTAAAAACACACAAAAAGATTTTTTTTTTTTTACACTTAACAAAATTACAACGAAGAAGAGTGTAAAGACAAAACGTATACACCTTTTTGGAACCAACTGGTTAATCTCTTAATCTATGTTCAGCCAAACAATTATATCTTTCTTTTTCAGAAAGGTGCGGCGAGTACGAGTGACCACTATTAGTGCTTTTGCGGAAGTGTTTGTCGTGGGTAAGTTGATATTTAAAAAAAAAACACCTAAAAGATGTTCGGAGCGAGCCTACAGATAAGAAAACAAATGTTGCTTGATTCTCTATATTCACTGCAGGATTCTCACTCTCAAGAAGATCGGGGCACGAGTCTTGTTCTCCATCAAAACGTTTTGCACGGGTTCTGCAAGATTTTCCAGCACATTTAGCACATCTATTACAATTATTCTAAAAACAAAGCTTGAAGAGACATTATTTAAGAGCACAACGACTAAAAGGAAATCTCCTAAAGCACATTGACTAAAAGCAAATTTCTTACAGCACGCCTTTCAACAAAAGAACAGCTGTCACTCTCAATCGCAGCACACTGTGTGTGATCATTTTTTTACTATAGTCTTTTAGCGAAATAACAAATAGGCCAATTTCGTCATTGTTTAAAACACAACAAAGAACTTAGAACAGCGCGATTTATTCCGCGATATTACCTCTGCTACATGATTTATTTATAAAACTTTATAAGTATCTTTCATTGGATGCTGACTTCTACTATACCATCTAACGGGTTTAATAGAAGGCCTACCATGAACAACACAACCCATCCCTATCTTAAGTTTAGAAATACATTACTCATATCTCATAGCGTCAATGGTTCAATAAATTTATCAACGCATGTTTTGTGAGGCTTCAATTGGTACGACCTACTCTAGGGCTGAAAACTTCTAGTGTTTTCTCAGAAGTATCTATTAAAAATGGCGTACGTTACTGTACGGAAGTTCTTGAATTAGAGTGCATTTATTTCTTAAAGACGCAATTCCTTGGTGTGCTAAGAATACTCGCTGCTTTTACTTAACAATACAAGATATTGATTATAAACTTGACGAATGTTTTTCAAAGATATTGTTTTTAGCGGCCAAAATGTGGTAGATCTAGGATCCGTATTATGGTGTAGCAGTGCTTTCGCGAGGCCTCTACCTTCAGAGTATAATAAATATTTAATGTTATCATGTTAATTTACAGTATGTCCGAACCATAACGGTAAACTAATTACAGGTCAAACTCGATAATGTGAAATGTGGATCGCAAGATGGGAACGACGTCCAACATATTGTGAGTATTAACTAGATGCACGTGAGTTTGCAAATTGTAGTGTTGATACACCAGGAACCGATATATCGGTATAAAACACAAATCTTAATTGCAAAGCTACTATATATCTAACATAATAATATATCAACTGGGATGGCAATTTTAGGTACTACAAAGAGCAATTTAATCTAAAACGAATGATAAAAAAAAGCTGAAACAAGATTTATGACATTCATACAAACAAATAAAGTACCAAAAACAAGATATCAAAGGAGGGAAAGTTTACCTTCAGTGGTACTTGTCAGTTACTAATAAATCTATTCATACAAACAAATAAAGTACCAAAAACAAGATATCAAAGGAGGGAAAGTTTACTTTCAGTGGTACTTGTCAGTTACTAATAAATCTAATTCCACAGTCTAACCAAGAGTGCAAGGCAAAGTTTTGAAAAATACAGTCCATCCGGCATCTTTTCTTGAAACCGCAAAACGTATTTTGAAGACTTGCACTTTGGTTATGATAACCTCCTTTCATTTTCCTGCAGAAAAAGAATCTAAAGAAGCGTTCGGTGAAAGAATAATTGTTCTGCATTAGATGTGATAAATAGCCCAGTAAATACGGGTCTTTGTTGTGATATTTCACGTTAAATTCAACTCTCGTTGTAACTAAGAAACAAGAATGCACCGGAGAACAACTCTCTAGTAGCTCAACAGTCTAAGAAGGGGTCTCCAAACGTTATGGGTAAGGGGCCGTGTTTGTCTATAGTTTGAATTGGCATCCGTCAACTCAGTCACTTCGGTTCACTATATGCAGTGTCGGTTCTGTGCCCGAGGCCTTTGTTACACTCGGAAAAGTACTGGCGTTGCAGGATGGCATACTTCCTGGTTTTTATCATCGTTGTGCGTCCGGCTACCAAGTTAGCAAAAATTTATAGGATATGTGATCGAACGTAAGATGTCGCAATGCTAGACTGCCCTGTATAGAGATAATTCATTGTTGCTTGTTGGATGTGCTTTGTGAGACTGGGCACATCCTTTGCGAGGGCCCGTTTGCCTCACCGCGGACACCATCTTGCCTCCCGCCTTCTGACCGGCGCCAAAAATAAGCGCGTACTTTACGGAATGCGTGAACTCGCGCGTTCTTGAAGTTACACCGTGTAATTTCACAAGAGTGCGGTAAGGGGGGGTGGGGGGGGGAGGAGGAGGCTCAGGCCTTGTTTTCTAGGCGGTATACTGCGCCAGCCCAAAACCATTGAGACACTAGTGCACTGAGCGCCGTGGTCGTCATGTTCCAGATAAGCCAATGACCCATGAATCGCGGAGAAAGTGCCTCAATGGTGGTCGTGACGATCTATTCGCACGGCACTCGCTAACTCAATGTATCTTGTTTCCAGGGACGTTGCTGAAGTCGTCTGCCACAGAACCTGCGTGTACAGCAAGAAGGGTTTAGCCATCCTGCCTGGTAGAGTGACACCGAGTAGCTACAGTACAGAACGCGTCTTGGATTGGCGCATTGAGCGTTCAATGCCGTCCATGCATAAGAGGTGGTCCTTAAGTGGCACCAAGTTACGCCACAGGAGCCGGCACATCACGTTGTCGGATGTCGCGATGCTTGCTGTCGGTTGTATACATAGAAGTTCTGGCACACCGGGGCGAGCGAACGCACAGTGTCATTGTCGTCTCGGCGTACCAACTCCTGACCTGCTAAGACTCCTGTGAAGTGTCACGCTGTAAATCAATCTACAGTATAGGACACGTGTCTGCCAAATCTACCTCCGCTCCACTGCCACCACTAGGGGTGTAGCAGGAAACAACACGGCACAAACGTTCCCTCGTCTGGCGGATATTAAGGGACCACAAAGGAGGAGGCTGTAAGCACGCAAGTGGAATTAGCGTTCCAGGCAGCACAGTTAAGGCTGGTTCACACAGACCCGTTTACTTACGTTAGGTTACGTTACATTACGTTACAAAAGCTCACAGGGAAATCTGTGCTTCGTATTAAGCGTGACTACCCATTCAAAGGAGATAGCCTAGCAGGCGACATTCGAGACGCGAATGTTTCGGTGACGACGAGCTAGGACGGTGAGTTACCGCGGCAACCAAGGACACAAGGCTCGTCGTAACTAAAGTCACTAGTCGTAACGTAAGGAGTTGAGCTCGGTTCAACTTTTCACACACCACCGTTTTCTTACGTTATGTCTAAGTCACCGAAACATTCGTGTCTGGAATGTCGCGTGCCAGGCTATCCCCTTGAATTGTTAGCCACGCTTAATACGAAGCACAGATTTCCCGGTGACTTTTCGTAACGTAACGTAACGTAAGAAAACGGGTCTGTGAGAACCAGCATTTAGGCCTGTTCACACATACAGCGTAGCGCTAAGTCAGCGCCACGTGAGTGCTCCAAAGAGCGCTCATGTGGCGCTTCCTAGCACGTGACTTAGTTATAATATAGCGCCTTGTTAGCGCATCAGTAGTGCCTTGTTAGCGCTTGAGTAGCGCCTTGTTAGCGCTTTAGTAGCGCCTTGTCAGCTCGCCAGTAGAGCCTTGTTAGCGCTTCTTGTACCCCGGTTACTGCTACGAATTAGCGCGTGCACTGCGGTTCCGGTTCTTGTGGTTGGGTGTGCATCAGCAGCACCATGGCGGACACGTGGAACGCTGAAATTGAAACGCGACAAATGCTGTTGCATCCGCAATTAGTGCATAGGTGTGTGAACGACTTTACGTTCAAAAGAGCCTTCTGGGTGCGCGAAATCTTTCGCCACCGAGATAACGACCGGTACCCGGCGAACCCTGTTCCCAGGCTGAGGGACCGAGACACGGATCTCATTCGAAGGTAATATTTTTTAACTGCGTGTCTTTGGAACCAGGGTAAGGTACGCCGAATAGAAAGAGATGAGGTCGTACCCAATCAATTAGTCGCTCAAAGTCCAGGACTCTTGATCGTCTGCCCGACCGTTTGTTTAGAGAGCTACTCTCTTACTTCCTCTTGTTTCATCACCAAAAGAAAACCAACAACAACAGAATCACCGTGCACGCGCTGTTCCGCAGCAGCAAGCACGGCACAAGGAGCGTGAGAGCGCTAACCGAGCGCCTGCTGAGGCGCTCATGAGGCTCCGCTGTATGTGTGCACCGGCCTGTACAGTGCTGCAGTAAGTGCCAATTTAACGTCCTCATACTCAGAAACAAAAATAGCTTATAAATGACACGTCCAAACGTCTATAGCCACCAACAGTTTAAGAAGCACAGGCCGTGGCCTATTATCACGATGTCTCTTGCTTCGTGGTTTGTCCTTCGCGGTTTGTCTAGCGATCTAAATCATATGCCAAAGTCTCCAAATTGATCATTATAATATAAAAAAAAAGTTCGAACAATTTTCTGAAAATTTCAATGGGAAAACGGCGGCCGACGGAGCACTCGAATACATGAAGCTGAATGATGGCAGTTACCGAAAACGGGCACCATTTCTCCATTTGGAATTTTCAAAAACTCACCTATAAGTTGTAACGTTTGAATAAGAGAACGGTTAGTTCTGAAATTTTAAACTCTGGCTCGGACCGCTGGCACTTTATATGGGCGAAGAACCAGCGTTCAATAATGCAATGTAATTTTGCAAAAATAAAAAAAAAAAAAATTATGTTTTTTATTCGGGGGAGGGGGGGGGGGAGATGTTATCTATGTTTTTGCTTGTGCTTGAACTATACAAAAACGTAAAAAGATTCGACTGTGAGTTAGTCGTACACGCGTTTCACGCAAGTGCGCTAAGAACAATAGGCTTCAAATTATGTACGGGCACCTCGCAGAAGCAATTGCTCGCGCATTTCCCAAGGAGCGTAATTGAAAAGAAAGGCGATGCCATTTACACTATTATATGCGAGTAATCGTAAAACACTGAAACACTCCGAATGTTTTCTTATTATTATACATCTCAGTCACGTTCTCGAGAAAAAGGGAAGCAGTGGGGTTTCCAACTCGTATCAAAGCGTCTGACGGAACTTCAACTGCAAGTAAGCATAAAATATTCCTGATGTACTTTAGTCTCACCGTGTATTACTTTTGCATTCAAAACGTCCCGAAAATAGTTACTCAGTGAGAGCTGAAGAAACTCAAAACGTAGGTTGTCGTTAAAAAAAGTGCTAAAAGTAAGAACTAGCTGGCATATATTAAGGGGAGGTGCGGGTCAAGAAACGGCAATATTTTGCAAAACAATTGCGGTTTTGGGTTGTATGGTGTTTCATTATCTTGGAATCTTGAAATCTTAGTATTTCATGTATAAAAATAATTCGTGCCGGTTATAACCGCAAGAGCAGTAAAACAGGCATTGGAACGCCTCACGGCAACCCAAAACGGCACACATTTGAGCCTTTCATCAGTGCACGGTTCTATACATTGTGACGTCGCTCGTCATCACATTTATATTGAGAAGTAGGACATGCTGTCTCCTCTTCATCGCAGTTGTCTGTAGCTTCAGTTTCTCACAAAAAATATTATTAACAAAAAATTATACCTAGCCGCGAACGATTGTTGCTATGGTAATAATCAAACGCGCTTTTCGCTTCATGTAATTTTGGGCATCTCCACAGTTTCCCCACAAGAATATGTGTTCTTAATATTGGCGGTTTCGGTATTTTCAATATATTTTCAAAAACAAATAGTATCGCACACATTATTTTTTTATTAATGGCACTCAGTGGTTTAAAAGTAGCGAATTAGTTGATTTTAGTAGGTTCTTTTAAAGGGGCCCTGAAGATGTTTCTGAGAACGCCTAAATATGGCGATAACTCGCTCAGCTGGCTCTAAGCATTCCAAAAATTTCTGAATCATGATGATACGCGGACTCATTTCTCATTAAAAGAGCAATCAAAAATCGTAACGCACCGAGGGAATCTGAGACAATGGAATGAGCATGTTCCTAAACCAGGAACACTATATCAGTTAATAGCAGGTGAACGACCCACGTGAATCCAACCTGTGGACCCGTGGAGTGATATCTAGAATACGCATGGCTCGTCACCCGAATAGCCCGGACACCCGGAGTTCTGCGATTTCCTTTAGTCAGTCGTACTGTCGTAGCTGACAAAGTCAATCGTGTACCATTAAAGTCATCTCTTCATCGCGCCATGGCTCTCGCTAGCCTGACTCCGATGATTCAGCCCAGCGAGCGCGCGCTCGAGAGCAGACCTGTCTATGCTGGAAAAAAAGAATGGAGAAACCCAATTATGGTGTCGCCGGTGGGAGGAGCCTAATCTCAATTGCCGGCGAACTCTACTGGCAGGGAACTCCAGCACCGTGCGTTGATGACGTCGACGAAGAGTGGCGATTGAGTTGAAACTTCATCTGGATTGTGTACCCACAGATGTCTCTAGAGGGAAATGCGAAAAGCCAGATAGGAGGGTCTTGTAAACGCAGCTTTTTGAAGTTCCCAAACTGTATAATTCGGAACAATTTAAATCAAATTACCGGCATTACGTTTAACTCGCATTAATTATGTATTTTTACGTAAGTAACCGAATTTAGGTGATCGAAACGCTTAAACTGCATGAGCTATGGCCTAATGTCACGCGCAAAGTGCGTGTGTGTCTGTACGGAGATTCGCCTTCCTTCGGGAATTTTCGCCGTCCAATCGCGTTTTTGTAAAGGCTGTCACGTCTCGGTTGCCACACGACAGTCCGGTGGGGGACGGAAACCAAAGTGCTGTCGCTGAACTCGAGTACACAACCTGAACCAATCAGAACATTCCTCGCAAGGGCGCGGAAGAAGCCGCATGATTTCGAGATCGGACGCGCCTCGTCCGTCGTCACAGATCATCTCGGCTGCAGTGTCGTTAAGTGCTGATAATTGCAATGGGGCGTTTTAGCTTAGCATTTCCGTGCGCAGCGGAATTTCTACTGGCAGTTTGCGGTTCGACTTTGAAGCATGCTCCTCAGCGCGCGCCTAAAGCCGTACCGTGGCCACCGTAAAGCACTGTAACGGTATGCCCGTTACGGTGTTCTACGACCGGAAATGGCTATACGCAAGACGCGGAGAGCTCATACCATTTGGTTCACCCTTTTCGGACGGCGCGTGTATCACTGGAGGGCGTGTTAACCCCCCCCCCCCCTCCAGTTTCTGAGAGGGAGTCCCATACCATTTAGTTCAGCGACGTTTTGTCGACAACATTTGTTTTTTTCTGTCTTTTTTTTCTGTGTGATAATTGCTAAGAAGAAATGTCGTAGATATCGCCAAATGCTCGGAAAAAAAAAATGTTAGAAAAAAAAAAGTAAGCCCATTTGTGGATTGAGCCAGCGTCCGCTGCGTAGGAAGCAGACACCTTGCCACTAAGCTACGCTACCACTTCAGATATTCGTTTTGACCATTCGTTTTATTCGAGACCCATCAAGTTTCGCGTCGTGCGTAGAGCCATTTCCAATCGAGGTGCACGACCTCGTGCGTATAGCTTTACTCTTTGGAGAATGTGGTTCTTCTTCAGAACAGAGGCAACACAGAAGCCCATGAGGAGCTCGCTTCGACTGAACTACCTCAGCAGTGGAGTCATCCACGTCAAGCCACGGCACCGGAACTGGTGATGAACTTAAATGGGCGAATGGTCGCAGATGATCGACCTGACAATCCCATTCCCTGCAGTCTTTACGACACACGTAAAAGGGCCCGGAGCGAGAGCGAGAGCGAGCAGCGAGAGGAAGCTGCAAGGCTTGGACGGTCCCTTGGGGGACCGTCCAAGCTTTGTCATAGTAACGGTGATAATATGGAAATCAACTCTTCAAATCGGTGGTGGGAGTACAGACTTGCTTGTCTTTTGTGTTTATCTTAGTTTGCACTGCGAAACCCCCATTGCTGTCTTTTTTAATGCAGTATACAATATATGCTTTATGAATCTGCCCGAATATTTTGTTGTGTGTTTTACTTGAGTTCATATCACATGAGCGAATGACATTTACCAAACAGTAGTCAATTGAGCGAATCAATGTTTTAGCGAATGACTGGGGCATGTGTTAAATCATTCGGCCCCCTGCGTTCACGCCGCTTTGCGGCGATAGTCTGCGACGGCTCATCACAAAAAGTGTCAACCCACCTGGCTCACCCGCAAACGCCACTTCGCGGCGGTCAACCATTCGCTAAAGTATCTTTCGATGAAAAATCAGGGTTCGCTAAAACGTTGCTGGGCCACCTGAGTGCCACCCGTGTTACTTATAGCCATCAAAGCAGAAATCACACAAATCATTGTTATTTATTCCAAGAAAAAAGCGGGTTCGGGGCATTAATAAACCTATGAACCGGCGCAGGGCTACGCAGGTATACTCACAGGACGTTTGTGGCTAAAGGGGAAGGTAACAAGTAGAAAAAAAGCTCTTCAGCTATAGCCAAGTGATAGAAGCCACTGGCAGTTCCATGTAGCCGACAGGAAGGTTGGGTCCCGTACACCATGTTTTGTGATTTGCCAGTTGTGCAATGCACGAAGTACCAATTGGGGTGCTGCAAACACGATACGATTTACCTTCTGTTAGTGTACGGCACTTTAACTGGAGCTCCAACAGCAGACAATTTATTACCTAATCAAATTATTTAGTTGTTTAAGGTGCTGTGCGACGATTGTTTTTATTTTTGATAAATACTACTGGATATTATCCTTTTACGTTGAAAGTCCCAGAAAAAAAGAGAGAAGCGAGCAACGCTCATGTCCTCAACTTACGGCCATAATAGGGGGCCGCGTGATACGTGGCTGATGCCATGCCGCCAACAGGAATCATAGCCACGCGCTGGTTCTGTCGAAGCAAAGGGCAAAACATGATTCAAAGCATAATTGCGCTTTAAGACATGGACATAGGAAGAACAGACACCACAGAGCGCTATTCGGTAAAGTTTCTTTCGGTAAAGTACTCTCTTTTGTCTGTTCTTCCTATGTCCCTGTCGTAAAGCGCAATCATGTTTTCTCACGCACAATACCAACTCGCCCAACAATCAGCACTTGTCAAAGCAAAGGGCACTTCCTGAGCTCCAGACATTGTTGGAGTTCAGCTATTCCCGTGACCGCAGAAACTGGACACGAGCCACTATCCTAGCGCTGCTGAGGCATTGATCGTTAGGAACCGAAGTCGAGTGCTCACGCAATGCTCGTGTCAAATCCATGAACCTGATTCGACTGTCGTCACATGGGCCTTATTCAACTTTCGTCACAATCCCCCAAAACTGTGTCACCAAGCTTGGCGAAGGAGAACTTGACAGAAACGCAACCCCCCAACATGGCGGAAGTGCGAAGTTCGCGACAAGCTCAACAGACGGCGCTTATTTTTGAATATCCCCTATAGACCATGGATGGATGGAAGGATGAAGCTGAACCCTTTGAATCGGGCGGCGGCTTGGGCCACCTAGCCAAAGTTTTTCTTTTTTTTTCTGTTTTCCTAACATTTATTTAACATAAAGGTATACCTCTAGAAAGTTATTCTTAAAAGATATATACGATCCGTACGATGCAGGCGCCTCTATGCAATCGGGTGAACATACCATCCACCCTACTGGTCGCCCGGAAGGGAATAAGAAAATATTCATCCTTCCCTCGACCTATCTCACCAGTCAGATAATCTCTTCTCGGTTATCTCTATCTTCCCCATGACTACTTTTTCCCAGGGCTTTTATTAAATGTGACGCCTCTTCAGCTACTACAGGGTAAAGCCCCTTACTGTAAAGTATCAAGTGCTTAGCCATATGCTCCTCCTCCCCACAAGTTCCACACACCGTACCTACTTCCTGATATATAGCTCTATATGTCTTAGTCCGTAACACTCACGTCCTCGGATTGAACAACAAGGGGCTGCCCTAGAATTGTCGAAGATGGGCTTTTTAGTAATGCTCTTCTTAAATTATCTGTAAATTTCCAAGGCCCAATTAGTCTGCATGCCTATTTTGCATATTTCCCTTAGTTCCTTTAACTCTCTTCTTAACTTTTGTGTTCTCAAGCACCTCAGTTCCATCGCCTGTATATTTAGATCAAAGTTTTCTTGTCCGCAATCTCCATTTTGTATCGACGCTTCTGATGTGTAAATAGCTATGAACTCTTCGTGCCCATCATTCTCCATCTCCCTCACTTAGCCTATCCTCAAATACTATCTTACTGCTATCTTCCCTGCCCTCGAATAAGGAATATCTCGAATTGCCCTGTACACCTCGGTTCAGTGTTTTGCCTTGTGCTCCCAGAGCCAATCCTCCATACGCGAAATGCACAGTGCCATTTAATCGGTTGCCGAATAGCATGCACCGTCTCACCAGTTGGCTTTACCGCAGGCAAAGGCCAGAGCGCGAAACGTAGTTCTGAAGAATCCTTTGTTAGCACAAACACTCGCTCAGAGAAAACGCTTTCGAAAACCAGGCTCCCGCGCGTGCCTTTGCGGCACTCAAAGACCAATTTCGAGCTGAAGTGAACTTCCGCCATGTTGGTTGTGGCGAGAAACCAGCGACCGGCGGTGCGACGAGCAGGTACATGCGCATAAAAAGCGTAAAACAATACTAACCCTTAGGTCTCAGGTGTGGGTGAGGATCGAAGACGGTGAGCAGTAGGCCTCGATTGTTACCGACAACGCTATACGAAATTGACAAACAGCGGAGGAATATTGACGCAACAAAGATGGCACCGCACAGATTGTTGCCAGACGTTCAAACAATTTCGCATATGGACTACAACAGTTTAGTACTAAGCAACGTTATTAAACTACTCAGTTGGGAAACTGCCATAGAGACTGCTCTGAAAAAGTGGCCCCGATCTGTCCTCGCGCACCGAGCTAATGGCGAACACAACGCCGCCATTTCTACCGCAGCGGCCACTCGAGGAACCGCACGTTACTTCTACCTTGGCTTTAATAGGCCCTTCTGGCGCCGAACCAGATACAGTGGAAGAGGTTACAGGGGCGCCACCCCCGTCCCCCCAGCGAACGCGCCGCATCTTACTACTGAAGTTAAAATGTACGTAGGTCGGGACGCGCTACCTGAAAGCACCGCTGACGCATGGTTGTATAAAAACAATATTAATTGTGCCGCAAAACCTTGCGAACTAAAGATTTTAAAAACATCACGCGCCCTCCATTTTGTACTGTACTCCAATAAATTTCATACAAAAAGAGCCTTTCCGTTTGTTTTTACGAAAAAACAGGCTTTCTAGAAACTCAAGGTGACCACAGTACAGACAAATGATAAAGAGTGGCGCTGTTGTCGTATTTAGCTCGGTCTCGGTGGACGCCAGCGGCCTAGGTTTCGACGGCAAGTTTTCCAACTGAGAGTTTTAGTAACGTTGGTACTAAGATACTGCAAACATAATTATGTATCATGATCTGTCCATAAAAACAAAGTTTGGCAAGAGTAAAGTGAAAATATGCAAAGCGTGCTGCAGCTTAAAAAATTCTCATTCATGGGGCTTTACTTTTTTTTCTTTTTTAATTTATTGTACCCTTATATCGACCTCAGGGGGCTTTACATAAGGGGGGACAAACAGCAGTATATATAAAACTCACAATGAAAACACACAAAAAAACACAGTTCAGGTTAGTTGCGTGTAAAGAGCGGCAAGTGCGGCTCGAAACGTGCTGGGCTCTTCTATTGTTGCAATGTCATCGGGGAGTGAATTCCAGTCGGTAATAGAAAGCTGTAAAGGTGAAAACTTTTAGATGTTAGTCCTAGGAGTGGTGACGTGAAGTTTCCGTGTGTTGTCTGTGCGTGAGGAGATGTGGGTGGCGGCTCTGCAATACTTATCTTTTTTGGATGGCGAATGGTAGTACAGCTGGTGCAGGGCAATCAGCCGTGACACTTTCCGACGGTCTGCAAGAACTGGAACCTTAAGTTGCTGTTTTAATGCTGTAATGCTAGCGCGGGTGTAGTTAGGAAGTATGAAGCGAGTAGCTCGGTTTTCTATGGCTTCTAACTTATCGATTAAATATGACTGATGCGGATTCCAGATGAGAGATGCATGTTCAAGCTTGGGTCGAACGAGAGATAAGTATGCGATCAGTTTAGTGTCCCAATTTGCAAGGTAGAGGTGTCGCTTCAGGAAACCGAGGGTTTTGTTAGCCTTTGCAGTAATGTAATTTATGTGAGGCTCCCATGAAAGATTGCAGGTGAAGTGAACCCCAAGATATTTGTATGTTGGAGCATTTTCAATAGACGAATTGAGAATAGTGTAGTTGAACTGGGTTTGGTATTAAAGTTGAGAAATTTTGTTTTGGAAACGTTAATTTTCACTTGCCACTCTTCACACCATGTTTCGAGACATGGTGTGAATGATACACATGCGGTCAAGAGAGTATGTTTGAATGCGTGCTTAAAACAATCTCGCACGACACTCCTCATGTTGAATGAGGCGCCCGTCTTATATTGAGGGCACTTGTGCAAGCGCATTGAGAAAATGTTCTATTTAGACTGTATTAGAACACAGCGTATTGACACGTAAGAGTATTTACCGAGCACAACGCTGAATTTGCCGCGCTGAACTTCTTGGTTGTCTTCTTTCCGTCTTCCCTTTGCGCGAAGCCCCCCCACCTGGAGACCCGGGTGATCGATTATCACCTGTGTAACATCCAACAGAACGTGACTCACAGCGCATTGAAGCACGGTGATGCCATTGTCACAGCAAAAAGTGTCGCCAGAAACGCAGAAAATGAGAGCACTTGCAGATCGGCTGTCAGTAATGGAGCCCCTCGCGAAGGCGCCAAAGCTCCCACAGATACTGTCAGAGCCATCGAGTGTCGGGCAGTACTCCCCTATTATGTCCCTGACCAACCTGGAACCGAACATATAAAAAAACGTAGCGATGGTTCATGTAAGCTTGCCTTGGCCCGCCCTGCACCCCAGCGTGAAGGCGCCATCCTCACTAACTTCAGCAACTCCGGCTGCCTGACGACCACAAACTTTTCTGCATCGCAAAACTGAATCTTGACGACATTTTGACGTCACCGCAAACTTTATTACTTCACCAGCATACCTCAAACTTCATCAAACACCACAAATAAAAATCTTAATCGCAATGGCACATAACGTGACCAAGAGGTAGGCCAATCAGCGACCGACTGAGTTAACTTCATCGTTGAGTTTTGTCATCGAGCATAGACAGACAGAAGACGACCAGATTTATCACTCCTGCGGAAGACGAAACAAAACAAACAAACAAACAAACGTAGTGCGCTGTTTTTGAAACGATTATTGCAGTATCATCTCCACTCTCCGCGAAAAATACCATTTGTTTATACTCTTATTTGCTGTTATCATCCGCAAAAGCATACACATTTTATAATAACAGCTTTTGCAATCTCCACGAAATGTGGCGTTTTAATTGGTCAAATGTCGCCTTGGCTGCCATACCATGCTGCTCCCATTGCCTGTGACGACCTCTGTGTGTTGCGATCTTTGATTTTTTTTTTTTTTTTTAGGAAAATCGGCCGCGCATGATCGTGATTTAGGAATTGCTAGGATGCTCAGAGCCTGCAGACTGTATTATCGCCATATTTAGGCGATCTCAGAAACCTCGTCAGGGCCTCTTCAAGTTTGTTACCATGCCCCACTTGTGCGGAAGAACATGTTTTCTTTGCATGTGCATTGCTTCCAAAACATAAAAAACAAGCTATATCAAAACTAAAACCAGATTATAAAGAGGAGATCAAGCAATATAATCCGAGGCAATTTCATTCAATTATCGTAAATAATATTAAAAGGATTTTCCCTGGCGCATGTCCCCTTAAGCACGATGGGGTGAAAAATATACTTTTATATCCACCCTGGCCTCACGGTAACATCATGTTCAATGTGGCGTATTATATTCACGCTTTTTGCTTCGTTATTAGTTCTTCGGCAACTTTATTGGCTACTGCAGCAGTCTAATTCGCCCCGTAGTGATTATCTATCAATAAATTAATCAATCAACGAATCACTCTATTATTATGTTTGTACCTATACGAGTTCAGACGCCAGAGGGCGAATTACATGATTTTTGTCTGCCTCTTGGTATGCTCTGTTCTCATTGACAGTATAAGAAAGATTCGGGGTCTAAATAAAAAACATAAACGATGCGAAGACCTCTCAAAACATTGATATGTCATGAACGGTGACCGCAACACGGACTAACAAAAAGAGGCTCGTGTCAGAGTGTGATTTTGAGTCGATGACTTAGTCATTGACTTTTATAAGTTATTCAGGTGAATAACGTGACAAAGAGGTAACGGAATCGTTTGTAAACACTCAAAATGGGTTTTTTGGACGTTACAAGACAGGTCAGGATCCCCACGGAATGCGAAATTTCAATCGCCGACATTTTCTCACGTAGTTACGGCAAGCCTGAAAGAGATGCTGAACCAAACATCTCAGTGTCCATAAAAAGTGGCGCACGATCTTTCAACCAGCCCGCAGCCACCGGTGTGTGCGAGCACACACAACGAAATTGACGTCATAGTCTTCATTTACGCTTATAATGACAGTGAAATGTGTGAGCTCCGGAGAAAAGGAGAATAAAGACAGGCTTTTCATCTCTACAGTGGGGTCTGGTGTAAAAGGTAGGCGATTAATTTGTCTAAGAAGCACGTAGCTTTCACTCGTGGATATGAGAAGCCTGTTTTTATTCTCCTTTTTCCCGGAGCCCATACATTTCACTGACATCTTAAGCGTGAGTAGAGAGGACTATGACGTCAATTGCGTTACGTGTGCTCGCGCACACCGGCTGCTGTTAGATAGTGGAAAGATCGGAAGCCACTAATTCTGGAAACTAAATTGTTTGGTTCAGTATCTATTTAATGGCTAATGAAAAGCATAAGAATATCAAACAGGTGTATGGATTGAGATATGTTACGATTAGGGTTACGTGTTATCCGGGTTTTTTTATTTTTTCAATCCGTGGGTGTTTTTCGAGGTTTAATTTTTTCTCGCAGATTGGGGGTTCTTCGACGCCTATCATCAGTGTCTGACAAAAAAATAAATCGGTGTTTATCGCCGCTTATGTTGTTCAGTGTGGGCTCTGTTCAGCGCTTAAGACCAACTGCAACTACATATAAAGATTCGCTTCCTGTGAAGCCTGGGTTTTCTCTCACTCAAGGACAGCTCCGATTCGGGGTTTCATCGGGCTGCCCCGATTTTGATAGAAACCACCTGGGGGGTTAATTTTCGAAGTTTATAGCTATTTACCGAAAACTCGAAACCTTCGGTATAATTACCGTGTCAATTTGGTCACCTAAGGATGGCCAGACCTCGTGCGATTAGTATGCAAGGATACAGAAAGTATAGACAGACTTTGCTGTCCTGTCGTCCCTCTTTCTCCCTAGTCTCTGTGTTTTAGTCTATCAAGTAGGACATGCTTATTTCTTTACAGGTTTCAATTGTGGACCGGAGAAACTCGACAATGGCTACGAAGCTATTGCTATATTTTCCGTCGATGGCTATGAGTTTGGTCCTCGCCGCAATAACCAACGCTCCGCCTGCAGCGTCGCAAAAATCGCAAGGACAAACTTTGTACCAACTTTTAATCGATAGCGGATACAACCCGATGATGATTCCGAACAATTTGCACGAACGAAGGTCGATAAATTATATTGCGCGCCATTTTCTCAACTCCTTCGGTTGCAGTGAGTAATTGTTGCATGAAAAACGCTTTTCTTACTTGCCTGTTACCCGTGGTCATATTATAATTTTCGAACTTTAGAATACGCGCTTTTTTTAAACGTTTCTTTTTCAAAAAAAAAAAAAGAAATCTCACGAAGGACGACGAGACTATATGCCAACACTTTAAAAAAAAAAGCCACTGAGCTTACTTATCTCCTTAACACGGAAACAGTCAATCACGGTCGACAATGAAAGTATCCCAGCTAATGAAGACGTTTAGGGTACGATTACATCTGAAAAAAATAGATGTATACAGGGACAAAAGTGCAATTGAAACGTCGCTCTCATTTCCCTGCTCGCATCACGTTTACAGCAGTAGCTGTTAGTGGCCTTTCCCGCCAAAAACAATTATGATGTACGAACCCAAAAACCGCACTCAACAGCAGAGGCACTGCTCTGCCTCTCCCCGTCATTCCTTACACACGGCAAGGCTCTCTTTCGCTGCCGCCCTCCCCCTTTCCCCCCTGTAGGGTTCCGCTGTGCCGGAAAACCAACGTGCTCACGGGGAGAAGGCTATCCCTTCGTTCAAGTGTTGTGCCAAATACTCAACAAAAGCATTTAAGATCAAATACTAAACACCTATTTGAACCTTTTTTTTTCAGAGTAGTATTACAGTTACTTTTACTCGGAACTATCCAGAGTAGAGTGCAGATACTTGGAAGCATTAATATGATAACAATCCGAGATACTTGGCAAGTAGGTTGCAAGTCGGTAATATAAGAAAAATTAAAGACGTTTACAATTCTCTCTAATGCCGAATTGGAGCGCAGCTCTTGAGGGGCAGGAGGGGAGGGTACGGAGGGGACGGAATGCCCCTCCTCCCCCTCCATCCTCCTCTCCTGCTCCCCTCCTATTTAGCGGCGAATTTTCGCTAAATTTCCCGCTAAATTTTGGCGAAAATTTCTCCGCTAAATTTAGCGGGGAAATTTTTCCGCTAGATATAGCGGGGATTGTTTTTCGCTATATTTTGCGGGAAAGTTTCCCACTAAATGTAGCGATCACATTTCCCCGCTAAATTTTTCGGAAAACGTTTTACAATAACTTTAACGTGAAATCATCCAGCTATATGTAGTGGGCAAATTTTCACGCTAAATTGACGTGTGACGTCACATGTGACGTCACGTGTTACGTCACGTGACACGTGCCGTTAACATTCACGTTTGACGTCCCGTGACGTCAGACGTGACGACACGTGTGATGTTGTGACGTCATCATGAAAAACTTCCCGCTAAATCTAGCGAAAAAAATTTCCCGCAAATTCGGTGAAATAGGCCAGTTGGTTCATTATGGGAAAAGACAAGCGCCGAAAGGCCAGGACAAAGTAAGGAAACGACAACACACGGCGCACTCGCAACTGAAGTTTTAGTTTTGGAAAAACATAGTCTTATATACACTTCGAAACACCCCGCGTCACTTTCCACTTGCCCACTCTTTATCTAAGAATAAACGCTCTTTATCTGACAGGGTCACGGAAGGTTCACTTATGCACTTATCTGCACCCTTCTTTATTGCAAACGCCTCATGAATTTCCCTGGTAATATTTTTGTTGTATCGCCCCAGGATTGCCATGTCATTGAAGACTGGTGTGCACTCACATCGGCTGCAATGCACAGCCAGGTGCCCAGAAGGTGACTGTTTTAAGGAAGCAGCGTGCTCTCTCGCGCGATCATTTAAACAACGCCCAGTTTGACCTACGTAAGACCCAACGCAGGAAAGAGTGACGAGTGTAAGAAAGCACACCATAATACGTTCGTGGAATGTCAGACCGGTGTTGTGTATGACATTCCGCTTTCCTGCGGCGGGTCTTACGTAGGCCAAACTGTGCGTTGCGTAAATGATCGCGCGAGAGAGCACGCTGCTTCCTTAAAACTGTCACCTTCTGGGCACCTGGCTGTTCATTGCAACCGATGGGAGTCCACACCAGTTTTCAATGACATGGCAATCCTGGGGCGATACAGCAAAAAGATTACCAGGGAAATTCATGAGGCGTTTGCAATAAAGAAGTGTGCAGATAAGTGCATAAGCGAACCTTCCGTGACCCTGTCAGATAAAGAGCGTTTATTCTTAGATAAAGAGTGGGCACGTGGAAAGTGACGTGGGGTGTTTTAAAGTGTATGTAAGACTATGTTTTTCCAAAAATAAAACTTCAGTTGCGAGTGCGCCTTGTGTCGTCGTTTCCTTACTTTGTCCTGGTCTTTTAGTGAAATACTTTCCCGCCAAAATTAACGGGAAAATTTCACCCTCGTGACGTCACACGTGACGTCACGTTTGACATCATTATGGAAAACGCTCCATATTGCAACGCGCGGTTACGCCGACGCCGACGTAAAAAGACAGAATTGATCTACTTGTGACGACTTCCCTGAAAATCACCATCTGCTGTGATACTTATGATTTCTAAAAATACAACCTAGTTGCTGCAATCGAAATAATTGAAATAATTTGGGATATGCAACGTAACTGGTACCAAAAGATTTCAGGAACAAGGGGAACTCACGTATTGTAGACATGGCAATTGGTGTGCTTTTGTTTGGCTGCAGGCTCGGCACATAACGCATTTCGCAGTAAGTTTGTAATATGCATTGACGCTACTCGGAGGACTCGACATATAGTCCGTCATTTCATATTAGTAACATCCGAACTGGAAGTTGATCAGGCAGCCAGACTTGATGATGAGTACGCAAGTGAAGGACAAACGTGTACGCTCAGGAGAAACATCGGCTCGAGGACAGAAGCACCTGTCGTTGATAAACAACCAAAAGCGAGTATTTTGTCCACCCAGTCAAGGGCGAGAAGGAAAGCCTGTACCTTCAAACTGTCAAAAATCAATTAGGAATGTCAAAAGGGAAACACGAGTAACACAAGGAAGTTATCACGAAACCGCTCTTAATCCCTATTCCCTTGCTCCCCTTCCGCATCAGCACAAACCATTCTTGACGAATAGATGTGAAGATTCCCGAATCAGAGTCCAGCAGTTTAGATATAACTTGCACTGCCTGGCGGAAAACTGTAATTTGAGGATTTTGAGAATGAAACGATGCGCGCATTTGGAAGCGGATGAAAGAAACCCCTTTGAAAGAGCTGGGGAGCAAAAGTTAAGCCACAATAGGCATAGGGCGGGCTTTGGGGAAGCCAAATCTAGGTCATTGCAGATCAATAAAGCCACACGATCTAGCTTCCTTAACCGAAGGTGTGTCTGCTCTAGCTCGAAAACCCGCTCGCGCATTTTCAGAGCAGAACACCCTGAACCGGCGATTTCCAAAAATGGTTTATTGTGACCTTACCAAGCGTTGGGGTCACAAGTTTCCTTTGACGTAACCATTCTAGCTTTAGACAGAAGGTGTAAAATCCGGGTGATATCACCAACACTTTGCTAGCTTCAAGCGTGATGTGCCATTCAAAGACAGTTTGAAGAAAAAAAAGCGGACCAGAGGATACAGATGCGGGCGTACTTGGAGGTATCTATTTGATATTTTGTTGGCATTCGGAGACTACGCCTTGCCCATGCCTTGCTTCCTGGTTTGGGTACGGTCGCCTGGCTCCAAGTTTGCAATAGGTTCAGCTTTTCCCTGGAGTCTGACAATCCCTAGTTCTTTAGATTGTTTCGGCGATAATTTGTTTCTAAGTCTTAAAAATGTATTTGGGATACTGAGTACAAGGTAGTGAGAAATGTAATTAAGATAAAGTGGCAAATACTCTAGAGGAAATGTATTTTCAAGACACCAAAATACAACCAAAAGTATTTGAAATACAGTATCGTGAGTAGAGTATTTGAAATAGGCTCGTCTGCTTCCCTCCTTCTCCGCCCTCCCCACCCCCCCTCCCCTTAAGGCAGCTGTCGTTGCGAAATACCTATGTGGTCGTGCTGAGCGGACACGCTCCCTCGCCTCCCCACTGCCGCCGCCCAGGTTCCGTTCTCCTCTGCTCTTAGCGCCTCTACAAAACAGCTCGTGTACGTTCGCATTTTCCCACGCAGGCGGGTTCACGGGCACCTCCGTTCTAGAAGAGCGTTTCAGCTAAAAAAGAAAGAAAAAAGCACGTCACTGTATTCTTCTCCAACATATGCAACATCTCGCACAGTAGTTCCACCAAAGCCCACATCTTCTCACACACATCTCCCACACCAAGTCATCTGAAAGAAAAGAAACAACTGCAAACATTGGACAGCACACTGGCTGAAGGAAAATTTCCCTTCAACAATCAGCATGGCTTTCCACAACGCAGCAGCTACCCCTGTCAGTCGCAGCTCACTTTGTGTAGTCCTTTGCAACTTTTTGCCTTATCGTACTCATAGCTTCGTCAGTTACTGGTATCCTTTCGTTGTTCGCCGTGATTGGCTGACTCCGTGCTTTGCAGGAAAGCGCACTCACAGCCCTTTCTTTTAGGGGGTAAGCAACCCAGGGCGTATCGAGTTTCAGACATTTTATACAGTTTCTCCGCACTCAATGAAATTATGACATTTGACGATCAGAACACCACAGAACGAATCGTCTAGCAAAAGATTAACGTGATCATAACCGCGTCCGTTAGTGACTATAGATACAAGATGTGTTAGCAAAGGTTAGGCGAAGAGGGAAATCATTTAAACTTGGACAATATGTCGGTTATTTTTGAACCAACTGTAAGTTGATCAAGTTGAGAATTAGACACAGAATAATATCATTTGCATAAAATTAAAGATGGCAACGGGATTTTATTTTTCTTTTCTGACGTGATAGTTTTTTATAATTTTCGGTCTTTGGTCCTGTCAGCGTATGCCCATGGGATAAACGTCCCACTGAATGGACCTTTTTCTTACCTTTGTCCCATAACCAGTGCCGTCAAAGGGATGCTCTGCGAACTACAAATGAGGGGAAGCACTGCATGCCTCCGCCCGTCACAACACACTATCACCGCGCCGTTGTATCGCTTTTAATTGCTTTACATACTCCATATTACCAATACTAAAAGCAAATCGACAAAACAGATGAAATAAGCGCAAAATTAAGTGCTGGGAATGTTGATCGTGCGGGATGACACCATTCGAAAATGGCGAGAGCGGGAAGCAAAGCCGTGAGAGTGGGTGTACGCACGCGCAGAGGCTTAGCAGAGAAAGGTCCATTCTGGTGCGAACAAGAGCCACTTCTCGGCATGGACCAGTGTGAGATACGAGGGGAGGCAATCGGTGCGTAATGTTGCCTCATTTTGGTACACGCGTAGGCAATCGTTTACGCTAAGTCTTTGTTTGGTCACTGCATTCTCGATAACCACACAGCACAAACTATAAACCAAAAAGTCCATGACTGACAAGGAAACAGCGCACCCTCAAAACGAGCACCCTAAAGTTTTCATGCACACAAAAGAAAGAGCCACTTACACAGCGCTGGGCTCTTTCTTATGTGTGCATGAAAACTTTAGGGTGCTCGTTTTGAGGGTGCGCTGTTTCCTTGTCAGTCATGAGCAACCAACTCGCCCGAACCTCCATTTTAACAAAAAGTCCAGCTGCGCATATTCGAAAAAGCTGGCGGAGTAAGTCAACATGGCAATTTCGCCACTCTGTTTGGCGATAATATCTGAATCTCCGTTCGGCTAAGAGATTTTTTTGTTTCAGGGACATGTGACCATTTTACGCAGGATATTACTAGGCTGCATCAATACTGCGTGCTGCGGGTAGGTTGATAGTTTTCAAACTTTCCTCTGAACTTTCCACTTGCATGTCATGAGAATGAGCTTTTTTTATTTTATTTCCTCTTTAATCCCTCGCACATCAGTAGAATGAGGTACCAGGTCCCCCCAAAAAATTGCAATTGTTTATGACGCAACTATACTTTCAAAAATGCTTTTTCTTGCTTTTCGTTATTTCAGTAAACATATGTATGCGTGTTTTCCCCCTAGTTTGTCTGCGTGTTATGTAACCCCCTTTTTTTCGTTATCTTGTATTGCTTTCGAAGTAAATAAATAAATACCCAAAAAGATAGACAGATACTACGTACCAGATTATTGCAATCAAGTACGTGAGCCAGAAGAAAACCGGAAGCAAATGACGGGCCATGCAGGCGTTTATCCATCTCATTTTCCTCCCTAATATCGAGATTCTGTCATCGTCATCATCATCATGACCTAAGTATTTTTGTGTTCTCGTGAACATCTAATAGACCTTACGCATTTTTTGCGCCGCCTGTCGACACGTTGTTGAGAATGCCGGCAAATACCGTTCAGACTAGTACAGGAAACTGAACCGAAAATACATGGGGTTGGCGGAAGACACGGAAGGGGTGCCATTTCTTGGCAAGGAGTGAAGGAGTGGTCAAGTCGTTGCCGACAATTTATTTGATATTAGTCATGTGCTCCACTGTTCCCCTTCCCCTTCTTAAACTATCGTTAAAAAATGCAGTCACTCAATAAAATTGAGATACACTTGGTTATAGAACTTTGGTATTAATTGATCTGCTGCAGTAAGTTCATATGCACATCAGTAAATTTGTTTGCATATGGACCCTATGCAGTTAAACTCCTATTCCTCATAGCCAAAAATAGCCACTTAAGGTCATTATCATGCATAAACACTGATACAGCACGTATTTAATTATACCTACTAGTAGCCATTGGTAGTCATTTGAAGCCAACCTAAGTAAAAAAGAGATGCTAACAGCCAATAATAACTAATTGAAGACATTCCATTTCGTAAACACAAAAATAGCTCATAATAATCAGTACTAGTTACTAGCAGCCATTTCTAGCCATTTCAGTTGCCAAACTAATAAAAATACAAGCTTATGGCCAAAAATAGCAACTTGAAGATATTCTCATACGTAAACACCGTAACAGCACAGAATTGTCAATTATACTCACTAATAGCCATTGCTAGCCCCATACACCCAATCCAGTTTGTAAGCACACAAATGGACTATAACTATCAACACTAGTCACCAAGATCCATTTGTAGCCATTTCAAGCCAATCTAATCAAATAAATGCACATAGTCAAGAATACTTGTAGCTATTTTTATTCATAAACATTGAAATATCACAGAATGTTCAATTAAACTCACCAATAGCCGCTGCTAGCCAGTTGTAGCCAATATGGTCAGAAATAGATGCTAATAGCCAACAATAGCCACTTAAAGTCATTCCAGTTAGTAAACACAAAAATCGCTCATCCTATTAACACTAGCCCCTAATAGCCATTTGTAGCCATTCCACACAATCTAATACAAAAATAAATGCTGACAGCCAGTAATAGCCCCTTGTTGTCAGTTTAATCTATAAACACTGAAATAGCACATAATTGCTTATACTCACTCACAGCCATTGCTAGTCATTTGAAGCCATTCTGGTCAGAGATAGATGCTAATAGCGAACAATGGCCACTTAAAGCCATTTTAGTTAGTAAACACAAAACTTGGTCATAACTATCAACACTAGTCACTAATAGCCATCTTTAGCCATATCAAGTCAATATAATAAAAAGAAATGCTTATAGCCAATATTAGCCACTTGTAGCCATTTGCATCCATATACACTGATATAGCTCAGAATTGTCAATTATACTCACTAATAGCCATTGCTAGTCATTTGAAGCTAATCTGGTCAGAAATAGATGGTTATAGCCAATAATAGCCACTTAGTTATTTCAGTAAGTTAATGCGAAAAAAATTTCATAGCTACCAAACTAGTCACTAATAGCCATTTGTAGTCATTTCGATCAAATTTATCTAAAATTGCATAATAATCATAATAATAATAATAATAATAATAATAATAATATTTATTTTGACTTCTTGAGTCACGTGTGAGTGGGCAAAAGGAAAACAGACTTTACCTGACAAGGCCTCCCCCCACCCTTGTACATCGCACAGCATTAAAAAAGCAATGGTAATAATAACACAAACAGATCAACCGGTTGCAAGCATAGAAACATGTGACTAACATATGCGCATTAAACAGGGGAACATGTTTTACGATCAAGTTTCAGCTTGAAAACACAGAAAAATAACGGGTGGCGTATGGCTAGAAGCTTCTCACAAAACTACAAATACAAATATGTACCATTCATAGATAAATAGAGACCTATTCAGATGCGACAGAAAGGTAGTGTTTTATGGTCTTTTTAAATCTAGGTAATGAAGTTGGAGATTTTAATAGTTCAACCACACAGGGGTGTCCATTTAAGATTTCTGGTATTGTGTGGGTTAAGGCTTGTGAGCCATAGTCTGTCTGTATCTTGGCCAAGCAGCTATTATTTGAATAATTCAATAATAACTGCTTGGAGCCATACTCATTTTAATAGCACAGAATTTATTAATATCCATCAATTACCATCAGTAGCCATTTAAAGGCAGTCTGGTCAAAAATAAATATTAATAGCCAACAATATCCACTTGAAGCCATTCCATTTCGTAAATATAAAAATGGCTCAATCAATAATTAGCTACTAATAGCCATTTGCAGCCATTTGAAGCCGATCTGGTCAGAAATAGATCCTAGTAGGAAACAATAGTCACCTGAAGCCATTCCAGCTCATAAACAGAAATAGCTCAAAGTTCTAAATATCCATTATTAATAGCCATTCGTAGCCATATATAGGAAATGTATATAAAACTGGAGGCTGATAGCCAATATTAGCCATTTGAAGACATGCTCATTCACCAACACTGAAATAGATCATTGTCAAATTATCGTCAATTATCTCATCAATAGCCATTGGCAGCCATTTCAGGTCAATCTGGTCAAAGAAGATGCTAATAGCCAACAAAAGCTACTTGAAGCCGTTCATATGCAAACAAACAAAAACATCACAAAATTATCAATAATAATCACTTTTAGTCATTTAGAGCCATTTGAAGTCAATCTCAGCAAAACGTGATGCTTAGAGCCAATTATGGCAACTTGGAACATTTAATGAGACATGACTCGGTAGAGATAAAACAAATAGATCAACAAGCTCAGAAAAGGTTATCCATTATTTAGAATGGACAAAATCGCTACACAAATCCTGACAGGTTTATACAGCACACTGCATTTTGACATAAAAAACAATACTTTCAATATCCCGAGCTTATGTTCCCCACGCTCTATCAAAAAAAAATATATTTATACATATTTCATACATTATTAATTTCTCTAACCTAACCTAACCTAACACCCTGCCTTTCGTCTACCTCTGAATCGGCTTTTCTTTTAGCTCTCTGAGAGCCAGATTTGAGGTCATACCTGTTTCGTTTCACGCGCTATGGGTCAGAGGGTATTGATGGCCTTACATTTCGTCACTTATGTCGAAATTATGATTCCATAAAAAAAAAAACAAAAAAAAAAAACGTTTACGATAACGAAAGAGGGTCATGGAAGACAAACAGACAACACAGGCTTTCGACTTGCAAGTCGAATGCCTGTGTTGTCTGTTTGTGTTCTATGTCCCTCTTTTGTTATCGTAAATTAGAAGCCAACATGCTCAACCATTTACAAAAAACGTCCCCCTTGTTCTTTTTAATAATGTAATAAAAACTGCTCATGTTCATGATGAATTAAAGTGGGCCTTAGTTGTTCCTTTCTTCAAGGGTGGTGCAATGAGTCAAGTTTCTTCGTACCGGCCAATTGATATGGTCTTGCCTTTCTCAGATGTTAAGGAAACATGTTTTGGTCGTTATGTCCGGGTTTCTTGAGAAGCATAGCATAATCTCGCCGCATCAATACAGATTTGTAGCTGGTCGTGGTATTGTTAATTTGTTTGGTGAGTTTTTCTGACGTGATACACTCGTCCTTTAAAAACAACATGTTTTGTGCGCCGTTAACCACACCATCCTATCAGACAAGCTTTATAGGGTGAGCTTTCGTGGTCAATTTCCTGCATTACTCAAACGTTTTCTCACAAACCTTACCCAACTTGTGTCAATAGATAACATCCGCGGTTCTCATGCGTCTTAAACTTCCTGAGTTCCACAGGGCTCTATTTTGTCTCCACTATTATTTGACATCTTTATAAACGATATTTAAACAATAATGACTACTTCCAATACACTGCAATACGCTGATGAAACATATTTTCACGGCATCTGATATACCAGCGCGCAATAGAAATGCTTCAGGCGGATGTAACTAAAATATTGGAATTGTTCTTTTCAAATAAGCCTTCTGTTAATGCTTCCAAAACAAAGCTGATATGCTTTCACTATCCCTTAAAAATGGAAGTTTGACTTCTCCACTGTTTCTAAATACCTCCAATAGCCCGTGTGATAATGCTAAGTATGTCAAATGTGAGTAAATACCAGTGTTGTACGCGTTCCTCAAAAAAAGGAACGAAAGCTCGTTCCTCGTTCCTTCTGATTTTTGGAACGCGTTCCCGTTACAAGTTACATCTGTGAAAAAGGAACTCGTTCCCGTTACAGTTAAAAAAATGAAACGTATCGTTACATATACGTTACATTTGTATTTTTCTAATAACTATATTTAGTTAAATCAAGCAGATTTCTTTTATCTATGCCATTAGTAGTCAACGTACGAGTTTGTATGTCGTTATGGAAGGGCAACAGGAGAAGAAACCAAGGGGAAGCAGGGTTTCATTTGTTGATATATTCGAGTTAAAAATCTCAGCTTTTAACCATATTCATGTTTGTAATGGACGATTCAGACGAGCCGAATGTACTTTTACCCAACATTGTACGAGCGTTTTACAACAACCTCACGCGTTTCAATTGAACAAAGTCCCTTGTTCGAACTTAACAACAGTTGCTTCTCGATGTTGTATACGCAAGACGAGCAAGTCGAGGAGAGGGTAGGGCTTTTGGAAGGTCAGTCTTAAAGACTACGAATACTTCTTTGTAGGGTTGGCTTTGTTGTTCGTTTTGAAGGTGAGCGAATAGAGAAGAAATAAAGGTTATTTTTTGTGTATCTTTTAGGTGACCAATCTTCGGGATACAAGGGTGCGTTCGATGTCTGGCAGTCTGTGATCTCGTTGTAACTGTAGGTCTCGGTATGGAAGTTCACAAGTGGCTGTAGTCGGCCTTAGATTTCTGGGTGTATGAGGATTCGTGGAACCAAAGAAAGTAGCTGAGTTTGAAACAACCCTCTTTCTTTGTGTTTCGGGCACTCAAAAAAAAAAATCAATGTCCACCAGCTCTCCTGCACCCGAAACTGTTAGCAAGTGAAGACCACACAAAATAATCCGTAAGATTAGTAGCCAAAAAGGTAACGAGATCCTGCACTTCGTAGGGATATTGTTTTTGTACTTTCAAAATTTCCCTGTTCGAAATAAAATAAAAATTACCCCACTGGACGAAAAAAAGGAACGCCGTTACTCTTTCCGCTCCAGTAAAAATGTAACGCGTTCCCGTTCCAGTTCCACCGATGCAAAATGGAACGACGGCGATCCTTCGTTCCTCCTAAAAGGAACGCGTTCCAGGAACGCCGTTCATTGGAACGCCGTTCCGTACAACACTGGTAAATACCTAGGCCTTAACTCGGACTGTGTTCTTTCGGGGAATACTCACTTGTCTTATCAATGCCAAAGATTGAGAACTGCTTCTTGTTTTCTGTACGATATAAAAGGATTTCTACCACTGTCACTTAGAAAGAACATTGCGCACCCGTTAGCCTACAGTAAACTCAGGCAAGGCATCACTATTTTTAACTGTCCACAGTTCTGGCATTAAAGAGTTGATCGCATTCTAAAGGGAATTTTGAAAATTGTCACAAATAACAGACTTTCTATCCAGTGACAACTTGTTTGCCTCGCTCGAGTTAGCTTGTTTAACTCACTGTTTCTCCAAACTGTTATCTGGTGACACTTCTACCTATTGAAAATAACACTTCAGACCTGATGTGTTATGGGACCCTTTCGGCGCTTTAAACCCCAGCTCATAAAACCCCTTCAGCCCCTCAAACCCCTTCAATCGTTTAAACGCCTTCAGCTCTTCAAACTCTTCAGCCCTTCAGACCCTTTGGCCTTTCAGATCCTATCAGCCTTTTAGATCCTATCAGCCCTTCAACCCTTTAGGCGCCTGAAATGACTGTGAACCATAACCAAAAATGCAATTTGAAACCCTATTTAACATTCGTTCCAGACATTTCGTTTTACATTCATTTTGTAACTCAAAAGATGATACGAACCAATGTTTATTCCAACCCGGGCGCAAGCAGCTGTACACAAAAGCTATCAGATCAAGTAGGTACGACCGAGTTCTTTGTCACAAAAAATATCTTTCGAGGTACTCACAATGCCACTGCGTAAATCCTTGAGATGTACTGGTAGTTCCACGTATAAAATCAAGCAGGTGCACCATACGTAAACATACGCACTTTCAGTAGCCCGTTTAGCGAAAACCACGAACGCGCAACAACATCCACCGCCGTTGAGAAATCCTGAGCACAATTACGCTGTCATCCCTGATGCCGTCGCGGCGGCGTCTCCGGCGCCTTTTTTGATCGTTGGATGTTTTTTGAAACCGGACGGACGAAGAGGTGCAAGAAACAGGGCACTGAAAGGCCTGTTTCTTGATCCGCACACCCAGCTGCCCTAGAAGATAGGTCTCACGCAAGGAACGGGAAGCCGATACTGAGCGTCCGCTCGTCGTTCCGCATTTTGTTAGCGCTCGTTGATGGAGCAAAAGGGGCGTCCAGCTTCGAACGATGGCTGTATTTCGACTGACTAAAAACAGGTTTTCTTCAATCGAACAGCAAAATGTCTCCCTCCTATTTTCCCCACGCCACCTCTCTCCCTCGTGAGTGAAGGCGAGAGGCTGTGCTTTCACGGAAAGAATTGGAACTGACTTCACAGGCATCGTAAAAAATTGTGACGGGTGTCTTACACCTTTTAGGAATTCTTAAACGGTACGTCGGACCCCTTAGAAAATTTCGACGAACATCTCATACACCTCACACATTTTTTAAGGGTACGTCAAAACATTTAAAAAATCCTGGTGGGCCACATTGACGGTTTTTCAATACGGACGGGGCAGTGACTTCAAGGTGCCATCAAGTCCACTTCATGATCTGAGATCCGCATCATGTTTCCAATCTCCGCGAGTGAGAGCTCATTACGGTGAAAGTTTTCGTTCATTTTATCTCCCAAACATCTTTATTGAAGTCCCAGATTCTCTGGTTGACCTTACTTCAAACAAAAAGTTAAAAAAATCTCTGAGAAGCTTGTTCTCCGACGGAAAACAAGCTTCTCACGACGTAAAAGTACGACGTTAAAAGGAGCAGACGAACTCTGCTCCTTTTTAACTCTTATTCTGTTTTGTACCGAGGCACTTAAAGATTTTTTTGTTAATTTTTCTTAGTGGACACACAAACTGAAGTCCGTATTTATTGTATGAAACCTACTTTCCTTTGATTCTATGAATTTGATTTTTCATATAAACACACCCAGAGTGAATTTGCCTCACTCAGCAAGAAACATCCATGTCTTCAATCCGATATATCGGGGACGTTTTTTGTTGGGTTTTTTCTTGCGTGATTTTGTGTGTGTTAGTGTTTTTGTTATGACATATTTTCAAGCTACATAAAATTTGACTTAAACACAAACTCTGACTTTCAGCCTGTACTCTGATGAAACATTTAAATGTGTGTGTGTGTATGTGTGAGTGTGTTTTCTCTGTGCACGTGATGTGAGTCCCTGCGAAAATTCGGTCTGCTACATCAAATGCAGAGTCTGGTCTCACAAGCCTCTGCTGCTTTGACCAGACACGACACTCAACTAGCTATATTTGCAATTTTAACGCGAAAGCGTTAAGGAGCTCGTGTCGGAGAAAAGCCGGCGTCGGTGGCGTGACGCGAAAATACTGATTGGTCCAAAGGGTCATGGCCTCGCGCTGTAGTTTGAAACAAGTCATAACGCTCACGTCAAATGTGACGTCACGCGTCGAATGAAAGTGATTAAAAATATGACATGTAATGCGAATGAAAAGGTCGCCGCCTGTCTCAAATGATTTCACTTTAGAAAGTAATACACATTCCTTAACGGGATACTGAACCGAAATTAGGAGCTCAAAGAACAAGGTTGGAGCGATAGGTGGGACGCTGCAAAACACAAAAACACCACTCATACAGCGATATCTCTATGGATGGCCGTATCTTTGGAAAAAGAAGTGCGCGATCGAACACGGCCGACGAGTCCGACGAGACATGTGACGTCACGATTCTCACTCCCTCTCCTCTTCGCTTCGTCCTCTTAAGCAAGTGCACCGAAGCGATGAGGAGTGAAGCAAGGCCGCTTTCCCTCACTCCCAACTGTTCGAAGAGGATCGTGACGTCAGAGTCCTCGCTTGATCGCCAAATTCTGTTCCGAAAATACGGCCATCCGTTCGAAATTTGGATTTCGCAAAATAAGGCCGGAGAAGCTTTGAATGGGATGCTACGAACTCCAAAACCCCACTCATACATTGATACCTGGTTCATCATCTCTTTAAAGAAAAACTTTAGTAATTTTAGGAGTGATTTAAACAGCAACCCTTTGGTTGCGAGCCAGACACGTTACTGGCTAGGTAGGAGATGTCCAACGCACTTCGAAGTCTTGCGCATATTCAAAGCACTTTATGAGTGACTTTTTCCATTCAAAGCAGAAACTGTAAACAGGAAAATAGGGAAACAGTGGGTAACCCCTTTGTATATAAAAATGTGGCTAAAGAAAAATCGCTTCGATGGGGTGTTCGTCAAGAAATCAAGACAAGCTATAACGTTTTAAGAAACTTAGAAGCGAATTAACGTCCGAACTAAGGAAAAGCAAAGTTGTCGTACTATAAGCGAAAAGTCTATCACGCCACAAGACAGCGCCATGAGGTTGTTTGGAAATATATAAATGAAGTTCTTAATCGCAATAAGGTATCTTTCTGTATAAGAGAATTAAGGTAGAACTGTGTCGGGAGCGTGCCTGGCGGAATGTTTTAACGCTCACTTTATAAATACACAGACTACTGCTTACGACGATAGTGCCATTCGTTATGTCAGGCAGGTCGATTACACTTTTTTCCTGACCCCACCGACGAGGAAGAAGTCTTTAATGTCTTTTTAGGGCTCGGAAACAGTAAGATTATTCATGTTGACAAGCTAGAAATAAAACCAGCTAAATTTGTAATGAACATCATTGTGCCATGCATAGCGCATATATATATATTCATGCAACTTATCATTATCCGGGATATTTCTCGCAAATATGTAGTTTGCTAAAGTTTCAGTCTAAAGCACTCGAGAAAATTATTCTTGCACATCTCGATAACTATAGTGTAAATCATTGTGATTCAACAGACAACCAGTTTAATTTTCGAAAAGGTAAATCAACTGAAGCTGCGTTTTTTGTTTTTTTTTCAAAAGTAAATTATAATACAGAACATAAAAAAGAGGCTTATTACATTAGGTGTATTAATCGATTCTAGAAAACCATTTAATGTCTTAAATCACAAAAAGTTTGCTTGCGAAATTAAGTCGCTAAAGCGTCCATGGAGTGCCACATCTTTTACTAAAATGGTATTTACAACATAGGAAACAGTGTGTTGCTATTGATAGTCATTGCTCTTCTTTATGAAATATACAGCAAGCGTTCCGCAAGGAAGTATATTAAGACCTCTTTAGCTTAATGTCTACATCAATGATATTGTGAACATTGATGATGAAGCACAGTTTATTATCTATGCAAACGACACAAGCCTGTTTCGCTCTGGTGACGATGCTAAACAGTGATATGCAAAGCAAACTCTGTTCTAAGAAAGTTCTCTATTTGGTCTGCGGTAAATCGGCTCAACGTAAACCCACCAAAATCCAAGGCTATTTTATTCAGGGCTGCAAATAAACCAATCGCTCTAAATCTTAAATCCAACTTGGCACTTCAAAAATTGGACTAGCAAATGAACATAAAACTTTAGGTGTTTTTTTTTTTTCTTTCTACGCGCTGGATGTAGAAATCTCATTTCAAGTATCCAATTGGTAAAATTTCTCGAATTGTCGTGATTGCCACTCGTTGACGACATGTTGGCCATCCAACATTAAGCTACAAGTTTACCATGCTCTATTTCAGTCTTATTTAAGCTAGTATCATCTTGTGTAGGCTACAACAACAAAGAAAGATCTTGAAGATATATCATTGCTGAAAACAGTATTGCGCTATATTGCGGATGTTTTGCATACAGACCACGCGGAACCTTGGTTTACAAAATGTTTAATATTATCTGTTGGGAACATGTACGAGTACTGTTTACTTTATGCGCTTTGTTTCTCATCTGAGACATTTGTAAATTTTTTCTACATTCTTTTAGGACCTAAAATAAACGAAAGTAATGTTAACAAAAGTCGTACTGAGACATTTCTCTTTTCTCAATCTCGCACAAACTTAAACTTTCAGTCACTACGTCATAATGTAGCATGCTTATTAAGCAAGTATATCCCAAACAACACAAACATGTGCGCGTTAAATAAAAACAGACATCCGCTTGTACAGTGTGTAGCTTGATGAAGTGGGATATTTAATTGCATCTTTTTGTTGTTATTTTGTTCTGTAACACGAGCTTTTTGAGTATGAAAGCTGCTGAAAATGTAAAGGAATCCCAGACCTCGTCAAGCAGTTTATTAACAACTTTTTGTTTGGCGATTTCTCCAGTTTTTTGAAAAATAAGCTTTGATTTGATTTGACTGCCCCTATGTTTCGGCTGGGTTATCAGGACAGCCAAAAAACAGCAAAATTGACATTCGATGTCGATTTTCATTGTCTTCCCACTTTTGTTTTTTAATATTTGCCCCCTCAATGAACATGCATTGGGAAGGCGCAAGCGTGGTCTCCGATACAGTGTTCATCTCAACTCAGTCAACTTCGCTTCAACAGCACTTGTCCTAGAAAAGAGCCGTTGAACTGATATGTCGCTATCATTTTGTCCTCTTTCTAGATTTACAAAATTCGCCAGCATGTCTGTCCGCGCAGCCTCGATTATTTGGACAGCAGCAAGAATACTAACTGTGTGACCCCTATCGGTTTCGGGACCTGGATTCATTTCGACATCCCCCGACATTACTAAGAGGAGCCGTGATAAAAACAAAATGTACGAGCACTGTACACAGTAATGGCAAAACACTTTCCATCAAAAGTGCACATTGTGGGCACGACAGCAAGAATGAAGAAAGGTCATTGCTGCGAAATCATTTGGCATATTTGAGGTAACCAACCTAAGTGAACATGCGAATAAGCGTCATGGCTTCCGTTTAGGTGTCGTGCCCCATGATTTGTCAGTCAACAGTAAATGAGCAGGCGTTTGTCAGCGGTAATGTACTACCTTAAATATAAACGCTGGGAACTAAAGTGGAAGGTTGTACATAGCTTTATCTTGTCTTACCCGAGAGATCTTCCAACAGCAACGAGAACTTGGTCAACACGAACAAATCCAGACAATGACAAAGTGTACGTTTCTTCCCCATTCAAACACCAGCTTGCGCCATCTGCCAATAGGTTTATCAGATACAATGAAGAGCAATTGTGCATCAAAACACTCCATTAGCGGTGCAATGTTTAATTTTAACGTCACGATTTGATTTTTTTTTCTTAGGTCTACTATAGTGTTGATTTATCGGCTAAACGGTTAGAGGGCAGCTTCCATTTTGTTGCTTTTTTCGTGTTTTTTTTTTTCGTTTTCGATCCACCTGTTGGGGGTTACATTGCAGAGTTTATTTATTTACACTGAAAACACCTAAAGCAAGCTATTTATATGTAATGATTTATAGGTAACCTCTTTGCTAACCTGATGTAAACGATTTAACGAGTTCTACTGGAACACCTAAAGCGTGAAAAGCACAGCCCGCCGTCTCACGTTTAGAAACACATTCTTCATATATCGCAACCTTGCAGCTACAAGATATTATGCAGCTACGACATACACCGAATGTTCAGGTTGGATTTTTCAGCCTGAGTGAATAAATAAATTCATCGAGACATTTCTGCGAGATTTTAAATCCTTGATACGGCTTGTCTAGGCCTAAAAGCGTCTCGTGTTTTCTTAGAATTATTTCCGTTGAAAAAGCCACACTTTACCGTAGGAAGTTTTGAATTAAAGTATATTATTATTTTACAACACGTAACAACGGGAAATATTGCCACGCGCGTCGGCGAGCGACCGCGTGCGTGGCCGAGTGGTTACCACGCTTGACTGTCGCCCGGAAAGTGTAGGTTCGATTCCAGTCAGTGGAATGTTCTTTTATTTATTCTTTCAACATTTCGTTCTCGTGAGTTCAAGATCATTCTTGCTGACCGAGTTCCGAATGTTCTAGTCGTCGAACATTCTAAACCGATTGTTCCAGAAGCCCACGCGTGTACAAAAGGGGCTCCGCGTGGCAAGCCCGAGTCAGTTTCGCCCCAGCGTTCGACTCTGCTGTCACCCCGACTTTGACGCCCGCGACGCTCTGCTTTCTTCTGCTCCCTTTTTATTTTTGGGCACAAGTTCGCCCCATTAAACGTTTAGTTTCCTCAGTTATTATCGCCTCATCAATTGTCATTCGTGACAATATTGATGCTAAAATGGTCCAGTTCTCAACAAACATGTTTTCGTCGGTCTAAGTCTGGCAAATACGGAAAAATTGTGGTATAGTATTGCTTTCTTGAAATCTTCATCTGCGCAGTGTAATATTTATTTGACCTCGCCATACGCATCCGAAATATGTCCTAATCATAACGGTATACTAATTACAGAAGGCACTCGGTCCCCTCATATGCAACCAGCTAACAAAGGTCCAACTCGAATATACCGTGAGTGTTACCCTAATGGTACTACATTTAAGTTCCTGATGAACGAGATATATAATATCTCCATTCAACGTGATTCTTAATTTTAAAGTCTTTATATTTCTAACGTATACACAGATAAACACTCGTTGGTAATTTTATCTACTGCAAAGAACAATGTAACAAAAAAACGATTAAAAAAGAAAAAAAACTACGAGTGTGACACTTGTACAAGCAAAAGGCAAAACTATGCTCCTTTTCACTTTTAACACCGGCTGCAGCCAATTGCCGCAGCCGACGCTACGATACAATGGAGTCGACCAATCAGCGCCAAACGAAGATCGTCACGGTGATCGTTGTTTTCGCGGGTTTGCTGTCGCCTGTTAAGCCAATCACGCGCAGGGCCATTCACTGTGAGTGATTGCATGGTATTGCTGGAAATAGCGAACCTACAAAGACAACAAGCGCCGTGACGATGCACTTTTGGCGGCACTTGATCGGCTCCAACAGATCGTGGCGTGTGCGCTGCTGTCGGACTTAAAGTGAGACCATGTATACACCAACACAGTGTTTACAGAGAAGCCCACGTTTGCCCACACCAGGTGTGGGCACTGCGCCTGCGCAAAAACCGAATTTGGGAGGAGGGAAGCGTCTGCGCATGCGCAGTACCGATAGCAGTGCCACCGCTCTGGCGTGACGTCACTGAGCTGATTTAGTCTATAGAAAGGGTCTCAAACTCATTCGGGTTTGGGGGCTAGATATCCCACCTCTGAAAAGGGCCAACGCTGAACATTGAGAAGAGGGCGGGGGTATAAAAAGAAAGAGGAAAAAAATTTGTTTTGGGGCGAAATTTAAAAAAAAAAAAATAGAAACTGCCCGTTTTAGTTGTGCAAACTACCCGAGTCTCTCAACAGCGGAACGTTTGGTATTTCCTGGAGAAGGGAACTCGTGCTCTCTGCTTTACGCAAACTTACCGTTTTATAGCGGTGACATCTTTAACTTTTGATGTCATTCTCTGATTACTTTTGGGCCCTTCCCTGACGTGATAATGTGATCTGAAATGACACCGCACCGCTAACGTGCTTGCATTTTTTTCAATAAAACGAGAGAGCAAGCAAACAGTCGCTGCCGTGTCACTCAATTCCCTCGGGAAGTATTCAAAATCTTCGTATATTTCCAAAAATAAAACAAAAAGACTGTATACAAAACTTCTTGTTCGCCTGAAAAGTTTTATAACAGCATTATAAAATTTTTTTTTTTTTTTGCTTTAATGATTTTTTTGACAGCTATAAAGCAGAGTTCACAGCTTTAGTTTTAAAAGTTGCTCCTGCTGTGCGTGCGTTCGTGCAGTCGAGGTGCGTCCTGGGGCCTCTAAGCTCGTCAAACACAAAGTTGGGGCCAAAGTTGACGGAGCGCACCAATTGGCCTATCACGACGATGACTTCGCGCTTTTTACGCAAACGTCCAAATCGGCGCGCTCCGCGAACTTTCGGCTCCAACTTTGTGTTTGGCGGGACACTGGAGGGCTTGCGCTCGTAGCATTCTAGGGGGATTGTCGTACAGTTGAGTAACACGAGAAAGAGCTGAGAAGGCATACATTAAAACGAAAAAATACTCAGTACGAAATGTTAGGGAATACACAAAAATAGGTGAGCACGTGTTATCAGAGCAGAGTGTTTCGAACGTAAAAAAACCGACGACATTAAACGATTATTTATGAGGCATATAGCGCTTGAGACAGGGGAACGGGGGTAAGCACCCGCTTGATAATTGGGGGCCTCGGGTCTGAGACCCCTGGTGTATAGGAACCAGATATCCAATAAGTGAACATTTATATTCAGTGATGCGTCAGGTGTAATAAACGTTCTTTAGTTGATCTGAAGGTGCCAGGAAGACTTGAAATAAAAACTCATCGGGTATCTTCTTCTGAAACCGCCAAAAATACCGGTTTGAGTTGAGCTGTTGCACATTGTCACTGATGGTGGCTGTGACTTCTCCTATCTCTTTTTGTAATCGCTTAGTGTTCAAGTTGTTTCCCCGCCATAAACACTACAAATTAAGAAAATAACAATTTGATCACGCTAATATATTTTTACTTTCCTACAGGAAAGGAATATCGGATGGTTTTTGGTGAGGAAATTATTTTTTACCATCATGTTGTCCGCGAACACAGACTTCATAGCGGAGTATTATCTCTGCGTGTCAACCTCCATGCATATACAACACTCGAACAGTTTACAAAGACTAATCTTACCATGTCAACGGTGGGTTAAGGATTGCGTCATTGTGCTGAGGGTCGCATGAACGCAGATGCTGACTTCGCCATCTGGCAAACGAAATTCAATGTCCTTCAATCGTTCAAGAAGAAAATGGGGTAATCTATATTTCTGGCACTGGAGGTTAGTTTAAAGTCTACGAGCACTTCAGGTTCGGCGGTTTGATCATATTTTGTACACAGACATGTGCCTAAGCTGTGGAATCGACGAAATGCGACACACAGCCTGTTCCGTTGTCGCCATCGAATTGACGGCAACAAATCTAGCGACTCCTATGCCGCATGGCCCGTAAATACCTTTATCTGTCGCAAACTGCTCCAGGTCACCCGCCAGAACCTTGCGCAAAAGCTCAAGGTCATTGACAATCGAGTAGCGAAGGCGTGAAATATTCGTTGCTGTAGGCGCCGTCTTGCAACTGGCTATGCCCGGGCAGTCTCGCCAAGTCTCGCGCGCCGTGAGAGGTGGAAACAAGGTACGGAAAGCGCGTCACTGAGAGCTTTAAGGGGTACTCCGGCAAACTTTTGAGCTACCCCAACTAACTATCTATTCGGAATCGTCGGCCTTTACTCGTTTAGGTAAGCAATTAAGTATCGAGAAATTAAGAATTGCTATTGTGAAACCGGCAAGTGAACATGATGCCAAAAAGAACATTCATATACACCCGCGCTTTTCAGTGCCGTGATGTCAGGGGAGGGCAGGCTTGCAGGTCGAGCGGGCTGTCTAAGTAGAGACTATGCCGAGCATTTGTTTCGTGCCGCTGCGCGGGTGCTGGAGCGAGCTCCCAAACCATTCATTTGACAACCTAAAACTGCTTTTAATCAGTTAGGAACAAAGTCTACGATTTAAAGAGTGAATTCCTGCCTTCCCCTCACTTCACTTTTTTATTGTTGCCAGTATTTACTTTCTTTAAAAAAACGTGGTGCTGACGAAACTTGTAAATACAATACCTCCGCGAAAAAAATAATTTTGACCCAATATTTGGGTGATTGTTTCAGCGATATTTTTAGGTGTGTTTCCCAAATTTTGAGGCAAATCGGGGACTATGAAGAAAACGCCGGGGTACTCCTTTAAAGAAGATGGTAGGTAGGATTGCATAGGGCTTTAAATTGTCTTGCCGGTTTCTTAGCTTCCCTTGAAATAAACAAATAAAACTTTACACTTGCTGCATAGCAGGTCTCGCTCCAAAACACTGAATCATGTAGAGGTTATAAAAAAACAGTTATTTTTTTTTTTACTCCAGATAAGGAACATTTTAGACTATGAGTAATCGTACTGGAGGAATGAAACTCGTTGCAGTTGTGCCTAACAATGGGGGCTTCCTCTTGAACCAAAATAGTACTAATCCATTTAAACTTCTTTCAGAATAAATTTGAAAAACTGGGGGTCTAATTTTCGTGCTTCCAACGAAGAAAAAATATCGTTAATAAGTGAACAAATTGTTGAAGGAAATGGTTTGCTAGCCTCTTTCAATGCCGTAGGCATGTTGTATCAACTGACAAGAAAACCGCAGTGAAAGGGCCCTTTTACTGTTTACAAACACAGGCGTTCCCTTGGCCCCTAAACGACATTCGTCACTCTGTTTCGGAAGGGGTTTTCGAGCCTGTTGAAGTAAAACATTCTGAGACGATAAAGTTCTTAAAACAAATGAAGCATGGGATTTAGCGAAGTCTTTCTGCTGTGCAATAAAACATATAAGCTAGGATCAGTCTTCTTACAGATGTGTTAAAAAATTCTCCAACAAATCTCTCGCTATCTAGTACTTCAGCTAATTACCTGGAGAACTGGTCATAGAATATTTTATGAACGTCACAAGAGGTGCTATGGTGGCGCTTGTTTGTCTTCCTATTTGACCGGAACTTCCGGGGACGCGCATTAACAATAAAGCTTGCTTCGGGCCCTTTCAGTAAAAGGTATATTGGTAGCGAAAGAAATGTTCCTTATATCTGCAACAATAGTGTTTTTGTAGACATCGCAATACACCGAGAGCACCAAGCGTTTGGCGCAAACGTGAAACCGCCATAGCCTTAGTTCACGGGAGGCAGGCGGCAGTGCTCGAGCGCGTGCAGAGCTCCAGCGAGGCCGTGGCACGTACAGAAAGACTACATTTCCCTCGATGCATTGCGGCAGCGCCGGCGTACCGAAACTGGCTGATGAAATAGGTTTACTGAAAGTGCGGTTGCTCAGCCACAATATTAAAACCCGCCTGGTGCCTAGTCTCAACGTCAAGCACCGCAGCGACCGACCACGCTCTTGCAGCCCGAACGACGACTCGCGACGGAAAATAGCGGTATAAGGTTTAAAAGCACAACCAAACAAGGACAATAGAAAATAACGCGAACGATAGGGACAAGGTGCTACTCTCAACTCAGAGTAGCACCTTGTCACTGTCGTTTTATGTTATTTTCTATAGTCACTGTCGGTTTGCGCTCTTATACCTTATGCCTACCATGTAACAACTAGCCCAAACCAAAGTTTTAATGAAAATAGCGGGCAGAATCTCATCGTGTGAATTAGGCTCTAGCGTCCGGTTCCGCGGCGTTCACGCGGAATGAATTTTCGACACGACATTTTGCGGTGCAACGAGCCTCGTTAACTTAAGTGAGGTCACTAAAGTAGTCCGACATTGCTATGCGGAGAGCAAGTCTTCTGCTTCTTGCGCAGTAGTTGCAGTGACGTCAGAGTGCCGCCGCGCTCTGATTGACTCCGATTGGAAGGATAGTGGGTAGACCTCAATGCTAGATGGCTTGAGGCCTACCCCCTATTTTTCTCAATCAGCCATTAGGAGATCGGCGTTTTTACGTCATCGCAAACCCTTTGCAATAAGCAGACAACTTGCTCTTCGCATAATAAGATCCTTGGGACCCGCGTTTTTAAGCTGTCGTTGTGTCGGTGATTATAAGATCTTCAAATAAATACTGTTTTGCGAAACACATCTGATGCATCGCCTACATAAAGCTTGCGGAAAATACTGTAAATAAGAGTATTCTAAATAGCTCAGCTGTTTGCTTACCGCCTCATCCCAGCAAGGACAATGGAAACAATACGCGGCAGAAAATACACTCTGAAAATGCATGTGCATTGACTTTCCTGCATAGCAGAAAGACAGACAATCATGGCAAACAATAATAGCGATCCAAACGAATGACAAATATCAGAATACCATTAGAACAAAAAACAATGATGTGCGCAGAGACAATGGACAAGTGAAACGTCATGCTCGTTGTAGCCCTGCAGATCAAATTTGTTTTCTGTCTACATTCACTGAGATTCTACAATTGTACTCCGTGATTCACTGTCCCGTGTTATGCAAAAAAAAAGCAACTCATACTTTTTTTTTTGTCTTGTTGGTTACGGTCAAAACATCGCTACTATAAGAAAATTTGGAGCATAAACCTTTTTCCCGCAACGCACTTTAGGGAAGCCAACCTTTGTAATTCAAAAAGGAGAGCTTGGTGAATGACGAGACTGAACACATGTTTAGTCCTAAAAACGCAGTCTGCGCTGCGTCACTGAGCCTTGTGACACGTCACGCTATGGTTCCTGGAGCGCGTCCCCGACTGGTGTGTTTGGGGTCCTATCTCGCCCATACATGAAAAGTGGTCCCTAAGTTGCAACAAATGACGCCACCAAAGACGGAGTGTCAGGCTGTCAGATGTCACAATCCTGGCGGTTGGTTCGAGAAATGCTGGTGAAAAGCACGAGCGAACGCGAGTGTCGCTGTCGTCACAGCGTCCCAACTCCTGGCTCCCGAAGCTTCCGTGAGCTGTCAAACTGGAGTGCGACCTGCAGCAGGACAGGCGTCTGCCACACCCACCACCGCTGTTGGGACGCCGCCAGGCTCGCGACTGGCAACACCATGACGCCCGTATGACGCCACCAGGCGGAAATCGAGGAACCACCTTTTTAGACGCAGTAAACACACCAGCCGGAAACGCGTTCCAGGCACCACAGTCGTGTCCTGTTAGCACACAATTTCTTCTGTCGCTGTCTTTATGAGTTTTACTTCAATAATGTACAACCAATTAGCCCAACTTACCGTCCTAATACCAACGCTATCTCATTATACTTAATAACTCTTCCCCATTCACTAATTTTTTTTTTTTCATTTTCTTGGAAGCACTGTATTAGAAGGAACACACGGGAGGAGACACACGAGTGCTTGCTTGTAAGTTGCTGCTTCTCTGTGCTCACATAGCCTAAGAAAATCGCGTCATGTTTGTGCTATTCTTAAATCTTACACCGCCGTATTTTGAAATGGCGTACTAGAGAAGCATAATTACTTATTTAACGCCCAGGAAACTTATCAGCGTAAGCAGAGAGTTGCACGAAGATATAGGGACACGGTGAAGTGCTTGTTCGTGCCCCCTTCTTTTTATGCATCTCTGTTTTCGCTTACAAGTTCCCTGAACACCGTAGACCAACTAGCCAGACAACAAGTCTTGTTTAACTTATTTAACAGCGTTGTACCACAAATGACACTAACAGTTGCGAATTGTAAAGAAAAGCACAATTAAATTGTAATAATATTGAATGTGCCTCTCATGCTTTTGTATGTTCAGTTGCTAGATGAAAAATTGGCAGGGTACGAAAGTTGTTAAGTTTAGTGATAACCCTCATGAACACTTGTCAAAGGAACATTGACGAAGGGTTCTTGAATGGTGTTGGCACTTTCGAACGCAAAATTAATTGGCCCAGTTTTGTTTTACATGGAATTTGCTACTAATGTTAGCCTTTTACAGTTGATCTGGAACAAAACATTTGTTGTATGTTTTACTTATGCTCCGAGCAAAGCATCGATTTTATAAAATCACATTCTAATAGAGCCGAGGCCAGGCCTGTTTATTGATGAAATATATTTACCGTCACTAAACAAAATAGTGGTATGCAACATTTTAGATGCTCTTGAGTTTATGAAGCGCTATTTGTTTCCTTGGTTTTACAGAACGGCATGGGAGACGGTGAGCGATATATTTGGGAGGCATGTTTAGAGCTCAATGTTTAACATGGTCACTAAATTATATTTTGTTCAACAATTTATGTCTCAAACAAAATATGAATATAAATTTTAATTATTGACCCCCTTTTGAGCACCTAAAATGTTATATAAACAAGGCCAAATTGACCAAGAAACGTAAATTAACCAAGCTTTCGAACAAATATAAAGTAAAAACTACCAATTCATATATTTTGTAGATATAGGTATTGAACAATTAAAATTAGAATAGCAGTGAAAGCGCCATTTCCACCAACTTTGTCATCATCATCAATATACTCGTCATTGTCACGTGTTACGGGTTTTTCAGCCTTGTCACGTCGGAAGAACAGCCTTGGAAATCAAACGTATTGTTAACTCAATGCCTTTTACAAATAACGTGAAATATTGCATTTGCGACCTCGTGTGCATATCAATTGGTCCAGTCGATCCTTGCTTACTAAATCAACTAGAGGTGTTCCGACCTGTGCCTTTCCCAATACCTGCAAAACCACTGTGTAGAAGGCACTTATAGGGTGTCCACAATACATCTCAGCGCTCTAAAACAAACTGGACAAATCGGCGCCTGTAAATAGAAAGCTTGAACTTTCGTTGAAGGTGTATTGATGAGGTGAATTTGACCTGGTGAAAGTTAAAGGCGTAACTTTCTTCTTGTGAAGAATGAGAACAACAAACTTGCCGGAGTCAAGGCGTCCGTGTTCGCAGACGACCAAGCTAGCTGTGATTGTAACTTGTTGCGCAATCTATCCGTAGGCACAGTAAACAGCCGGCGCACTATGTCGTCCGCTCGCTGTGCCAATCGGAAGATGGTGGTCCAAGTTAAAACCATTGCTAACTCGGTCATCTGCGAACGCGTCCGCCGTTGACCCTGGCAAAGTTAGTGGTTTAATTTTTCACATAAAGGGCCTTGGCAACGTCTTGGAATTTCACCAGGTGAAATTCAGTACATAAATGCACATTTAGTGAAAGTTCGAGCTTTGTATGCGCCGGCGCCGATTTGTTTGTCTCGTCTTGGAGAGTTAGAATCCATTTTGGACACACTATAAACAAAGCTTCTTCCAGGCCTTACAAATTAAAAAAAAAAGAAAATTGTGAAAAGTACAATAATTCGGTCTGTGCAGGTAAGTTATTCGGCCAGGGGGACGTAATATAGGGGGTTAATCGTCACGATAGATCGACGATTTAACTTAGATTTGCTAACTTTTAAGTAGTGAAAGTAAACATATGGTTTCAATTAAAATTAGCTGAGCATAATCGAAAGCCCCTAAATCAGTTACTTTTAGAGAGGATTTGAACGCTTAAGAACTGCACTAGTCTGCTAAAGTTACCAATCGTGCCACAGGCACAAGGCTGGTGGTGAGAAAACACGGGTGATAAGAGACGGAAAAATCGCGCGGGCGCCTCAGCACACCGGTAGCCTTGCTCCAGCTGCACGGGTGGTAACATCAGCGCTCAACCATGCTTCACACGTATGTTCTTTTGTCTTTTTTAATATGAACATATTTAGTGGTTTTCAATTACGCTGAGCCAGTTTCTGATTAGAACCATATGTTTATCTTCACTAATGAAAAGTTAATAAACACATTTTAGTTCATTATACGACTTATCCTGGTGATTATACTCCCATATTATGTTCGCCTTGCGGTAGAAGTCAACTGCGCAAACGGCATTAGTATAGCTTTCATGGCATTTAAAAAGAAATTGTAAAGCCTAAAAGGAAGCACCACATCTTATCCAAATTTGAATCCCGAAGTCGTTGCGTTTAGAGGTTGGAACGTTGGCCACTGGAGATTGTGCAAAGCAATAATTCTGTTGTTGTTGTTGTTGTTGTTTTTTTTAGTGTAACACGACACTTTGCGGTTTTCTCATAATGCTTTATGTTTGTATAAAATCTAGATACCGAAGAGGTACCCGGATGAATTTTCTTACGCGAAGACGCAGCTCTAGTGTCGAGATCATAAGCCCCGTTTAGTAGCGGTATCTTGGTAGAACAGCTAGACACACGGGCGTACAGGCAGGACAGATGATAGCATCTCAACGTCCGGAACGCATCATGATCAAGTCAGTAACATCTCCGAAAGATAGGCTAGATAAGTCAAATGCTTCAAATTGCACCTTCGTTTGGGAAATATCGCAAAACAAATTACCTTTGTGGTAAGTGCTACCAAAGGTAGGACTGTATTTAAAATACAAGTATTTCAAGCACGTATTTAAAATACTTTGTGTATCTTTAATTACATAATGGGAAATATATTTCAATACTGAAAATTGAGTATTTCAAATACTGCTCAAATACGATGTTGAGCAAATTTTATTCGCAATCGAATGCGATACTGGAGACACTCTTTGTGATGAGCATGAAAGCTGGTCCGCTTTGAGCACAATAAACATCACAGAAAAGAAAAGAAGACTAGAACAATCATTTACGGGATGAGGAAAATTATTAACTTTTTGGTTGAGTGATTTCATTTGTTAAGCCGTCGCATTAACGACATATTGTTTGTAAAGGCTTTAATATGCAAATTTGGCTGCGCGTGAACGCGATTTCGGGTTGTTTTTGATTCCTAGAGCTTGTAGGTTGGTTTATGACCATAGAACGCGAGGATCTTAAAAAGCCCTTAGTGCCCCTTTAAGCTGTCGATGACAATAGTTCTCGGATCACTCACTCCAAACAAGGGTCTACAACATGTCCTCCCGTCAATGCTATTTATGTGGCCAAAACCCTTAAAAGATGCTGTTGACTTCAAAATACACCACAAAAACAAATTTACGCTCGACATATCCTCTTCCAACAACAGAAACGAGAGACCCAATAAGGGCTACATCAGAGGCGACAAATTGGGAAACAGAAGCATCACCAAGAACCACAAGGAGGCCTGCAGTAACGACGACCAAGAAAACGCGAACATCACCAAGAACCACAAGGAGGCCTGCAGTAACGACGACCAAGAAAACGCGAACATCACCAAGAACCACAAGGAGGCCTGCAGTAACGACGACCAAGAAAACGCGAACATCACCAAGAACCACAAGGAGGCCCGCAGAGCCAACAGAGTATATTTACGGTACAGTAGAAAAGGTTTTGGTTTAATATCTCAGCCCAAAGAAAACGGTGGACCGGAGAGAGGGAAACCCTAAATTCTCCTAATCAGAGCCAGGGAGAGAATGCGCCCCAATGACAGGGGCATTCCATACGGATGGGCATCCATAGGCGCTATGCAACATAGCAGAACGTACTTTCCAAAATTTAATTTTCGCGAACACAGCGCTTTTTTTAAAACACCGTTTATTCAGTAACGTACACATCGCTGCGTCATCTAAGGGCGTATTTTTATACGGTATATTGCTGCGTCTGTTGCTGACTGAATGCTGACAGCCAGCTTTAAGAACGCTTCTGCAAGCCATCTTTCCTGTCATGAAGATGATAGTTTTTGACAGACCATACGTAGAATTGCATTCTGAGTTTACGCCGTAAACAACGACTGAGCTACGATATCTACACTCTGTATAGGTGTAACCTGACAAAGGGCGAGCGCCACGGCCGTCATGAGCAAATGAAAACGATGGAACACAACATCTGACAACTCTACAAGGGAGGTAGTTACTCTAAAACAAAAGTTGTCACCCGGCTTGTTCTGATTATTTGATTTGTTCTTTGGGGCTGTAGCCTTCACCGTTTGCCAATTTCTGATGAAGTGGAGTATAGCGGATACCACAGCCACCTCTGTTTTTAAGGAACGAAACGATTTGACCTGGACCACTAATTAATAATGTTCCAGAGACCTAGAAAGAGACGTGCTGCTTACATACGTACGAGGGTTGACCCAAAAGTAGCTGGGATGTATTTGTGAATTACTTTGAGTATATTTATTTAGTTAGATATCAGCTAGGTAATGTATTTAAATGCTAAAACTTAAGTATATCAAATACTGCCCAAATATAATGTTGAGCGAATTTTCTTCGCAGTCAATGCGATACTGGGGACACTCTTTGCGATGAGCATGACACCTGGTCCTCTTAGAGCATAATAAACATCACAGAAAAGGAAAGAAGACTAGAACAATCAGTTAACGGGATGAGTAGAATTATTAACTTTTTGGTTGAGTGATTTAATTTGTTAAGCCGTCGCATTAACGACATATTTTTGTAAAGGCTTTAATATGCAAATTTCGCTGCGCATGAATGCGATTTCGGGTTGTTTATGATTCCTAGAGCTTGTAGATTGGTTTATGACCATAGAACGCGAGGACCTTAAAAAGCCCTTAGTGCCCCTTTAAGCTGTCGATGACAATAGTTCTCGGATCACTCACTCCAAACAAGGGTCTACAACATGTCCTCCCGTCAATGCTCTTTATGTGGGCCAAACCCTTAAAAGATGCTGTTGACTTTAAAATACACCACAAAAACAAGAATACACTCGACATATCCTTTTCCACCAACAGAAACGACAGAAAGAATGGTGACTACATCAGAGGCGGCGCCTTGGGAAACAGAAGCACCACCAAGAACAACACAGGGGCCTGCAGAACCAACAGAATCACCAGAGGAGATTGAAGGTACAGTAGAAAACGGTTTGGCTAAATATTTCGGCCGAAAGAAAACGGTGGACCGGACAGAGGGAAACCCTAAATGCTCCTAATCAGAGCCAGTGAGAGAATGCGCCCCAATGACAGGGGCATTCCATACGGATGGGCATTCATAGGCGCTATGCAACATAGCAGAATGTATTTTCCGAAACTTAATTTTCGCAAACTCAGCGCTTTTTTTTTTAAACACCGTTTAGTCAGTAACGTACACATCGCTGTATCATCTAAGGGCGTATTTTTATACGGTGGCTATTGCTGCGTCTGTTGCTGACTGAATGGTGATCAGCCAGCTTTAAGAACACTTCTGCAAGCCATCTTTCCTGTCATCAAGATGATAGTTTTCGACAGACCATACGCAGAATTGCATTCTGAGTTTACGCCGTAAACAACGACTGAGCAACGATATCTACACTCTGTATAGGTGTAACCTGACAAAGGGCGAATGCCACGACCGTCGTGAGCCAGTGAAAACAATGAAACAAAACATCTGACAACTCTACAAGGGAGGTAACTACTCACAGAAAAAGTTGTCACATGACTTGCTCTGATTATTTGATTTGTTCTTTGGGGCTGTAGCCTTCGCCGCTTGCCAATTTCTGAGGAAGTGATGTATAGTGGATACCACAGCCACCTATGTTTTGAAGAAAAAAATTAATTGACCTGGGCCACTAATTGATAATGTTTCAGAGACCTAGAAAGAGACGTGCTGCTTACAAACGTACGACGGTTGACCCAAAAGTAACCGGGATGTATTTATGAATTACTTTGAGTATATTATATTTAATTACGTATCAGGTATTGCATTTAAATGCTAGAACTTAAGTATATCAAATGCTGACCAAATACAATGTTGAGCAATTTTTTTTCGCAGTCAATGCGATAGTGGGGAGACTGGGGACACTCTTTGCGGCATGAAACCTGCTTCGCTTTGCGCATAATTAACATAACAGGGAAAAAAAAGCAAGAGTAGAACAATGAATGAAAGAGACGAATCCAATTATGACATTTTTGGTGTTGTGATTTAAATTGTTAAACACGCCGCACAAACGACATGTTGTTTCAGAAGGATTTGATGCCTCAACTGAGCCTTTAGTATTAATCTCACATTAAAACCGTCGCTTTTCTCAATGCGGTACCTGCCTATCAAGTAATGACAAACTAATTTCGCTTTTACAGCTGAAACAATTTTTTTAAGCACTCGAGTATTTGTATATATAAACTCTACTCTTTCTATGGGCACGGCCCTTTTTTACCCGGTTAGACTTAGGTCAATGATGTCCGTCTTTCACTGCAAAATGAATGGTAAAAGTAATTGAAGATGATCGAATACCCTCGTTGTATTTGTATGTTGTATTTAAGTATCGTACACGAAGTGTACCTGAACGAATTTTTGTATAAGTATTTTGTATCTGAATTTAAATACATTTTTGCAAGACGTTTGCCCATTGCTTACCCTGTACTCTGCATGTTTTCCACCGATTGATTTACAACTATTGAATGCACACGACAAACCAAATACAGTTGTGAGATAGCCTTAACAGTTTACAGCCAACCAACTGAGAGGTATTCAAATGTAAATTCTTTATTTGTCCCCATTTAAGGGAATTAGAGAAAAACAAAACTTTTGGTTGCCTGACGAGCTTTTACCCCCGTCGCAGAACAAGAAAACACATCATAAAAGAACAGACAAGCGTATTGCACATTTATGAAGCAACACAGGAAAAGCTATATGTTACAATGAAGAAAAAATAAATTAAACATATTAAATCTATCCATAAATCAACTATTAAGGAAAGGTGTAGGAGAAACCATTAAATAAATAATGAATAGCTCTTTTTCGAGGATTCACTTAGTATTTTTATTTTAAGTTCAATGTCGCGACTTATTTAGCGAATTAGGAGGGTATCTGCCTCTAGAAAAAGCTTAAGTTATCACTCAGTTTTTGTATTGGCAGCATGTTACAACTATTTACCTAATGTTACAACTATTTACCTTTCTGTTTGCTCCGAGATATATTAAGAGCTTTTCATTTATATTTGGAGTTCGGCTTCTTAAACTTTCGATGGGCGATATGTCATTCATTGTTTGAGTGAATTAGGGTAAGATTAGTCTGAAGACATTTTTTGTATTAAAGAAATACGCACTTTATACGGTGATGAATTCACAGGACGCCATATTGTTGGTCGATGTTCGAAGCTCATGCTCGGGACTAGCATCCGTGCATCGTTTGCCAAAAACAGTTATCCTTACTGGCTAAAACGCACGTTGAAAGTGTACAATCGGGCATTCCTCCCAATCAAGATATCAGTTTTTGGGAAAAGGGAAATGAAAGCTAGAGGTCACCTAGAGCTTAAGAAGCGAAGTGCGCGGTCTTCCATTCCCGTGCTTCATGCTTTGTCATTTGTTCTTTGGCAATCTTGTCAGCTATTTCCCCAACCCCATTGGCTGCGGAGCACTAATAGGTGCTTAAAACTCGTCATGTCCTTTATTTATTTATTAAACGAGGCACTAAAGTGCTTTTTTTGCGTTCCTCGTTTTATTGTCATAACTCAATTTAAAAGATTTAGTCATCCTAAAAGACCCAAGATTACAATCATACGCGGCAGATTTGGGTATTAAAAAAGCGACGAAGTTCCCGGCACTTACCGTCGGCAGAGAAAGACAGATAGCGCTACGGAATCTTGCTGAATATGGGCAAACGACGGACGGCGCCTGTCAGCCACCCGAGGGCGATGGGTTCGATCACGTGGATGAGCTGGACTGATTGGCCGTTCGTCCACGCAGGAACCCATCGCTCTCAAGTTACTGACACGTGCCGTCCGTCGTTCGACCATAGACAGCAAGGTTCAGGTCGTATACATGGGCTAATAACTTATAAGACGCTGATGATTTCAAAATACACCGCAAAAACATTAATGCGCAGACATATATGTTTTAGACGATGATATTTTTTTAATTTTATTATTTGAAAAACATGCATGGATTCACTCATTGTAGAGTGTACAGCTGCCCAGGCCACTTGTCTGTTGGCAGGCACTAAATAAAATTATCTATCTATTATCGATATCTATAAAACAAAATGAGACGCAAACAACGGTGGCTGAATCAGAGGCAACGACTGAGGAAACACAAACCACGCCACGAATCACCAGAGGATATTAAAGGTACGGTGGAAATGGTTCTGGTTTAATATCTCGGCCGAAAGATAAACGGTGGGCTGGAGAGAAGGAAACTTTAAATTCTCCTAACCCGAGCCAGTGAGCAAATGCGTCCTAAGCACGGGGATATTCCATACAGAAGGGCTTCTATAGGCGCTATACAACACAGCAGAACGTACTTTCCGACATTTTATTTCCGCGAACGGAGCGCTTTTTTTTTTAAACAACGCTCTGTTAGTAACGTATACGTCACTGCATCATCTATGGGCGAATTTCCTGGCGGCCATTTCTGCGTCTGTTGCTTAGTGGATGCTGAGAGCCAGCTTCAAGAACGCTTCTGCAAGCAATCTTTTGTGTCATCAAGATTGTAGTTTTTGGCAGGCAATAGGTGGAAGTGCATTCTGAGTTTGCGCGGTAAGCAACGGCTAGGCTACGATGTCTACACATTGTATCACTGTAACCTGACAAAGGGTGAACGTCACGACCATCGTGAGCCAATGAAAACGATGGAATGCAGCCTGTGACAGCTTCACAAGGGAGGTAGGTGCTCTGATGGAAAGTTGTTACCTGCCTCGCTCTGATTATCTGATTTGTTCTCTGGGGCAGGAGCCTTCGCCTTTCGCCGATTTCTGATGAAGTGGAGTACAGTGAATACCACCTATGCTTTGAAGGAAAAATGGTTTGACCTGGACCACTAATTAATAATGTTCATGATACACAGAAAAAGAATTCGGCATACATATACACAAGGGGTGGGGGGGGCAAAAGTAACCGGAATAAATTTGTGGAGGGCGGGACGTTCACAGTACTAGCTTCCGCCTCAAGCTGCGCTTAGCGGCACCACATTCGAGTCAGTTTGTTGATCGGCATCGTCTTTTAAAGTTCTAGCTGCATGTTGTTAATTTATTCCCCAAGCGCTTCGCAATCGCCCCTTGTTTTTTTTTAAATGTCTGATTTGAAGGAACAACGTGCGGCCGTGAAATTTTGTTTTCTTTTAGGAAAAACGGCGCCGGAAACTCTTGTAATACTTCAGACAGCTTACAAATAAAATGTTATTAAGAAAGCGCAGGTTAGGGTGGTCTTCTCGCTTCAAGGCCGTTGCGCTTTTTATAGACGACCAACCTTCTTCAGGGCGACCCTGAAGCTCCTAAATTGGTGAAAACATTGAGAAAGTTCGGTATTTGGTCTCGGCAGATCCTTGAAGAACAATTGAATAACTTTCTGAACTGAGCGGAGTGTCCGAGAGTTTGTGTCAACGCATTTGACCGAAATTGTTTTACATAAATATAGTTTCAGCGAAGTCCCTGTCTTGTTTACTCCCTGCTGATCAGAGACATTCCAGAGTGAACGCCCTGTCAGTGCAACACTTTTTGAACAAAAATGGCATGACACCGCTACTCCACAATCCATATTTACCGGACCCCACCCCGTGTGACGTATCTCTCTTCGCCCTTTGTAAAAAATCCTGAAAGGAAAACAACTTGTGGATGAGGAAGAGGTAAAATAAGAAACAAGGGAGAAATTGGAAACCATTACTTTGGATGAGTTGCAGAATTGTTCCTATAAGTGAAAAACACGTTTGGGCGGATGTATTCACTCAAATGAAGACTACTTCGAAGCTGATTAACGCAGAAAGTTGTAGAAATAAACATGTGCTTTTAAAGCGCAGCTCTTAGGCGCCCGTTTCCGGCTTGAGCGGCGTCGGCGTCGCCGTCAGCGTAACCGTAAGGTCACGTGACCCCCCAGGTCACGTGACCCCCGCCCGGCCACGTGAACCCCCCCCCCCCCCCCCGAGGTCATGTGACCTCCCAGGCACCGTGATCCCCCGAGGTCACGTGACCCCCCCCCCCCCCCCGAGGTCATGTGACCCGCCAGGACGTGACCCCCAGGTCACGTGGTCCCCAGGTCCCGTGACTCGCCGAGGTCACGTGACCCCCGAGGTAATCTGCCCTTCTAGGACACGTGACCTTCCAGGACACGTGACCTCCCCTCGAGGTCACGTGGCCCCGAGGTAACGTGGCCCCCAGGTCACGTAACCCTTCTGCTCACGTGACCCCCAGGTCACGTAACCCCCCCTCCCGAGGTGACGTGCCCCCCCCCCCCCCCGAGGTCACGTGACCCTCCCATGCTTTCCCCTCCTCCTCAAGAGCCGCGCTCTGATTCGGCGTTACAGGGAGTTGTAAACGGCTTTTTTATTATAAAATTCCGGTATTTTTTGGGCCCCGCTCGTATATGAATGCAAGCCGCAGCATGATTTATATGAACAAATAACACAAGCTATGAAAAAAAGTGTTTGAAAGACAAACAGAAATAAAAATTTAGGCAGAGGCACCTAAGACTGCTTACGTGGAGGAATGCGAAAGCACTCCTACAAGCAGTGCGCCATGTTTTCCTTTTTCACGCGGCGCTTTGGCGGTCACATCACGCTCACCCACTGCGCATGCGCGGCGAACCCCGCCGGCTCCACGGCTTCCGTGACGATGCATCTACGTTGCTGAGCTTTTCTTTCTGAGGCGCGTCCACTTTGGCCTTCAGTGACCCCGCAGGCTTCCGTGACGAAACATCTGCGTTGCTGTACTTTTTTGTGTTTGATCTCTGAGGCGCGTGCTTGATGACGTACTCAGGTGACCATCTTTCGGGCATAACGCCACCGCTTTTTCGCGAAATGGGACAGGTAAGTCTTTCGCCTTAAAATGCTTGAAGGAAAGAAATGAAGGAAAAGGTTAAGGAGGACCTGCCATCGTCTTCTCACTGGACCGATTTTTTGTGAAGCGCAAAAAGAGCTTCGTCATTTGGCTTGTTGTACATTTAAGATCGTTTGTTATTAGATTAATGTAATCTTCGTGAAAATAGTATCTGCTTTTAAGATGATGTGTCTTTAACAAATCTATCATGAAAAAATCTATACTTTAGCATGTATTTTTCACGAGATTAAAAAAAACAAAATATGGTGGGGTATAATAAACAAGCTACCAATGGTTTCACATACAGAATTTAAAACGAAGTTGGAAAATATATAGATTTACCAGAAAAACAAAAAACATGTAACAGAACATATCACCAAGAGTGCGCGAAAAAGCAGCAGATTTCATCGAAAGAAAGACGAAAAACATTCCTTCGATCAAAGCTCTTAAACAGATATAAAGTTACAATCCAAAATAGAGTCAGCATAGCACTGACAGTTCAACAAAAACATCTCTAATGAAAAATAACGAAAAACATTGTTTCAATATAAACCTTGATTTAATTCGAGTTTTGTTTCCCTTTACAGCGTGCGAAAAAACTGAGTGAAAAAAGGAGGTAGACGAAGACCAAGATGGCGAAGAATAATCTGAATAAATACGATTCAGAAAGCTCAGGGTACCATTATTTACATTTTATTGCAGGCCTCAGGTTACGGTTGTATGGTGTAGATCAAATTAAATAAAATTGAGGAGGAGTGATATTGGCCAATACCACCTAAGAGACAAGGCCTGCCTTTAGGCTCGTTTTCTGATTTGACCCTTATTCGGCCTTATAACATTTCAAAGCCGAATATTTTGTTTTTGACTGGTGTACTTGGTGAAAGATAATCCGATAAGGTCTACCGTCTCGGTCAAACCTCCACGAAGTAAAGCACGACGCGACCTCCGACAGTGACGCGGCATCCCTTCCACTATAGACCGTTTTATCGTGTGTGGCGCCATTGTAAATATTGTGGCGCCATCTAGCGAGCGTCAAGTTTCGCGGCCTTGCTGAGTGATTAGAAACGTTGTTGAAAGTGCTCTTCTGGGCGCCTCTCCCGCATCCAGTGTTGAAGTTGGGTGCCCCGAAGTGCTGGGTATCCGACTTAGGGCGCGTCTTGTGTTCTTGTGTGCCGCGGATGGTGTTTTCAACTCATTGGAAGCGTTTCTTGCCCCCCATTATGGCATTTACCAGTGTGGGAATGCCGAGAAGAACGGCACTGAACGTGCCACCGATAGAAATCGGAGGTAAGTACTTAAAATATTGCATCCGTTTTCAGCGATTGAATTTCCTTTGAGATCTTTTGTCGTTTTAGATGCAGTACACCGATAATATTTTGGCGTTCCTCTCGTCAACAGCAATTAAATATATTGCAGCAAACGATAGAAGGCAGCTCACTCCGCAAGAGATTGCGATTAAGAAAAAGAGATAGAACTAACTTCCTGACACTTTTCAGCCACACCCGAAGGCGGAAATGAACCTTCAACTAAGCGTTATAGATAATAAAATCAAGTCAGTGTTACCAGGGCAAGGTATCAGCATTAAGATAAATTAAGTTAGGAAAAGTTCAAGATGAAACAGCCATTCTCACGAGAAAACTTGCACCCTCATTGCGAGCGTAGCCCATGTTCATTAAGGGTACAGCGGTAACTTTGGTGCACGCTCTATTCACGAAATGTTCCCAGCACACTCGGGAAGATGGCGTCGGGGAAATGCCTTTTCTCTTTAGGGACGACACCCACTGCCGCCGGAAGTTTTAATCATTTGGAAAGCGACTGAGTTTGAAGATATTCCAGCCGCAGTTTCCTTGTCGGATCTTGTGCGCGATACAGATGTCCTCCTATAATATTCTGAGCTTTTTTATACGTACAGCCTATTACGGAAGAATGATGTCCCGATGACCAGAAGATTGTCGTCATTGATTCCGCTAGCTCTAATTACACCTGTAAGTAAAATAGAGGAAACCGTAAAGAAAACAACCGAACTTGGAGAAACATACGCGTCCAAGGTGTTCATCCCAGTCATCTTCTCGTTCCTAACCACTCAGTAAGGAGGAAAGCGCCGGCAGCCATCTCCTTTTTTTCTTGCCCACTTTTAGTAAAACGCTCTATACAGCCCTTCCTCTCTCAATTTTTGACTCCCCCCTCCCCCCTTCCAAGCCACGACGGCAAAACACTTACTTCGTCTTCCCTTACAATACTATCATCACCAGGCCAGCCAGTAGCGATGGCCGACGAAGCGTAGCTAAAAGAACTCGGGGAATCGGCTCCGTGGTCATCCGGAGCGTCCATCGGAGGCGCCCGATGTCCCACGTTTTTCCCTTTGGCAGCAAGTTGCGGCCAACTCCCGAAAGTGGAACCCGCTTTCCCTGCATGGGAAGGGAACGGAGCCTTCGTTTACAGGGCGGGAGTGGGTGGTTCCCCATCCGACCAAGATCATTGGGGAAATGACATTGTTGAAGAGAAGCTAAAGCAGTTTTTTATTTCAGTAAAAACACTTAATTCATCTTTATTGAGCCTACAGGTTCACAAATATCAAGATTAGTTTTCAATTTGGTGCACGGAGGCTGCAGAAAATTATATTCAAATATACCGCTGAAGTCCCTTCTCGCCGGAGTGTTACCTCCTCATCGCCTACCAAGGCTATGCACTCGCACTCTTGCTATTTTCAAAAAGGTAAAAAAAGACGTCGTGACTGGTGTGAGGGGAAGGGGGGGGGGGGGATATACCTTTTGTAAGCTTGCAATTGCACGCGCTGCCCACACGAGCGACACGCGCTTGGCGGCAGAAAGATCCTCTTATGACGTAACCACTGGTCGGAGGTCCTTCGTGTTTTCTTGCTTCTCGTTATATCTTCGAGGAAAACAAACGTGATTAACAGGCTCAAGTTGAGCTAGTTGGTAGATAATGCAAATAACATACCGTCTTTTGACTTGTTTAAAAGTGCGTTGACTACTTATCTATGTTAATATATTTCTTTGTTTGTTTGCCTTGTTCTATAAATTTCTTAAATTGTTTACACATTTCTTTTTTCTTTACATTTTTAGTGCTTGGCTTTTAGTGTTTGTATATTCTTTGTGTTCCAAATTTGTCTTGTACCACTCCCCTCTGTAATGCCCCAGGGCCTTGAGGGTACTTAAATAAATAAATAAATAAATAAATAAATAAATAAATAGGGACAAAACACAGACAGGGAGAAACAGAGACATACGTGATATTCAGATTCACGAAATAAAAAAATACTTCAAAATTTACCTCTAACTCGTTTTTTCAAAGATTCTCTTCAGCTTCCCTTTAAGCCCTTGCGGGCAGCCGCGGGGAGGAAGGGAGGTCTGGCCCCCTTCGAAATATCGGAGAGCCCTTTTTGGTGAAATAAGTAGAGTCGGAACGAGCCGTTCCGTCTCGTGCTATCTCTCCACTGATCATTGGGGAATCTTAGGGAACCGTTTTTGCACATCAGATACGGTACGATTGGCCCTCCGGTACTAACTGCGCATGCGCTGCCACAGAAGACTCGTATATGCGGAGTTCGTACCGGAGGACCTATCGTACCGTATCGGATGTGCGAAAACGGTGCCCTAAAACTCCCTATTATCTCTCCGTTGCCACTCAGCTGTCCCCGGAATTGCCTGGAGCGTACACGACTAGACTAGCGTCAACGCGGCCAGTGTTGTAAACAGATGAATTCCGCCTGGACTACTAGCGCCGACGCGGCCTGTAGTGGAAACTGATCCATCTCGCCTTCGCCTACGTACGGTGGCGCGTCATGGCGGGCCGTATCTTGTTTTCGATTGAGCGTCCGTTGCAATACCAAGACTATGAAGCGTCTACTTTCCCACAAAACACCACGAGAGCCAATCGATGCAATGTACAGAGGGAGCTCGGCCAATGACGACGCTGACATTATTTGTTGACCTGAATAAACAGTCTACGTAGACGCATCGGATTTCTCAGGGGGTAATTTGTATATTTTCGCTGGGTCTATCGAGTAAATGCTTGTTTGCTCAGTACAGAACATAAGTGACATGGAAGTTAATATTCAATTACAAAGACTGAAATATCCTATCCTTCTCCCCCCTCTTTTCTCAGAATGGCCCGCTCACACACTTGCAACCGAGTAACACCGATTGAGACAAGACCAAGTTTTAAGCCTGTGGCGATTGTTAAGGACCAGCTCCGCAGCAACGCATCCGGTCCTAAGCCCCGTCACAAAAGGCTTAAAAAGCGGTCTTGTCGTAGTCAGTCCTACTCGGTTGCAAGCGTGTGATCGGGCCATAATTCGTCCATGGCGAACCAGAAGAGCGTAGCCAGCAGAAAACCACGCGGGAGAATATGAGGCACCCACACACACGCACGCACACACAGATGGTCAAAGTGGTATGAAGAGGTGCAAAAACATTCTCGTGGAAGAGTAAGTGTTGAGTAGAAAACACTAAATAAAGCTGAGCCAAACGTCGGCCATCACTCTGATACATTGAAGTTATGTTTTTAGATATCCACATTAACGTCCTTCAACCCGATAAAACATCCAACCAAACGCCTTCCGGGAAGTCATTCCCTTGACAAATGTATGAACTGTAAAGCAAGCGTTTTAACATATGATTCAGTACACACTGGAGGCATGCAAAGTCGATAGCAGCATGACTGTTGCGTTATCCGTATACATTCGCTTCATGTGAACTACGTGAAAGACAGTTGCATGCGCCACCCGCTCAGAAAATAATTCTAACCATGATTTTCTCACCAGCAGCTGCATGCGAATTCGTTAATGCTGACCAGAAATTTTAATTTTTACATTTTACTGAATTAGTGTGGGAAAGCAGAACTAGCAATTTTTGGCAAGCCAGCATAAAAAAATGACACAGATGGAAGAAAGAGTGGCGTAGAAAGACGCACAAGACCGAATAAAGGCGAACTTAGTGATAAGTAGGATATAAAATACAGTCGACGTTTTACAGCAATTCCCGATCCACAGAACAATAAAACTCCGAATCACATACGGGCAGCTTCGAGAAACAATATCCTCCACAATTGCCAGGGAAGTTAGTTGAAAAAAGCGATGCCATTTATCAATCATAGACGAGCAGTCGTTAAATTCGCAGCCTTTGTGTTTTATTTTTGTTTATAACTCAATCATTCCTAAAAAAAAAAAAAAAAGATGCAGTTGGTACATTACGTCCGATCACGCACGTCGAATCAATTTTTGCTGAAAGTAAGTGGAAAAATTCCTGATGTGCTTTAGTCCTAACGCGTATAATTACTTTTGCATTGAGACGAATCAATACCTAGTTATTGTCGCTGACAGTTTAAGAACCTCAGGGCGTTCTTAACTATTTTTACATTTCTTATACGCTTTGAACTCACCACGCCCTGAGGTTTTTTTTTGTTTTTTTTTTAATTTGTCGGTGTGTAGAAGTCGCATATGGAATATTCAGTGTATCAGCAAAAAGCATACACGAATCGAAATCCCATTTTAATCACTGACATGCAATGAACGGTGCCCGCAATACAGACCAACAGAAAAAAAAGGCTCGTGTCAAAAATATCATTTAAGTTAATAATCATAGACGCAATCAATTCATTTATTAACACCCACTAACCTTCTTGCTTTGTGCGCGTTGCGCTATCGCTAATACATGCTTAAATTTAGCCTATAAACTTTCGTTTAGCTTAACCCTGTCCCAGTAGGTTTGTAGCGCACGTTCTTACGCAGGTTAGAGTTAGAGTGTTTGTGGCTATGCGCAACGTCAATCGTATGCGCTGTCTCAAGTAGTAGTTATTCGACAGGACTTATTGGCTAATGGGAGTCCTATGATGCGTTTCAAAGTGAATTGTCGCGGCGCTCGTAGTCTTTGTGGGTCTGCTATCGCCGGCTTAACCACTCACTCTATTAAAAATGCCTGCGCGCCTACTTACCCGCAAAACACTCGAAGAGCCAATCTCTGCGATCTACGAAATCAGCTCAGCGAATGATGAGGCGGAACATCTGTTTAGACCTAAAAATGAAGTCTGCTCTGTGGCATTACGCAATGCAAGCATGACGCTTTGCATTGCGTAATGCTACAGCGCAGAACTCATTTTTAGTTGTAAACGGATGTTCCACCTCATCATTCGTTGAGTTGATTTTATAGATCGCAGAGATTGCAATGCTCTTTGACTGTTTTGGGGTAAGTAGACGCGCAGATACATTTTAGAGTGCACGCACAAAGAAAAAGAAATTAAAAATCGGGGCGCATTCACTGTGCGTGATTCGTTTAGCCAGTGACAAAAAACGCACAAATGTGATGACTGGCATGACGATGCACATCTAGCTCTGAGGGATTGGCTTTATCGGATTGGACGAACTGCGCTCGGACTTAAAGCGAAACTGAGTATATTAACATCAGATAGGCGTATGACATGAGCATGCTCTGATGAAGCCTCACCGCGTCATGGTTGTTATCTAAGGCTGCCCAGATCTGGGGCCCAAATCTGGACACTTGGCGAAAAAGTCTTCGAGAGATCCGGCGGCCGTGATTGGCCAACGTGCACTTGACCTTGACGCCGGCCAATCATATAGCCGCGAGATTTCTCGTCGACGTACATAGCGGAAAGATGAGGACAAGAAGAAGTGGGACACGGGACGGCCAGTAGCTAACTATTGGCTTTTGTGATTAGTGTCCGAGGTGCAGTAAGTAGAATCCCGTCTTCTTTCCAGGCTTCTCTTGTGGACCGTAGACACCCGACAATGGCTACGAAGCTGCTGTCATCGTTACCGTCGATGGTCATCGGTCTGGTGCTCGCGGCGACAGTCAATGCTCCACCTGTAGCGTCCGCCGTAGCGGACAACAAAACTCTGCACCAGGTGTTGGTCGACAGCGGCTACGACGATGTGATTACAGCCCAATTCTATGGACAAACAACGAGGTTTCACGTTGCGCACCTTCTTCTCGACTCTGTCGTGTGCGGTGAGCGTACAAAGTATCCGTATTTACATTTTGAACTATAAATGTCAAAGCGTTGGGTCCTCGAGATGTTGGTACTTCAGTTTGAAAGAATAACATTAACAAGGAAGGGGGATGACTGGCGCCCGATTTCGTTTACATAAAGACTTAAGAATTAGACGAGATGACCTCATGGTCACTGATAGTCTGAGAACCAAAGGTCGCGGAAAGAGCCTGGATCATTTCATAGCTACCCAGACTATGAGATTGGGTCATTAGATAATAAGAGCACCACATATCGAATCACAGGGCAATGAACGTGAGCACATCAGGCTGCACCATGCGTTGCTTAATCTGCCAATGACCGCAGACCTGGTCCTGTGTAAGATGCCCTAGCATAAAATATCCCTGGGATGAAACGTCATGTGGTAAAACACCTTGGAAGAAAATGTTTTTTTGGTACGAAGTCTCCCGGATAAGCTGTCTTCGGATGAAGTAACCTGAGATTAAGTGTGGCAGCGCAACACCTCCTACCTAAAAACGCCTAAGTGCAGAATTTTCCTGCGTCACTAAAGAAAGCCACCGTATACGGCCAGCGATTGGACCCGAGTACTGCGTCAGCGTAAGGCTGGAGCTCGTGTCCAATCAGTGAGATCATGACTCCTAGGCGAACGCTGAGGCCGAAGTCACATCCAATCTCTGACCTACGGTGACCTTCTTTGGTGACGCTGGAAGATTCAACCCTTGGGCTTTCTTATCCAGGAGGTGTTGGTCAGAGCCGGAGAATAAACGTCAGGCGAAAAGAGGGGATAGAAAGAGGAGGCGCTACCGCAGACACAATTTTGGTTAGCTTTGCGCCACGGCAAACGAATACAAGTCCATGGTTAAAAAAAAGGAGACATCTCGATTGAATATGAATAAAGATGCAAATGATACTTCTTATTTCAATGAAATAGCTTCCTATGGTATCGCGTCTTTGACTCCGTTGCGTCTTTCCATGAGGTCCACGGGCCACTAAATTCGGATCGCACCCACAACATTCCTCCTCATGGACAGCTGCGAGATACGAGGGCGATTTTCAAAACTTGCCAATTCGGGCCAGGACCGTACCTTTAAAAACATTTTAGGAAGGGGAGGGGTTTGTGCACACCGTGGTAAACTTGAAAGCGCATTGTATACCCCCTTCTCGAAGGTTTATTGAAGCCATAAAAAAGAAACTGTCCGTGGGAAATAGAGTGATTTTCTTTTTTTTTAATATGAGATCACCTCACTGTAAAATCGCACGAAGGATTTTTTTTTTTTACAATTAAGAAGAGAACAACAACGAAGGGCACACAGACAAGACGTTTACAACTTTTGGGAACTAGCTGGTTAATCTTTTAATCTCTGTTCAGCTAAACAATTTTTTTTTCCAGAAAGGTGCGGCGAGTACGAGGGACCACTGTCAGTGCTTTTGCACAAGTGTCTGTTGTGGGTAAGCTTATAATAACAAAATTTCCCCTAAAAGATTTTAAGAGCGACCTTACACATAAGAAAATCACTGTTGATTAAATTCCCTACATTCACAGGGTTTCTCACTCCCAAGAAAATCGGGGCACGAGTTGTTCTGTTTTCCACGCCCTATACGTTGTCTGGACCATGTAAACAAATTAATAAAATTCGCAAAGAACCAAAAAGCTGCAAAAACAAAAATATAAACAATGTTTTTCCCGCGTTCTGCAAGGTGCTCCTGGCACATTTAGCGAAAATCCTACGATAGTAAAATCAAGGTTTCTAAAGCACATGGCATAGAACACAACGACTGAAAGCAAATCTCCTATAGCATATTGGCTAAAAGCGAATTTTCTAGAACACACCTTTCAACAATGCAACAACTGCCAATTTAAAACGGAGCACACATAGTTTGATCTATTTTTTATTATATTCTTTTAGCGTAGCAAGAAAAAGGCCAATGCCGTCATTGTTTAAAACAAACAAAGAAAGTAGAACAGCCCCGGTCAATAAATTTATGAACCCATTTTGTGCTAGGCTTTAACTGATACGACCTAGTCTTGGGCTCAAAAACTTCAATGGCATAGTAGCGCTTTTAGACGAGGATGAAGGAGAGACTAGACACACAAAAAGCAGCGCTCGTGTGTGTCTGAAAGCGCTAATATGCAATTGACATTCCAATATCGACTAGCCCAGCATTCTGCATGGATAAGTCTCAAAAACTTCTATTGTTTTCTCAGAATGATGTGTACTGAAAATGGCTTATGTTACTGTACAGAAGTTCTTGAATTAGAGTACATTATTTTTCTGGAGAAGCAATCCCTCTATGTGCTAATAATACTAGCTGCTTTTACATAACAATAGGAGATATGAATGAGAAATTTCTCGAAATATTGTTTTCAGCAGCGAAAATCTGCAGATATAGTACTGTCGCAAAATTTGATTCTGAAGATTATACATGTTATTCAATCTATCATACTCATTTACAATATGTCCAAATCATAACGGTAAAATAATTACAGGTGAAACTCGATAATGTGAAATGTGGATCGCAAGAAGGGTACGACGTCCAACATATTGTGAGTATTACCTAGAGGGACGTCAGTTTTGTAAATTGAACTTTTGATACACCAGGTACGGTATATCGCCATGAAACACAATTCTTAATTGTAAAGCTAATAAATATATATAGATAAAAGTCTAACTTATAATGAATATAAAAACTGGAGTGACAATTTTATGCACTGTCAAGAGCAAGTTAGTATAAAATGAATGCTTCAAGAAGCGAAAACAAGATTTATGACATTCGCACAACCAAATAAGGTACCAGGAACAAGATATCAAATGTGTCAAAGTTTACCTTCAGTGATGCGTGTCAGGTACTAATAAATCGTTCCACAATCTAATAAAGATGCCGGGCGAAATTGCGAAAAATAAATTATCCAGGCATCTTCTCTTGAAACCCGCGAAAAGTATATCGAAAACTGATATTTTGGTTATGGTCATCTCTTTCCGTTTTCCTACAGAGCAAGAATCTCGACGAGTTTTTGGTGAGGAAATATTTTTTAATACTTTTTGTCCAGTAAATACATTTAGTCCAGTGAAAAGGTTTTCTTTTTTTTTTTTAAAGACCTTTCCCGATAAATTGAGCTGCCGTTGTGACTAAGAAACGAGGATAAGCCCAAGAACTACTTTCTAAGTAGTTCAATGGTCTCTCACGTTCAGTGGCTGTAATTCCGAAACAATTACGAAGTATTATTAACTAGAATATTTAGGGAACAAACTGCAAATGACAGTATTCTAAAATCACAGCCAAAGTTTAGCACATGAGCACTACAACTGAAATGGAAACCATGTCCAGCACATAGCTCTTTACGGTCAAACATGGTTATGTCTGAAACTAGGCAATAAAGCAGCAGTGATGCGAAAAGGTTCCTCGTGTGAGAGTGTACGACTTCCCACGTTAACAACGCCATGTGATCACACCTATGGTCATGGACAATTTAAGAGATGCAGGGAGTGTCGAATCTGGATCATTTCATTGGCGCCCCGAACCCAAGGAGTTTGTGGTATTCGCCAAAAAGAATACAGACGGAAAAATCACGAAGCCCAAAGCGTTGAAATATAAAACCACGCCCTCTGTTTTTAAGCAGCCCGTGACAACTGAGAGGTATTCTCAGGGCTCTAACAATCGCATTTCCTTCGCAGGTATGTACGAGAAAGAAGGCAGGGATTGAGACACTTCGTTGCATGTTTGTAAGTTGCCTTGTTCTTCTGTCCTCTGTAGCCAAAGGAAATCGCATCATGTTTCCGGAATTCTCTAATCTCACACCGTCGCATCTTGAAGTGGCGTACTGCGTGGCGGAGCGTGATTACCAATTTAACGCTCAGGAGACTCGTACGGACAATCACAGACGGACACAGAAGGCACACGGATAGGCGCTTGTCCACATGTCCCCATTTTGGTATCCCCCTTTGTTGACGCTTACAAGTTTCTTGAGCGCCATGCGCCAACTTACTTACCAGCAAGTCCCGCTTCGCTTATTTAATTCCATTGTAGCACAAATGATGTCAACGGTCACGATTTTTGAATGTTTTAATCAAAATGAAAGCTTTAGCAATCTGCCACTGCTTCGCTATTACGCGCAACAAGTTATAATACACGCAAAATAAAATTGAAATATTATTTAGCATGATTGTCCCACATTATATTTTTGTGCATTCAAATGCTGTGGTCACTGACAGACTGAGTACGTCAAGGCGTGTCTTTCGAACGCCCGGCCTCTAGTATGCGCTCCATACTTTCCGCCGTGCTTTGGCTGCACGCGCGCGCGCTGGAGCTGCACGAGACGACGAAGCATTGTCGAAGGTTGGAATCTCACGCTGGAGGCGGGACAACTGAAGCTCCTCCCTGCCGTTCTCACCTCGTCAGTGACCATTAAATTATGTTCGTGAAAATTATGTTCGTGTGTCAGGGCTCATGTCTGATAACTTTTTGTCGCCTTCTGGAGTGCCCCAAGGAAGCAACCTTGATCCACTTTTATTCTTGATTTTTGTGAACATCTCTCATAGCGTGAAAAACTTTGAAGTACTACTATTTGCCTATGACATCAAACTTTTTCGTTGTGTTCGTTCGTACTCGGAGTGCAAACTTCTTCAGGATGACGCGTTGGCAATTTCAAGGTGGTGTTCAATGAACCATCTTTTGCTTAGCGAGCAAAAGACAAAAATAATGTCCCTGTCTAGAAAGCGAGATTCACTTGTGTCCCCTTACGCAATAGACAGCAGTGTCATCTTCCCAGTGTCCGTCATTCGTGATCTTGGAATTTTTGTTGATTCATCTTTAAATTTTAATAATCATGTTTCAGCTATATGTAATGCCTCTCTTAGGAATCTTGGGGTGATATTTCGTTTTACGAGGCAATTTTCTTCTCCTGATTGTCTCGTGCGTTTGTTTTGCTGCTTAGTGCGTACAAAGCTGGAGTTTGCTTCAATTGTTTGGAATTGTATCAACCACACTGCGTCATGCTCTATTGAGCGCGTTCAAAAACGCTTCATAGGCATAATCTATGACAGGCATTTCGGGCGCAAGTGTTACTACATTCTAAAAACCGTCTGTGCGTCTACTTTCACGCACACCACTCGGAGAGCCAATCACCGCAACCTACAGAGGCAGCTCAGCGAATGACGATGCCAAAACATATGTTTAGACCAAAAAACGCAGTCTGAGTTGTGACATTAAGCAATACAAGCGTGACGTTTTGCATTGCTTAATGTCACAACTCAGACTGCGTTTTTTGGTCTAAACATATGTTTCCGCATCGTCATTCGCTGAGCTGCCTCCGTAAGTTGCGGTAATTGGCTCTCTGAGTCTTGTGCGTGGAAGTATACGCACAGACATTTTATACAGTGAGCTACTTAAGAAACTAGGGTTGCGCACCTTGCTTGATAGAAGGCGTTTAGATGATTTTATGTTTTTCCATAAGGTTGTGAACGGAAGTGTTGATTCATTGCTTTTGTTAAGTACTGTTTGTTTTCATGTTCCCTTGCGGTCTAGTCGGTTTCAGAGCCCGTTCTACCCTCGGACTTTATATAATACGTCTCCCTCAACAAGAATGCAGCTGGAATTTAACAGGCTTGACCAATCTGCTATAGACATCTTTAGTGACGTGACAACTTTTCCACGTACACTGGAGTCGATCGTTTGTGTATAATATTGAATCTATGTGGGTGTCTGCACTTAATTTCCAATGACGAACTGTGTACCACTATTTAGGCTACTTGCTGTTTGTGGACACAACAAGATACAGATTATTATTATAGATGGATCATAGTTGGGGTAATCAAACGCTTTGTGTCGTGTCGACCGTCACGAAGGTTTGCTAAATCTGAACATCAACACTGAGGGTGCTTGTGCTGTCGGACGTAAAACTTTTTTAGAGCGCAGCTCTTAGGCGCCCGTTTCCGGCTTGAGTGGCGTCGCCGTCGCCGTCGGCGTAACCGCGCGGTGCATTATGGGTAGATTTCCCTGCTAAATCTAGCGGAAAAATTTCCCCGCAAAATTTAGCGCAAAAATTTCCCTGCTAAACCTAGCGGGAAAATTTCCCCGCTAAATTTAGTGGAAAAATGTCCCCGCTAAATTTAGCGCAAAAATCTCCCCGCTAAATCTAGCGGAAAAATTTCCCCGCTAAATCTAGCGGAAATATTTCCCCGCTAAATCTAGCGAAAAAATTTCCCCGCTAAATTTAGCAGAAAAACTTTTCCCGCTAGATTTAGCGGAAAAATTTCCCCCAAATGGGAGGCGAGCAGGAGAGGAGGAGGGGCATAGCCTCCTCTCCGTACCGTCCCCTCCTCCTCCTGAAGAGCTGCGCTCTAATTCGGCGTTACAGGGAGTTGTAAACGGCTTTCATTTTCTTTTTTTTTTTTACAGCAACGCTGTTTATGGTTAGGGTTCCGTGGATTTTTCGTGTGCGTCAACAAAAACTCAGGTCCCGAATTTGAAGCAAACTCGCTTCATTCTATGCAAACGTTTATACGTCTCATCCCTTGGATAGGCATTTTCGGTAGACTAGTTAACTATAGACATCTTTTTCAGGATCAGTAGACTCTCAGGTAGACAATAAAGGTTTCTCTAAGATTTGCCGGTGTGCGACCCGCGTCGGCCATGTCTACGCTCGAATCGCCCTCTCTTTGTCTTTGTCCCCAAGCCCCCGCTTGCGTGCCTAGTTTTCTTTCCTTCCGCTCACCCGGGGTGGTGGCCCCGTCGGGCGTGTCTAGTTTCCTGCGCCTCCTCGGGGCGGCTATAGTCCGTACCTATGTTTGAAATTCTGTGTCACGTCTGTGTCATGTGCTAAACAGCTTCGCTGGTCATCCACCTTCGCAGAGTGGAATGGCTCATGATTTGTTTTCACGTGCATTTTGGGGCTCATGTTAGCCTTTTCCAATACGCATGGTAGAAAAGTGCTCCTGTAACGTTTACTGAAGTTCTATCGAAATTATCGGCTATGTAGCCAGATCGGTAACTCCGAGGCAAATTCGATGGCCTAGGGATCTCGAGTTCATGGCTAAGGATCCCGGTCAAGGTCGGAGGCTTAATGCGGCGGAGATATCGTGTATCCGAGATTTCGGTTGCACGTCAAAAGCTCCCCAGGTCGTTGAATTAAATCTCAGTCGTTCGCTGGGGCTTCCTAAATGCTCTCCGTTGGTTTGGCACGCAAAACTCTAACATTTTATTTGATTGGCTAAGTAAAATGCGCACTCTGATATATCACATCGCCAAGGCCAACACGTCTCTTGAAAAAATAACGTTATTGCTACTAAAACAGAAATAGTGATATGGCACACTTAATACAATAATGGACTAATGGAATGCTATTTTTCCTCTTAATTTTATAGAGGCTGATAAGGCCGTTCCAAATGAAAGGTGAGGATTGTATTTTGAAACCACCTGTAAAACTAAAATTCCAGCAAGGTTTCTATCAATTTTGCTCAACAATGTTGTAGCTCTTACAGAGTATTTATATAAAGCTTAATTCCTGACTTCCATTTGAACACTTAAAACGCGATATGTACGAACCAGAAACAAAAAAAAAACGTAAATTAATTTAGACTTTGAACAATTTTCAGATTCAACAAACACTACAAAATCATAGAAGGGCATTCGTAGAAGCAGACATTAAACATTTGGTTTCAGAATAAAAGGGACGGTACGACCATTGTCATTATCATCAATATCGTAGTCGGTGGTGCGTGTCCGGAATTTTCAAGTCTCGTAACAACGGTAGCAGAACATTAAAAAGCAAACGAATTGTAAATTCAATTTTTTTTAATAACGTGAAAGATTGTATTACCGATCTCCAGTTGAAGTCTAACTGAACGAGACACTCCTTCACCCTAGTAACACGGGCACACTTAACCGTAGTTAATACCCTGACAGACGGGCTAATTTAATGCACTTCAACCACGTGCACTTCAGCTCACCGAAGGTCAATTAAAGTGTTTCGGTCCCACGCGGGATAAATTAGTGTCACTTGGAAATAATGACAATAACGAGGGATCAAGTACTATTAGGCACCTAAAATGTTAAAGTAAAAGCATAAATGTATCAGCAATATTTAGTTTTTTTTTTAATACACGTTTCAGGACAGCGTTACGTTATTTGACAATATTTGCACCAATTGAATTACTCTGATCCATCATCACAAGCCAAGATAAAGAAGATAAGATAAAGAAAAGAAGAAAACTCACTTCAAGCCCAGTGTGCTTTTTTCCGGTGTGGCACGTACACTACACAAATGACACTGAAGGCGACGTGCACTCCGTTGAAGTGCACTAAGTTAGACTGTCTGACCGGGGTTCAAGTCTGACTGAGCTCACACTAACTGCAGCTATTCGGAGTTGCATGACAGACTGTTATGTGCTGGCAACTGCGAAGACTGCCACGAAGCGACACACGAGCACGCGCTCGCTCTCGGGCTCTCGAGTGGACTCTCGCCTGATCCAGCCCAGCCAAGTCGGCTATGGACCTCTGGTGCTTGCTATGTGCATGATGTATATAAAGTCTAAGTACATAACACAGACAAAACTTTGCTTGGCCCGCTAACCATAGTTTGAGCAAACCGAGCTTCTGTGTGGGCTCCCTATCTTTGTACCTGGCGAACTGACCAGATGGCGGAGCTTGGGTCAGCAGTGTGTAGCGCGGGACCGTCCAAGCCGTAGTCCCAAAAAAACGCATCAACTGGCCTGTCGTACCAACAGAGGCCTTGACACGCATTAGGGAAAACCACATATCCGCGCTGCAATTCAACACCAGGAATGCCCGGCTCTACATTGCAATGGCAGCGAAAACGCCTTGCTGCCCCCCGGCGAAGGGCTATACTCACCAAAACAATTATGTCAAAAGCTTGGAAATCTCAGCAAGAACTATCAGTAAGTATGCGGAGGCTAATTGATGAAAGTATTAAGGGATGCAGTTTAGAAGCTACAACTTGATACGAGAGATAACGGCTGGCGTCCAATTCTCAGAAAGTTTTCATCTTTCTGCGATGCGTAGTTTATTTACATAAAAAACACGGTTCTCTTTTCGCACAAACGCCCGGAACATCCTTTCCTTAAACTTATATGTATTTACAAATATACACCTACGATGTCCGCCTCTACTCATGGCGTCAATAATCCAGGGTTCTTCAATATATATATATATATATATATATATATATATATATATATATATATATATATATATATATATATATATATATATATATATATATATATATATATATATATATATATATATATATTGAAGAACCCTGGATTATTGAAGCCATGGGCAGAGCTACAACTTCTTCTCTTCTCTGTAATTTCTATATATATATATAACGGGCATGGTGACGGCAGGCCGAAGGCGTGGGTATATAACTGGGAAGAAAAAAACCCTTGGTGAAAACAGCAACAACGGACGATTTAATCTTCGACGTTTCGGCCGGAGTCCGGCCTCGTCAGCTTCCTGACGAAGGCCGGACTCCGGCCGAAACGTCGAAGATTAAATCGTCCGTTGTTGCTGTTTTCACCAAGGGTTTTTTTCTTCCCAGTTATATATATATATATATATATATATATATATATATATATATATATATATATATATATATATATATATATATATATATATATATATATATATATATATATATATGGTAGAACGCAGTCCTGCAGAGTTAGCTCGGTGCTCGCGCCAGCTTCGTCGCCCTCTTTGCTAACTGTGGAAACACAGGTTCTTTGGTACAGTGACAAACTGCCGTTCGTAGTAACTACGGTTAAGTATGATAACTGCAGTTAAGTGTAACTGAAGTTACGCGTGCCCGTGTCACTAGGGAATTACTTACTAAAAAAATCATTGCCTTTCCGTTATATACCTTTATCAATACCTGCGAAAACGCTGTCTAGGAGGCCATCTATATGATCCAATCTTGGATGCCAAAGTCGTTGCGTTAAGAGGCAGGCAACGCTATTACACGATATCTTTCAAGGAAATGGTTTTCCCTATTCGGGTAGGATGTCTTACCAGCTACGAAACCGAAAGCCAATATCTTTCGACGTGCTTTATTTTTTTTTTTTTTACAAAGAAAAAAAATAACGCAAAAAAGGTACCCGAATGCAAGTCGCAGTGATGCTCTATATTAACATACCTGTTAGACGCAAAGACGTTGACGAAGGCGAAGAATAGCCCCTTAATGTTCTCAACGCGTAGCGACTAAGTTGTTAAACTCTCTGAATAGGTTAAAAAAAGTGCAGTGGGTGAAATTGAATCCTCACTTATGTCATTTAACAGAACAAATCGCTTCTGTGGTTGATACTAGCGTTACCGGGTAATGCAAATGTTTCCCACAGTTCGATTACAGTTAGTGAAATTACAAGACCAATATAATTGCATAATCGCATTAACAGCTCACCAACTGAGAGCTTCTTGTAATCGCTACTTGGGCTTGTAACGGTAACTTACGAACTTTTTTTTTTTACGCTTGCATACTTTATTTGTTAGAAACTACGAGGCCAGTGTGCTCTGACATTATAGTTTGATTTTTTATACTTACTAAACAACTGATTAGCTCGCTTTATTGAATGGAAACCCATGAGCGTCGAAATCAGAAGCAAAAGATTCTAATTTTATATCGCCCCCTTTTCTTTTTCTTTTTTTTTTTCTCGCAAGGATCCAAGTCACAAAACCCCCCAGGAAAAGTAATGCAACCAGAAGAATACCCACCAGCAAAAAAGCCGTTCCAAGGAGCAGAATCACCAGAATCACCAGAATCGGAACCTTCGAAGGAATCGGCAGATTCAGCACAATCATCGCAGTTTCAAAACTCAAACGAGGGACCCGATGAAACAGAACCCATACAGGGCTACATGAAATCAAGAAAATATGCAGAGATCCCATATACAAATGAGCGTCCCGCAAAAACACTATTTAGGCCAGAAATCAGAGAAAACTTCCAACGTTCAGCCGAATGGCAAAAGACCCATAAAGCTTCAAAGGATAGGTTCTGGTTTGATATCTTATCCAAAAGAAACCTAATTTTTGACGAACTAGAACAATTAACCGGAAGAAAGGACATCCCCGATTCTTTGTTAAACTGGAGCCAGACAAACCAAACGGCCTAAAGAACGGAAACATTTCATTCACAAGGACGTGCAGAGGTTATACAATAAAAAGGACCCTATTTCCCAGCATTTGTTCTTGTAAGTTGAGCTTATTTCGGGGGTGGGGGATTAAAATACCGCTTTATCACCACCTCTAGAATATACAAAGCTTGTAAAAAGCCTCCCCTAGCTCTATGTAAAGTCGTCTCACTCCGACAGCGCCAAATCAACAATTAGTACCTAGAGTCACTGGATCCTGGGAAAGTAGCTCCAAGCTCTCCGCATGGTCGCCATTTCGGTCAGTGAAATGAGCAATTTCGCCTGAACCCCTCCGTTCTTGGTGAGCCTATCTAAAGTCGCTGGTGACGGGTAGCTTTATGACACGTTTCTTGTATACCGAGATTTTCCTATCCACACACCAGCGAAACAAGCGTTCATCTTCGTACCACCACCACATGCTGTGTCGGCGGTTGGAGTCACTGAAAACTAAGTTTACTGTTTTAAAATACGCAAGAAGAACAATATAATTGTAAGAGATCAGTGGAGATGGGCATGATTGATAAGTTGATTGCATACACATTGCCAAAGACGCTTATATTGGCGAGGAGCTCTTCCAGTACGCTGATGCTTCATCGATCTTGGCGCGACTGGTTTAGAACGACCCTCTGGAAGCTTCGAAAATTTGAATAGGCCCGTAGCTCTCACGTTTTGAGCAGCGCTCCAGGCGAGCTAAATAGAATATTTGGCTCGCGTTTCGAACGTGCGTCATCACGCTTCCCCACTACAGTTTTTTTATACTCCGTTCCATTTTAAGTGCCAGCGTAGCAGAGGCTAGCAGAGGCTACAAGAGCGAGCTCCAAGCTTGCAGTGTCCCTTCCAAGCACGCGCTCTCGTGCAGTGCGTGCATCGTTCAGGGGAACATGTTTTTGCAAGTAGCTTCGGCCTCGCTATCATGTAAATTGAGACATACGGGCTCACGGAAGCTATGAAAGAACGCAATGAAATAATAAAGCTGATTGGGACGCCGAGGCCGCGAGCTGCATAACTCTTTTTTTTTATTTTAGTTTTTCTTTTTTTTTTAGACGTTTTGTTATCTCGCGTCTACAGTTGCTGACCGATGCTTTCATTCGAACGTGGCACGTGCAAAATCGAACGTTACAGCGCCGCCTGGATGGTGCTGCCAGCATAACATGGTCGCGTCTTGCGGACGCGCTCGCGCCCCCTGCCCGAGAGCAACGGGTCTGGCGATTTCTATGGCAACGTACACAATCGCCTTGAGAGGTTTTGGTTGTCTGTATGTTAATATCCGTTTGTGTCCGGCTAGCAGGTAGGGAAGGCAATGGCGCTACTTTCCCAGGATCCAGTGACGTTATTAGTATCGAGGCCGACGCCGAACGTCCTTCGGAGCATTGACTGGATACGAGGCTCAGTCCAAATGATTGTTCACGGGCTTCGATTATTCTACGTGGCGTTGGCTTCATTGAGGAACGTACATGTCGCCGCTGCCTCTCAAGGCATATTCCCTGGTGGCCATTGCTGTATCCGTTGCTGCTCATCGCTCGATGTTGCTGCTGAGCGCTTGTTGTTGCTGCTGAATGTTTGATGTTGCTGCTCAGTGCTCGCTGACAGCGAGCTTCCAAAACACTTCTGGAAGCTGCTTTCCACCATCCATGCCAGCAAGGCCTTCGTCCTTGGCAGACGCTAAGTGGAAGTGCCTTCTGCGTCTGCGCCGTAAACAACGAACTCGACTACAGTGTCTACACTTAGATTCGGTGTGAGCTGACAGAGGGAGAACGCGACGAATGCCGTGAGTCAATAAACATTACGGAGCAAAGCACGGGAAAGTTCTCCACAAGAACAATGCACTCTGACAGTAAGTTGTCACGTGTCTCGCCCTGATCATCTGATTGACTCGCTGGGGCCGTAGCCTTCGCCGTTTGCAAAGTTATGCTAAACCAGTGTATTCGTGGCGAGATGTTTCCGTGGCGACCTCGTATGGTTACCTTTCGTGACGTCATTACCTTGCGAACAACAAGTTCGATGGCGTTTGTAATTAGCATGGCGAAAGCTTGAAATCATAACCTTCTTGAACCAACACTGTCAACACCGTCAAAATTGAAGTCCTCGCGTTCCTCTTATTTCCGTCCATGAGAACTCCTTTGCTGACGTCATATTCAGCATTTGGCCAATCGTGGAAGGCCGACCACCGCGACGCTTTCGGTCGCGCACGTCGCCAATAGGAACCTACGCAAACGCAAGTCACCGCAATATCCGTGGTTCGAATTTCCGCGTGCCAAGTCTTCTCCTTGGACTTATTGGGGGGATCGGTGGCCGAGTGGTCTAGCGCACACCAGCTCGGAGCACGTGGAGCGAAAGCTCGCGCTGCAGAACCCAGGATCCTGAGTTCAATAACCACCCCTGCCCGTTTCGATCTAGATGAGCATCGTACCGGCGTGCGGTCGTGTATCACTACAGCGTGATGCTCGTTAAAGATCCCAGGCTAGCGGTTGTACTGCACTGGCTAAATTGCTCATCTACAGCTGGGAGACTCGTCGCCCGTTGAGGCAGACCAAGTTCTAGGCTGTATAAACAACACACAACCCAATTTTTTTTTTGAACTTTTTGCCATCCGGCATTCGAAGCGCGGATCTCACGGTGACTCGCGTTCAAATTTGTATGCAGACTGTCTTTTGTATGGTGCGTAAGCAGTGTCATCCCGGCTTTTTGTCCCAGAGTGATAACGGCAGGGCGCGTTCTTCGAACACCCGAACTCCAGCAGGCGCTCCGTGTCTTCAGGATGGCTAGGTTCGACATTGTACATGTTCCTTTTAAAAGTACATGGAAGTGACGTCATCACGTCTGATTGGTTGGAAGCAAAAGTGACGTAATTTCCCTAGAAAATGTAGGCGGAGTCGGCAAAACTGGGCGGAGTCGGCAACCGGACGTGACAACAAAGTGACGTTTCGCTTTGTACCGAGTACGTTTCAGAAGGTACTAGCTCCTTAGTAGGTGTCTTTCGTTGGTCATATTTTCCAAACCGCGTCGTCGTCGGGCGATTATGCCACTTTTCAACTAATTTACTTATTGTTTTCGTCGGGAAGATTTACCGACAGCACCGCGCAGCATTCGAGCTCCCGGAGGATTGCGAGCGTGCGACGCAGCGCCGGCAGCGAGAAACAACGTTGGCGCTAGGAACCGGAGGTGAAGAGACTGCGAAACGGAGCTCGTGGACGTTCACGACTGTGGAGCTTCAAGTGTTGTACACTTCGTTTCTACGCCACGGAGTGCCTCCAAAGTTTGGTGGCGAGCGACGAGCATGCAGCGTGGGACTGAAGACAGCCGTCGTCTCTGTCCGCGTCGTGTCCGCCGCTATCGTGCGTCGTGTCAGGGTCCGGCGCGGCTGGCTCCGCTTCCCCGAGACGCCGAGCGAAAGGTACGGCGTGGAGACGGGCCTCAGACCGCTCGGTAGGATATCCGGCGTCATCGGTTGCGTGAACGAAACGATGATCGCCATCGTCGGCCCGTCCAAGAACGATCCCACCGCCATGAAGGTGGTGCACTGTGCCGCAAGCATTTCTACGCCCTCAACGTGACGGTGGTAAGTACGCTCGTATTACGTACTCAAAATCAGTTCCATGTGTGTCAAAAAAATACAGCGTAACGCGGGTACGGTGTGGATATGCCATTTTATGAATGAGAGGTGCGGGCGTGTGTGCTCCACCAGGGGCGGACGCAGGTATTCGAGGGGAGGGGGGGGGGGGGGTCAGGTTTTTGGTCAGCGTATCATATGTCGCCCCCCCCCCCCACTCGTTTCTACGCCCTAAATTTTGACACATGCAGAATTCAAGAGGGGGGTCAGGTCATCCGGACCACCCCCTCTGAATCCGCCCCTGTGCTCCGACTGCACGAGAGTGTGCTCTAGGTAGTATGTCGTGACTTTTAAAACGTGCATCCTTCCGCCCGCCACATTATTTTTGTGTGAAGGAATTCGTCTCATGTCATCATATCTTGCGTCCATGAAGGTGTGTTGCAATCATGTTAATTATCTTGTCAAAAGAACTTGGAAGGTTCCGGAATTGAGACTGCTTTGTGAACCATGAGTGGAACATTCAAGTAAATTCATGTCGGTATCTCTCTCAAACTTGCAGATGCGTGACGCCGAATGCTGGGTAAGATGCATAGAGCCACGGTGGGCGACGACGGCTACGGCTTGGAGTCATGGTTCATCACCCCTGCCCTTGGGATCCACGTGACCTCCATTGCTTGCTGCCGTTGTGGAGCGCTGCAGTGGGCTGTTGAAAAACAGATTCTCGTGTCTGCAAAGGCACCGGACTCTGCATTATCATCCATCAATAGCCACCACCACCATTATAACGACACGTGCAGTGCTGGACAACGCCTGCCTTGTATTGAGTGAGCCAAAACCGGAGTCAGGTTCCGACCCTGAAAAGCGAGAGTTGGAGTCTGAGCCGAGCTCGGAGGGGTCAGCGTCTGATGGCGAGAGGCTGGCTCCTGCCAACCTTCCAGTCGACCTCTCGGACAGGGCTTTGAGGCAATGCCTTGTCGCCCGGTTCGAGACCTGCTGCAGCCGTGCCCCTGCGCAGCGCCACACACACCAGGATTGCAGTCCCACCCATGAGGGACGCCGTTGGCATCAAGGAGTCTGTCGCCACGACGGTGGTCTCGCCCCAAAGGACGCCGTCGGGGAGCCCCTACTGCCCTCGCCACGGTGATGCCCAGCACGGACGCCGCCGGCGACGGGGAGCCGCTCACCACCACGACTGCGGTCCCGACCACCAAGGACCCATCTGTTTCCTTGCCGTCACTGAAGCCCTCCCCGTGAAAGCCGTCAAGTGCACACTTCGCTCGCTGCTCCGCAATCATGGCCGTCCATAATCTATGCAGTCTCTTCAGCTCCAACACCTTGCACAGTTCATCGCGCAGCCACCATGGCTAGGGCCAGCTTGAACTTGAGAGAAAAACATATCGCTGGACTACCAACTATGGTTTAATACCTCTTCCTCTTCATGTGCCTCAGCTATCTGTTTCTTTTTGTCCTTTATTCTGAGAGCTGTAGATACAATTTAGTTTGAAACGACCCGCATTTCAGCGGGACGTAAAACATTCCAATCACTATTGATTTTCTTGTTGAGTTTAATGGAAGGCACACTGACGCATGCTACTTTGTTTCCTTCGATGGCCATTGTTTTATATGTTTTCGCATTTCTCGTGCATACAGGATTTTGTTTCTGGCAAGAATGGTGATGCTGCTGAACACAACACTGCATTTACAGGTGCGGCAATGACCTGCTGTAGTTTTCTTGACAGATGCTGCATGCTCTCTTATCCTGTCATTTAGTCACCTACCAGTTTGACCGATGGGACATTTGCCACGTGGTAGGGGAAGTGTAATAAACAACCTCTATGTAACACGGGGCACATGAGCCAAAACCAAAGTCTTGTAAGAAATGTCGCACATTTTAGATGCAGAGCATCTCTTGCTCGGGTCTATGTCCCGCGGCGTCGGCGTTGTAGTCTGCACTCACACTACGCATGCGCAACTCTCCTCCTTCCCTCTCTGCAACAGCTGCGCGTTACTCTCTCCGCTCTCTCTCTCTACCAGCTGCGCGTGCACTTCGCGTGCGTTCAATTCTAATCACACCGCGCGCGCATGCGCAACTCTCCTCCTTCCCTCTCTCCAACAGCTGCGCGTTACTCTCTCCGCTCTCTCTCTCTACCAGCTGTGCGTGAAATTCGCGTGCGTTCGATTCTAACCACACCGCGCGCGCATGCGCAACTCTCCTCCTCTAGTCTCCTCTCCTTCAACTGTGAGTATAGACCTTTCCAATGTTTACAAAATCACAGTCCAGCGTGCGATCTTCACAGCCCAGCACGTGCGTGTTCGTCGCTTCGGAAAGCGAGCAAAGCACGCGCCATATGCACGAACGCTCAAAATGGCACCGGCCACAAACTCGTTTTTGAAAAGGTCTATAGACCCTTTCTTCAAGGGCGCCGCCATCTTGAATTGTCGTCACTTCCAGTATGGGCGAAAACATTGTTTTGCTGTCGCCACGCCAATAGAATGCATTTAGGAGAAAAGCGTAACCGTCACCCATTCTCGTTTTCTCTCCCCTCTATTTTTTTACTACTTGCACGTTGAAACGTTTTGATATTTTTTCGTCGCCCATACCGGATATGCCTACTTGGCGGTCGGGGGCGAGAGTAAGCGGAAAAGGTCTATAAGCAGCGGAAGCTCCTTCTCTCTCTCTGCGCGCGTTCAGTTCAGCGCTGTTGACTCCACTTCACTCCGTTCTTCCGATGAAGTGTGATGGAAGGAGCAGTACCGTCAGTTAGTGGGTTGGCGCAAGCAAGCGTCAGCACCACCCCACAAACTCACAGCAACGCTACGTCCACTGAGGACAAAGCTGCGCAGCGAAGGGCACGCGACGCTGAGCACAAACGCTTAAAGCGAGCGGCAGACCCTGAACTACGGCAACGAGAAGCGGCGTCCATTCGTTGTGTGGTAACCAACGCAAGTTAACAACGTAATAACACGCAAGTTAACAACGTTAATAACAACGTTACTAACACCGTTAATAACACCGTTAATTACGATCCGCGATGCTCCGCATCACCCCATGGTTCCCCTCGGGAAGATGGTGTAATTTTTTTTCTGGTTGAAGTTGCAATTTACTGTCTTGTTAGGGTACACTGTGTGGTGGGCGAGGAGGTCGTTCGAATTGTAAAAAGAGGTCTGGGACATGTATATAAGGCGATGGTTGTTCAACAAATTTCAAGCTGTGGTAGAGACTTCATTGTTCTGTCCGTTTTTTTTTTATTGTTCCTACGTCTCAGGGTTGCTATGGATGTCATCCACCAGCTCGCCTGCGTTTTATACCTTTGTTCATACAATACGCCGAGTTTGGAGCAGAGCACACAACCTTATTGCCCTGCCTCGCAGCTACTTCCTTTCAATGTATGGGTTATGCCATGAATGTAGGGTACTACAATTTTTTGCTTAGTTCTTGTCTTCTCTGTTCCATATCTGTGTCAGCAGATTTGTGTTAATGAGGTGCAAATGTTTTCAGGTGAGCGTACCAGGACACCAATCGGATAGCCAGAATCACGTAGACAGGAAAATTGCTTTTCAAAACTTTGCCCATTGTTCTGGTGACAATATTTCTTTAAGGCCGATACAAGAGCGATGTAGGAAACACTGCGTTTTATAGTTTTGTAATGTCCAGATGCAAACAAAAGAAATCTCTTGCATGACTTTGGTTCATACTTCCAACATATGTTTATATCTTTAAATTCCAGTGTGAGGTTGAGGAACATGATGGACTTGTTCACAGGTATTTCATTGCTGTGTTTAGAGACGGATGGTACTGCCCCCGGATATGTGTTGAGTGCATAGCGGTGATATCGATAGCCTTTCGATTTTATGAGCAGAAGGCATGAAATGCGTGGGATAATGACAGAGAAGGGTTGCGGGTTGCCAAACCGACAAAGGTCACCTGGCTTTCCCCTGCAAAGAGCCGAGAAATACTTTAGACCATTTGTAGACCTGTAACGACCTATTTCTCGGTGTTGATTAAACCAGGGATATTGCCATTTTGGGTATTGTTTCATATCCCCTGTGGTTTTAAACGTCCCGTTATTACCCTCTGTATTATGACTACATCACTCAGGTGTGCCTCTTGATGTTAGTATTGGGATTTGTGTCAGGATCACTCAAGTCATTCCGGGTTTCTCTCTCCCCCTTACTTTTTGTCATGGTGCCTATTTTAGCTCTTTTTGGAAAATAAAAATTTCAGCTGTGTTTGACACCTTTCGGTGTATGTGTCCTTTTTTACATAGAGTATCAGGGTTTATGTTATGTTGCACAGCTAGTTTATTTTTGAAAGTGCTTTATTTTTAGAATGCAAAACCGTAACTTGAAAAAGTAAAATTATATGAAAACAGGTTTTGCAATATTTCATTCTCGAAATTAAAAATGAACACTGACTAGCATAGCATAACGTAAACAGTCGGACATTCTTAAATCACATGTTATGTCAAACATTGATCTATTTTTTTAACACGTTTTGCAGCACACTACCTCTAGGTTGTATATCGTAAAATATCTACTAATATACACGAAGGCCTGCCATATTCGAGACAAGATGAAATACAGCTAGACAATAATATACTGTAAGCTGAAGTTTTGGAATAATTCGCGGGTTCTAATTTTCACGACGCGGTGGGATCTCAATATAGATTCCAATGTGTTGACATCTTACCGGAATTGTTCGCGGGACCTATTTTTTGCGAATTGTAGGCGATTCGCGAAAATTAAGTAGTTTACAGCATATACAAAAAAGACGTGGCGAAGTTTGCTACTGAGGTATTCCAGACAAGATGAAAGTAGTTGCTGTTGCAAGTTTTGACTACACTGTAGGTCTCAAAAAAGGTAAAGGCGCAGGCGAGCTCATAAAAAGTGGACATACCTTGACCTGAGACAGGAAGGAAAAGAAATTTAGGCAGGTCTCCGCACACACAGCTGTTTTTGGATACGCTGTGTGTTGACCGCGTCCCTTTTACGAATCTTGTTTCTTCCCTGTCTCAGGGTAAGTCATATCAACCGAATGTTTCTTGGGTTCAACAGAGCAAACAGGCGTCTTTGTTCAGGTCGTCTGCTTGCTTCCGCGCCTTCATTACGCGCCGGGACCACGAAACGGGAGCTCTTTATGTGCAGCCATCAACCCCGCGATTCTGGCTTGCCCCGACATGTTGCTTTAAAAGAAGGCGCGAAGCGCGCATCCCGCATTCCTTGTAACATTGAAACAACTTTCTCTCCTATTAACTCTTAAATGTATTGCAAAAGGACACAAATAAACGGTTTTTTTTAACAACGCCTAACAGGTTTTTATTGTTTTTCAATACTTTTACCTGTACTAGAACAGATGCGACGGCCAGCGACGCACAGGATTGGTTGCCGTTCGTTCACTAAACGCAGGAACTGCTCCCCGCGTCGTAGTAAATCCTACCCCGTACCCCGCGCGTAGGGACGCCTCGGGGAATGCGTAGCTCCTTCCGCTCGTCGGGGGTTGGCTCCGGACGTCGCTCAAACGGGTGACAGGTGTCAAGTTTGCAATGACGTAGCGGCGTCAAAGTGGGCAGACCCGCCACGTGAGTGTTGCTAGGATACGTTCCTCCTTTCCATTACGTCACTTCCATGTACCTTTTCTCAAATGTCCAACCTAGCGATCCAGGTGTGCTTTGCCTGCGTTCGCGCGCTCGAAGTGCACGAGATGGTGAAGCGTTGTTAAAAGGTAGACACCTCGAGCTCGACGCGGAATAAATGAAGCTCGTCCCTTCCGTTCTCACCTTGTAAGTGGCTATAAGTAGTATCAATATCTTAGACTCCTTAGACAGAGAGGGCGGCTTATATATGTGAGCCGCAGCATCCTTTAAATAAGCGGATAAAACAAACAACGGAGATAGCGTTGGGAAAAAAGAGAAATAAAAATCTTGAAAAGAAAACGAAAAAAAAGGTGCACATGGAATCGCCTCCTTATAGACCAGTGTCCGCGCCAATTCCAGGGCGCCGCCATGTTTATCTACGCTCGCGCCGCCACGCGGAAAGAACTGGCAGGCAGGAGGGGGGGGGGCTGCGTTGGCGGCGTTGCCTTGGGGAGCTGGATGCGGCAGGCTGTCCGAATGCACCGACACATCGTGAAAGATGTCTTCACCAGAAGCCTCCGCAGCCCGTTCTTCAACAGGAAAGATGTCGTGAACATTCGAGAACCCATCTCGATCAAGAAAACAAGGGAAAACCTTTCTTATCTTAGATGTTCTCGGTGTCTGCTGACCCTTGACATCCGCGAGCAGCCCGGGTTCATTGCGTAGTAAATATTTCACTACCGCTTTCTTGTAGCTTTCAAATGCTTGATTGTTGGCTTCTTGTATACGACATTACATTCGTGGCACGTTTGAGACCGATTTTCGCGATCTACTTGCCTTTCTGCGGCAGCGCGGCTCTGCCGAGCCTAAACCGAAACCGAAACGAAGGTACCATTCGTAGCTAGCGTACGTACACGACGTAAACGACCTGCCGACTGATCACGGAGAAGTGACCACCTCTGTTGTATCCATCACGCACGCCAAACGTACGCATAGAAAAAAAAATGGTTACTGTACACTGGCACTCACTCTTGAGTTCTTACTCGGAGTGAAGTTTTTTCTTCTGAGTGCGGCTGTCCATTCTTGCCGAGAAGCTGCATGGGACGGAAACTTGTGGAAGCCGTAGACGTCGCATCCGTACTCGCTTCTTAGGCAATTGTGTGACGGGCAGTGGGTGTCAAAAAAGAACCCTGCGTTTACTCTGGTTGTTCGTACAACCAGCAACGGCACAGTGCCGTCCGGACGAATTGCTCTGATACATTACACGGCGGTAAACGAGACCGACGCCGGCAACGTGCTATTGCGGTCCATCGCCCCCCCCCCCCCCCCCACACACACACACACACACGCTGCGAGCGTCTGGGTTCGAAACTATTAATTGCCAGTTCTAAAGGATGGACACTTACTATCGGCAACGAAGGAGGGTGCCTGTGGGGGCGGAGTCTAGGAACACTACTGATTAATATTGTGACAGGCGATCAGTTATGATAACAGACGAAACTTCGACTCGTTTGTTCAGAAGTGATATTTTATTAGCCCTCGTTACAGCACACCAAAGGTCTTAGGAAGTGAAATTCACATCAGGCAGGCTCGTGCGTCGTAGTCAAATGAGCGCAGTCGACGACGAGGTGTAATGAGCTACTAAGGTTCACAAGGAAAATGCGCGTGAGGAAGAGTTTTGAGGCAGTCCAAAACACCGATCCAGCAGACGCACGTACGTACGTTTACTCCGGACTCCATGAACCCGACGGCGCGCGATCAAAGAGCACCGCCGCCATCGCCACCCGGTTTTCTCTGCACTTTGCGCGACAACGGCACTGCAACGGAGGGAACTCGCCTCGGGGTTAACAATCCGCGAAATAGATTAGTTTTCCACTCTTGAAGCCATTCCAAATGATACATGAAAATACCTCGGCGTTGTAGAACATCTGATGACACAACGGTGCCGACGACACAACGGTGCTGACGACACAACGGTGCTCGGCTTTGTCGTTGCTCGTGAAGGCCTGCTTATTTGTAGTTGAGACGATGATTCCACATCTTTCGTGCCACTCGTGGTGCTTGCAATAACTTCGAAGAACAGGGGAATCTTCTCACGAGGACGCTGAAGACACGCAACGCCGGAGGCACCAAAGCAATCGTACAAACCGTCGCCATGTTTGCTTTTTCTTCGTCACTCGCGGCGCGGTCAACTCGTCGCGAGATGTTTTCTGGCTCTGCTAGATGGAAACCAACCGCGGCAAAGTGGCGTATGGACAAACGGCTCTCACATTACGGGCACTATACTCACATACCGCGGTAAACAGGACCGATGCCGCCGAAACGGCAGTCGGCACACCAGCGAGGAAGCCTGCTGCGGGTAGCAGCAGAGCAGGCCGACGCAGCCCCCCCCCCCCCCCCCCCTCCCGTGAGCGCCTGGGTTCGAGATTATTGTTCGCTTTTGCTCCTTGCGGTCGAGGCTAAAAAGAGCACTTCCGGACAAAGGTCTATAGATCCGGATTCTTGGGAATTGTAAAAAGAGGTTTCGCATACACCTGTTGTACATTTGGAGATATTTATTTTTCTTGGTCCCTTTGAATCTTCGTGAAAAAGTTCTTAATTTAAGGTGTGTCGGTAACAAGTCAATTGTAAAAAGAACGAAAATAAATTAGTTTGCTTAGCAGATGTCTCTTAGATGGATTACGAAAGAATGATATTTGGCCATAATAAGCCAGGTCGCAGCAGGTTTGAGTACTGAAATTTAAAAGAATAGGAAATATGTCACAGAACGGCAAATGAATAAAAAAAACATGTAGTAACCATACGCAAAGAAACAGAAAAGTCGTTCAAAATAAAACAGCAAGAAAACCCTTCAAAGAGATACGAAACTTAATTGAAAGCGCCTTGAATTTCAACATCTCGTAAAAAAAATTCACATAATTCTAATTTTTTTCTTCGTTATCCAATTGCGACCTTCAAAGAGTTCCACGAGCAGCAATAACAGCTGGTACGGAACAGTGGTGTTGTGACGTGCATCAATGCGCGCCGATCAGAGTGCAGGAATTGGCTCTACAATCTTAACACTAAAGTTCTTCTTTTTTTTTTTTCATGTACGCCGCTAGGTGGCAATGGGCGGTGGTTTACGGTATACCCACAAAAACCACAACAACAACAACAAAAACAACAAGTAACCACCTGCTATTTAAGATTATGAAATGTCGTTAGAACAATGTCGCGCATAGAAACTCTCTGCCTGTTTGGCGTTTACTATGATTCTCTTAATCGCAGCTCGTAACCCAAGTGCAAGAAAATTGGAATCATATCGTTGACACGGGTCATGGTAACACATTATGTTTTTTTTTTTTTCTTTTAGGAAGAGCAGTTATAAAGACTGAAGTCATAAAACGAAGTGGTATACACATGAACACGGTGTTGACGTCACACCGTAGCGGTGGCGCTGCTTTCGTCAAGGCGCACGCGCAGACGCTTCCCTTCTCGCGAATGTGGTTTCTGCGCTCGCGCAGTACCAAACTCTGGTGTACGCAAACACGAGCTTGTTTCTTGCTTGTAAAGAGTGCGTTAGTCCATACTGTTTTTTTTTATTATTAATATTATTACGTTGCTGCAATTCTGCTGTACGATCAGCTGCTAACTTAATTAATTATGTATCTTGAATCCACGTTTATCGATTGGCAGGATAACGTATATGTACAAAAGTCAGGTGTATATATAGGTTCAAGGGTGGCACCTATGCTAAGCGAATGTTTTTTACTGATTTTATAGCGCAGAGTAGCATCGCCGCAGAATAAGTTCAACCACACGTCGATAGCATTTCTAAAAATAAAATAATCGACGATATTTTTTTTTACGCCAAGTTCTGTAAGAAATAAGCACTGGAAGTGCTATAAACCGTACAAAATGCCCACCATTCAACAATTACACTGTTGTATTTTAGGTTACGCGGATTTGCGTCGTATACGAGAAAACACTATTTCTCTCTAAACACGGCATATGTTGCGTATGCATTGTTCGAGGCGGGGTTTAAGCCGCACGTCCGGAGGCTTCCTGGCTCGTGACGACGACCATTCCCCGAAGTGAAGAGCCCAGGGGTCCAGAGGAGGTGGGAGAATTGGTAACGTAACGAACGGTTTAATTACATGGTAGCGATACAGTCGTCAAATCCGAGAGAACAACGGAGCAGCCTCACGCTCCGCCTTATATAGGGTCCGTTTTCTCCCTCACTCCCCGCCAGGGCAGCAGGTGCGAGTAGCAAACCGCCGCAAAGTGCGTTGCAGCAAAGTCCGCCGCGTCATAGCCAGAAGTGCGTCGTAGCCATGGTTCTCCGCAGTTAGGCCATGCCTCTCTCCCCTTCCGGAGCGCACGAACCCACACGCACACACACACACGTCCTGTTGACGTCACGGACGCGTTGAGACTCGTTTTGGGCAGGCTCCGACAGGTGGGCGACAGTCCTGAACAGATCGTGACTCGTTTCGGGCAGGCTCCAACAGGCGGGCGACAGTCCCGGATAAACCGTGACTCGCTTCCGCAGCATTAAAACTCGGAAGAAGGTCGCCGAAGGTTCCATTCTTAACAGCCCCTCCGGGGCCAGGGAAACCTCGAATGGCCGGTGATACAATCGCTGGCCTGAAGAGGTGGGCCTGTGGTAGGCCTTGAGAAGACGCTGCAAGCACCAAACAAACTCCCAAACCTCTCACAACGGAGGCATCAGCGGAAACGTCCCCCACAACACCACGCCACACCGCAGTCAAACGCTCGGAATTCGCCAAAAGACCCGCCAGACTGGATTACGGATTACCAAAATTTGGTACAGTTCCGGGTATCGAGACCCCCTGTCGCCAAAAAAACTCATTTTTCCAACCAGGTCACTAAGAACGAAATACAAAAGACAAAAACTCTTCGCAATTTATGAGGTCGTTTTCGGGTTTTAACGAAGTGCCCCCCCTTAGATCCCCATTCCCGTGGATGATGAAGACCTCTGAGATCATCCCTACTGTTTTTCGTGATGTCAGAAAAATCTGCTCAACCCATCGGCATTGCCGTTAAATTTGCCTTTCCTTTTTCTTACGCTGAAGCCATAGTGATCGATTTTCACGTGATTTCTAGACGTGAAAATGCGGTCCTTATAGCGCCGATAAAACAATCCGCCTTTTTCATGCCCCGTCACATTGGTCCTAGCAATCTCCTGAGCTGTATCGCAAAACCCTGACACACTAGGGTCGCTCTTCTGCTCGACTCTGTCTACTCGTAGCAGAGGACCAAAGTTACGCGACGCCGGAGCTACCAGAGATCTTTCACTGATCCCCTCTTCCTCCGCCTTTTCCGCCGGCGCGTTGGGACGGCGTACGCTTCCTAGTGCTACGAGATCAGGCTGTTCTACAACCGGGTCCCTCTCATCCCGGTTTTCTGCCTTCAACTCTGGGAGTGCTTGCTCCCCGTCAGCTGCCTCTGGCTCTGGATCACTCGTCAACAAAGGGGCGACCTGACGCGATTTGGACCTCGTACACGACTGAACTAGCCCTTCTCCCAGTTGTTGACCCCTTTCGCGCAGCAGGAAATCTGACCGGTTAGAAAACAAATAAGGATACTCCAACGGGACTGTTTGCGAGACAGCCGCCTCTGTCACTAGCTCTCCGAACGGGCCAGTTATCCTTACTGTCGCCATAGGCAGACAGACACTGTGCTTTTCGAGCAGCTGCTTGATCCAAACTACCTTTCCAGTAAAATCGGATGGCGTTACATACGACGGATGAACAACGTCCATCGTCGCTGCACTGTCCCGAAGCACCCTGCACGGCTTTCCGTTTACATGGAGCTCGTGAAGATAGGGACGAAGAAGCTTCAGGTCCCCGTCACTACCGTTCACGTACGAGAACACAACCCGCGGTTTCTTACATCTTGCCGCTGTGTGTCCCGGCTCCTGACAGTTGTAGCACAGGAACGGCTTCCTTGCCTCGAACTGCCCTGTTGGGCTTTTCCGCGCCTCGTCTCCGTTCGAGTGTTCTGCGCTCTTTTCTGGGACCTTTTGTCCTGCTTCGGGCTTCTCGGGCCCGTTTTCTCGCGGGCCGTTTCCCTGTCGGAAGGTCTTGCGCTGATCGCTCCGGCCGGGTTCGCTTTCCTCTCCGCTCAGCTTTCTACGCGTTGCGTACTCTTCGGCTAGCTCAGCGGCCCTTTCGACAGAGTCGACTCCCACCCTATTCTGCACCCAGAGCTTGACTGACTGCGGAATGCTACGAAAGAACTGTTCGAGGCACACACACTCGACTACCTTGTCTCGGCTTTCGTACACTTCCTCGCTCTTCAACCATTCTATCAAATTGGTTTTAAGCCCGTACGCGAATTCCGTAGCCCTCGCTGCTCTTTTTGGATGCGTTTCTAAACCTTTGACGGAACGCCTCGGCAGAAAGGCGGTACCGCTTCAAAAGGCTGGACTTCACCTTGTCGTAGTCGTCCGCGTCTCCAGCACTAAGGCGCGCGACAACCTCTGCAGCCTCACAGGGCAACAAAGTCAAAAGCCGTTGCGGCCACGTTTCTGGGGCGAAGCTCAACTTCTCACATGTCCTCTCAAAGTTAACTAAGAATAGGCCCACGTCTTCCCCAACTTTAAACGGCTGCATGAGCTTCTTCATTTGATACGACTCGGTCTCACTTGCTCGTACCGGAGCCCCAACTCTACTGTTCTGCGAGTTTAATCGCTGTTGTTCAATTTCGAGCTCTAGCCTTTTCAGCGCTCGCTCTTCTGTCGCAGCCTGCGCTTGTTCCTCTCTCGCTGCAGCCTGCGCTCGTTCCTCTCTCGCTGCAGCCTGCGCTCGTTCCTCTCTCGCCGCAGCCTGCTCCTGCTCTCGTTCCTCTCTCGCTGCAGCTTGCGCTCGTTCCTCTCTCGCTGCAGCCTGCGCTTGTTCCTCTCTCGCTGCAGTCTGCACTCGTTCCTCTCTCGCCGCAGCCTGCTCCTGCTCTCGTTCCTCTCTCGCTGCAGCTTGCGCTCGTTCCTCTCCCGCTGCAGCCTGCTCCTGCTCTCGTTCTCGTTCCTCTCTCGCTGCAGCTTCGCTCTTAACGTTCTGAAGCAGTTCCCATGCAATTTTAATTTCCTCTGCTTCCGCGCTCTCTGAAATCGCTTTACTGATCTCAGATTTCTTCATCTCTTGCTCCACCTCCACACCCAATTCTTCACATAAACAGAGTAAATCTGTTCTCAGTAACCTCATTAGATCCATGATCGCTGCTCTTTAGCTTTGGCTTTGCTATAAAACTTGTCGCGAGGTTGTACACAAACCTAGCGCACGAGTCAAACACTAAGGATTCCCAGCAGTTCAAAATTAATTACCCATAATCTGAAGCCTGGCGAATCTCAAAGCAAAGTCCAAACGCTCACCCACAGATGTAGCACGATGTCGCATGGTCCGATCCCAACCGCTGCCAACCAGTTGTTCGAGGCGGGGTTTAAGCCGCACGTCCGGAGGCTTCCTGGCTTGTGACGACGACCATTCCCCGAAGTGAAGAACCCAGGGGTCCAGAGGAGGTGGGAGAATTGGTAACGTAACGAACGGTTTAATTACATGGTAGCGATACAGTCGTCAAATCCGAGAGAACAACGGAGCAGCCTCACGCTCCGCCTTATATAGGGTCCGTTTTCTCCCTCACTCCCCGCCAGGGCAGCAGGTGCGAGTAGCAAACCGCCGCAAAGTGCGTTGCAGCAAAGTCCGCCGCGTCGTAGCCAGAAGTGCGTCGTAGCCATGGTTCTCCGCAGTTAGGCCATGCCTCTCTCCCCTTCCGGAGCGCACGAACCCACACGCACACACACACACGTCCCGTTGACGTCACGGACGCGTTGAGACTCGTTTTGGGCAGGCTCCGACAGGTGGGCGACAGTCCTGAACAGATCGTGACTCGTTTCGGGCAGGCTCCAACAGGCGGGCGACAGTCCCGGATAAACCGCGACTCGCTTCCGCAGCGTTGAAACTCGGAAGAAGGTCGCCGAAGGTTCCATTCTTAACAGCATGTACAATGACAGTTTAAATGGCTACAGAGACGAAAATAAAAATATACCTAAACCTTTCCGAAATAGGTAAAATATGACCTGTGATATCAGTAAATGACCATCGCACGTTCGTATTTTGAACGGATGGATATATTGTTTTGTTTCAAGCGTCCGATTCTAGCGAGCGCTTCGAAATCGGCCATCGAGGCGTGCGATGCGGTCATGGGAACTCCGTCGCAATCGTGACGTCATGTTCCTCAGTACAGTCAAAGGATGGCGGGATTATGAGCGTCGTCACGCGGTGAGTTTTGTGTGTTACAATCTCGAGTATCGGAGTGGCGGAGGACTGCACTGCTACGCGACAACCGGTATTCATTTCGGTCCCTGTAGTTCGCGGTGCGTACCGCCATAATCTAGGAACTCAAGAGGACGAGGATTTCGACTACCAAGGAGACTCGGAACATGTCAATGAAGACGAGTACTAAACTCTCGCACATGGTGACGGATAGTCGATTCGGGCTAGAACCGTACGAACCATCCGACAGATCGACCGTCCGCCCGACAAGATCTGAAGAGGGTCGGCGTCGCCAAGAAATGCCTCGCATTTAATAATGACTGGCCAACTTGGAGGTATGCGCTATTAGGTGTTTTATTAACAGCGTGCTCACTCACCAGTTTGCTTCGCTTTTAGTGCGGTTCGCTGAGCTATTCTGCTTTTCTGTTCTTGAAAAAAAAAATAGCCGGCACAACTTTTGGTAGCAACCAACAATTCGTGTTTTGGAGGCCCAGACTCCTGAGGACAGTGGGTCGCCTTTCATAGTCCTCATCGCGCAAATGGTCCCTGTAAAGGCGATCGATTTTCACCGGTGCCTAAAAGACGACAGGCGTGCGAGACGGATCCACATGTTTCGGAATTTCTTATCGTTCGGAAATCCGTGGGTCAGCGTCTCGCAGTTCAGCACGCTGTTGCCGCAGCTCTCTGCCGCGCAATAGAAGCGTGAGGAATAAACACATAAACAACTCTCCCGTTCCAAAACAATCGCGCGACGCGCGAAGCATCGCCATTGCGTCATTGCGTTCATGGCTAGGGTATCTATAGGAGTACGGTGTACTTCCGAGGGCCAAGCGACGGCGGATGGAACAACACGTCACGGTCCCCAAACAAAGCTTCGGTCCCCCAAGTACCTGGTGCAAGTGGGAAATTTTTTCATTCGTTCTAAAATTACTTTTCCTGCGTTTGTAAACGAAAGACTCGTGTTTCGCAAGTTCTGAGGCAACGTGGTATATTCCTAAGCAATAAAATTAGACCTAAAATTTTGTTTTCATACTTTAAGACACTCACCCAGAGTATAAAAAGGCGAGGCCTAGCGTATTATGGTCATGCTACTTGATTCATTCTTCAAAGCTCTTATCTGTTAATGTTGTAATCTAATTTCCTGCTGAGCTATAATAATAAGCCCGGAACCCACCACACTCTGCGTTTCTTAAGTTTTACCCAACCGTACAAGAAATAACTTAATTACAATGTTCAGTTTTAATAGGAGATTGCGCGTAACGCATCAATTTCAAGAGCACAAAGTCACGCACTCTAGCCACATTAAAGGAATTATATCCACGAACAAAAGCTGACGTTCGAACGAGTATCCATTGTTTATACACAAACACCCGAGCAAGGTAGAGCGAAATCGCGTGCAGATGATAATCATCTGCGGGCCTTTTGTTCCAACAGTTGTACTCGTTTTTGGAACAGATGTACTTTTCTATGACTGGTCGCGTCGTCACTAGCGCCGCATTCGGTAAGCAATCGACCTGAGTGGATATGCTACCCGCTCAATTTGCTTCTTTGTGTTTTGTTGACATACGCTCGCGGCCGCCATTTGTTAACTGACCCAAGCCCACTCCCGTTCCGAAAATTTACTCAGCCTCTGTTACCACTTGGGTGATTGATGTCCATAGTTGTATTTCTTCTTGCTGCTGCAATCCCGGCGTCAGTTTGGCTGTGCTGAGATGAAGACATAGATTTATTATACTGTTAGTTTTAAACGGCGTCTCTTAACCCCCATTTTTGATTGGACGTTGACCGATTGTGAAGAAGGCAATGCTAAACCCTTACAATACAAAACACATTTCCCTTTGGAAGTATTACGGTGCAAGCTCCAATGTGGCACATCAGCAATGGACTCCGCGCTTCATGAAGGCAGACATAATTCATGACATTTGAGAAATAGTGTTTTCGATCAAATTTTAGAATTTTTCAACGTAACCACAGTATCGAATATAAATGTTCGGGTGCAGTTAAATTGTTGGCACAAGAATACTTCTTTGAGAGATTCAACGGCAGTATATTTTTGTCTATATAATTAGAGCGTGGAGTTGATTGTTGGCGAGCAGCGTGCATTATACGCATTTTTCGGTGATGTTGGTACACTTTGTTTTATTGCCGTCAATTTATGCTACAGAAATTGAACCAACAGTCTACCCCTTCTATACAGTTTTTAAGCGTTTTTCGAGGTTGGTACAAAAAGGTACCCTAGTAACTGAAGGAAAGAATTTATGTAAAAACACCAGAATTTTACCCGTCAAAATCACGCTACTGTTTCAAGTGACCTGAATAACCACCCTCTATGGTCTCAGGCCTCTCCTCCAAAACCTAAACTGTATATTTAATGCATCCGACCATATAAAACAGATTCTTGTTCATCGAGTGTGCATTTGGAAGCATCGAGTGCAGGACATGCTTATGTTGAGAGGATGGTGGTACGCAGAGCCTTTCCGTAACATTATTCTGTCATCATTGAAACTTTGAAACATTGTTTGTTTACATCGTATGCGACAAAGGGTTTCCGCGAAAAAAACTGCATTTCTGCGGCTTTACGAACCCCTTGTATATTGAACTCAATAGGTCTATCACCGATTTTTTAGTCATCACATCATGAACGAAAACCAGATTTAGTTGAACTATAATGCATGATTTCACATTTCTACAACCAGGCTGCATCGTAGCGGGAACTTCGCCTCAAGCACAAAGCACAAGTATATATACTTGTGTTAAGGACAATCTCTTAAATTATAGCAGGCACGAGTATACTCGTGCCAGCCATAATTTAAGGGATTGTCCTTAACTCATTTTGACTTCGACGGTTACACTGTGCTGAAGATTTTCGACGCTAAACATTGCTGTCCTCATCCCTGAGGAAATAAGACAGATTTCGCCAAATGGCAATATAGGTTGGCGCTTCCCTTCTAATACCCCTGTCAGACGGGAAAGTAAATGTCATTGTGATCGAATTTCATTCACCGCTCGGCGAATCAGCTCGTGATCCTGGTTCTTCACGTGATACTGGTTCTTCATCGCTCACGCTCATTGGCCGAGCTGTAATGTCATTTTGCTTAAATGTCATTTACCGTGCCCGTCTGACAGGGGTATAATACCCGTGCCACAAGAGCAACTCGACTGCCATTTACAACGAATGACATTTGTGTGATCGGCGAATCAGCTCGCAATCTGTCGCGCGTGGAATGCTTACGCCCGGAGTGTCGCGCGCTGATTGGCCGTCCGCTCAAATGTCATTCGTTGTAAATGGCATTCGAGTTGCCCGTGTGGTTCGGTGCTCAAAGACAAGTATTTAGTTTATGCCTTCGCTTTATTAGCTGGTTATCGAGTGTCCAACCCACTTTCGCTTTCCTGCATGTGCACGTCGTCGTATACTGTAAAACCCTTAATGTTCGCGAGCCCCTAATTTTCGCGGATTTCGCGAATTGAAAAATTCGCGAAATTTAAGGGCACGCGAAAATTTCGGTCCTTAAGAGTTTTAATGTAGGCGCATGGATGTCGCGAAATTTAGTGGACGCGATTATGTCCTCTGTGACCGATTCGCGAAAAATAAGGGCCGCGAAAATATATGGTTTTACAGTATGTCCACCCCGGAAAGTATGTCGTGACTATGAGGAGCGCAACTTCGTCTGCTTCTTTTGCAGGGGTTGGGGTCACGTCAGAACGCCGAGCTCTGATTGGCTCTGATTGAGTGATAGTGGGTAGACCTCAAAGTACGCTGCCTTGAGTTCTACCCACTATCCTTCGATAAGAGCCAATCAGAGCTTGGCGTTTTGACGTCACCACAACCCCTGCAAAAGAAGCAGACGAACTTGAGCTCCGCATAGGCACTGACAGCTTAAGAAAGGCAGGATGTGGTGTATTATAATTACACTGGGTGTATCAAGGGGCGGCCAGGCTCTTTAAATCGACCGCAAAATTCGGTTTCTTAACCTATCGCGTTCCGATTTTGTGCAGCGTTGGCCACAGGTAGTGCATTTCTTCTATAAAATTCGCAAAGAGCGAGCTTACCTGGGAAAAAAGTAAAAAAAGAAAAATGCTTAGCTCCTATGGAAACGCAGCGAAGCTACCGGTCTTCAAACCATAGGACGCCCTATGGTTTGATGACCGGTGGCTTCGCTGCGTTTTCCATAGGAGCTAAGCCTTTTTCTTTTTTTACTTTTTTCCCAGGTAAGCTCGCTCTTTGCGAATTTTATAGAAGAAATGCACTACCTGTGGCCAACGCTATACAAAATCGGAACGCGATAGGTTAAGAAACCGAATTTTGCGGTCGATTTAAAGAGCCTGGCCGCCCCTTGATACACCCAGTAGTTTCGTGTTTTTCGTAAATACCGATAAACCCCGAAAATCACCCTTCAAGCCAATTTTATTAAAATAGAAGAAAACCAAAAAGCCCTGAATCAAAGCTTTCCTTCACTGTAAAACGACAACAAAAAAAACCAAGCTTCTTATAAAAACAGAAATCCAGAAGTACAATTTTATTTCTGTTTCCCTTGAACACTGCAACACTAGACTGTCCGAAAAGCTACTTTTTTCTTTGAAAATCATACCCCTTATTAATGTTTTCATTATTACTGGTATTGGGACGCTTTACGAGTATTCTGGGCACCAGCGTGATCTCTGGAGGCTGTTGACTACCATGCTCGTGCCCTTTTTCTTCAACATAAGGCCCGATAAATAATCAATTTCTTGGCGCGACGCCAAAAATTGACACCAAAAAACACCGGATCTGTTAAAACAAAATACCGTTTTGAAAAAGAAATTTGTCTAAAACGAAAAAAGAAACAGCACCGAATTTGAAGAAATATAAGTCCCAAACACGCGGGACTCTACGTATGAGGGGGTGATCAATAGGTTTTGCCTCCTATGCTGTAACCTTTTTTATTCTGTGATGGAAATCAAAGATGTTACATTCGAATGAAAGTTTGGAATCGCCTCTTTTCCAGGAAGCACGCAACTTTCCAATATAGTCCCACTTTCCAAAAACTTTCCAATATAGACCAACGACGGGGCACTTCCGCTACTGGCGGACTATACTCTCCGCGTGCCGTCGCAGATGATCGAGGGCGGCTTTCGACGACACCAACGGCGCAGCGCATCCGTCACCTCGTCGTCGGACGTAAACACGACTGTGCACTTCAGATGTTTATTTATTTTAAAAAAAAACAGCCAAACGTACAATGGCACAGGGTCCTGGCTGCAAGGTGAATGAGGCAAAACACCTTAGAGCTGCAGCTCCTCCAGCGCGGCGCTGATGTCGTCAACAGCCTCCCTCAATCATCAAAGACGGCATGCGAAGAGTAGTGCTCCGGTAGCGCAAACGCATCGCCACCGGTGGAAACTATATTGCAAATTTATGTACTCCTGGGAAAAAAGATATTCCAACCTTTCATTTGAACGAAACATATTTCAATTCCAACATTGAATAAAAACGTTTACAGGCTAGGAGGAAAAACTATTTCATCGCCCCACGTGTTATCACGCTTCTTCATTTGGGACTCGCCTTTGGCATTCGTCTTTTTTCTTTTTTTATAATTTAGCAATCTCATTGGCTGGAGAACGACAGTAGAATGCTTCAAACTCGCCACGCCAAGCGCTTTTTTTTAAGTTTGTCATTGATTGTAGTGTTGTACCCTATTCTAATCAAAGTTTGTGAGTTTACATTCCTGCTGACGGGCACACACAGCCAATCGCGGCAAAGAAATAAAAGGATCCTAGCGAATCACCAAGTTGATGATGTTATTAAGTCCATAACCTTATGCGACACATCACCAAGTAAAACATTATGCTGCACATCGCTTTTTTTGTCTTGTTAGTATATGAATATTGTAATTCTCTGGAACCCTACCATTGTTCACCGTGATTGGCCGTTTGCTGTTCTGCAGAAGAGTCATCTCATGCATCTTTTCTCGGAGTACAGAAAACACAGGAGATATATTTAGCTTGTGAAAAAAATAGAGTTGTACTGGCGTTGACTTTGACTTCCCATTCCTTTCAGACATAAGATGCCCAATACAGATGGCATAGTACTCCTGCTGGCAATGACCGCGTCAGTAACGGTCCTCACTGGTGTTGCGGGTGAACCCCCGAAAAGACAAAAGACTGTCGGTGAAATGATGAAGGAGAACGGGTATTTCGTCGATTATGCCGGAACTGCTTTTATGCCGCCCTTCAAAGTGGCCTTCAAACTGATCAACCACTTCGTCTGCAGTACGTATATTTTACGCAACTCGACTCCCGAAAGAGTTCATACTTTCGGGAAGTCAAAGTGTACTTTAACGTAAACGTTCGAGAGCCCTCTGCCTGGTTACGAATACACACTGTTTTTCTCTCTAAGTGTGCTTTAAGGCTTCACAGACTTTATATTTGTAAGCCGTGAAAGCTACACTAAAGCGGTTTGTGCAGGTGAGTTATACGGTCAGGGGTACGGAATATAGAGGGAGGAAGAAGGGCGGTAGTCGTCAAGATAATTCGAACAAATAATTCAAATTTGTTCGTTAAATTTTAATCAGTGAAAATAAACATATGGTTCCAATTATAAACTTGCTGAGCGTCAGCGAAAACTACTAAGTCGGTAAAATTTTGAAATATTTTGGGTGCCGGTGGTGTGCTAAAGACCGGTGAGGCGCTAAAGTTTTCAATCGCGTAACAGGCTCAAGGATGGCGGTGAAGTACGCGTATGTGCTATCATCCGCATTATTTCGGCGAACAGCCTTGTGCCTGTTGCACGATTACTTTAACATATCACCGCACTTCCCATGATCAGTTTCTATAAACATTTTTTTATTTAGTGGTTTCCGATGGCGCACGGCAGGTTTCTGAATGGAATCTAATGTTTATTTTCACTAATTAGAAAGTTAGATAGCATATTTTAATTAATTATCCGACTTATCGTGACGACTATCCCTCTATTGGCGATGTGCGCGAACTACAGGAGCGCTTCTCTAGCTATCATCATCACTGTCGTTTGTGACGTCGCGGGTTGGACAGACCGCACAGACCTTGAATCCCTCGGCTCGTCAACTCGCTTCGAGCGCTGTTTGGGTAACGCGCGGCAAAGTCTGTTTCACGCCGTGTCTTTGAGTGGTGAAGCGATATTTGGAGCAAGACATTTTACCAAGGCTTGAAAACGTGGCACACGTAGTCGTACTAACAAACACTTTTGACGCTGAGGTGTACGTGAGCGCTGGGATTGTTGTGTTCAGTTCTCTACCCCGGCACAAAACGCTGGACAACGAAAATATAATATCCAGCGCTTCACCTCTGTACAACATCAACTACAGCGACTAGAGCGTATTTGTTTATTATGATTAGAGCAAAATCAAGCTGGGAAAGAGATGTCTCATCAAATCGAAAATATAAAAGCGAAATTTGATAACCCCTCGCGTGTTTAGTGAACACTTCAGAGAAAGCGACTCCGTTATCTTGTTTGTTCCAATGTGTTCTGAGAGTGTTCGTCTCTTCTTAGTTTCAAGTTGAGTCCTTTTCTTTTAATGATTTAACCAGTAAACAAACATTTCTTCAATATAACAGGCAGGAAGAAGCGGTGGCTGGCTTCCAGAATCGTTTCAACTACATTCCTGCTTATTCAGCCGGTCGACGCAAAACGTGCGAAATGTGCGCATACTGCGTGATACGTTTCTCAGGAAGCGATTTTAGATTTGTAAACAATTCTTAGTACAAATTGGATAGAACAAATGAATCAATCACCTAAATTTGTAGGGCCATGGCCGACAAGTTACGAAATCATTAAACTTTCTGCCTTTCTTTCGAGCAGAAGTCGCGATGTGACAAACTTCTCTGCCACGTATTCAACGCAAGAGGAGCTAAGCGTCAGTTGGTGACGTGCAGCAACTGTCGAGTCGCACTTGGATAGAAGCGTCGGTATCGGCAAGCTCGATGTAGCTAAAGCAAGTATGTGGTGCTTTGTAACATAACTGTGCGCGCGTGCACAGCTAAGATCACAGCACACCATCCACTATGGGGAGTGCGAAACCTTTTCTTACAAAAGCCCAAACAGATTTTTAAAAAAATCAGAGAGAGTGTGAATACATTTGACGCACGCCGCGCAAGCTGTAATGTAAAACTCCAGGCTTGTTTATGATTTTTTAGAAGTTCCTTTTTCATTATACAAAGCAACTTCGAGGCGCTGTTATTCATTAGAAAGGTCACTCACGAAAATGTCATACACGTTGCTTTAATAAATAAACCGTTATTAATTGTCATAGATGCCACCTAACATAACCACTTCGTGCTATCACATAGCGCGTCGTCTGCCCGCATCCTCATCGCTCCGTCACAGGAGAGAGCCGGCGAGTTGGCGCCGCCATAACATCTGGTCGCCAATATTATATTTCCCTGGCCATATATAACTCGGCTGCACAGACCGCGGATTACGGCTTTTTAGAGCGCAGCTCTTAGGCGCCCGTTTCCGGCTTTCCGGCTCGGTTTCCGTCGGAAACCGACGGCGACGGTTTCCGTCGCCGTCGGCGTCGGCATCGGCGTAACCGCGCGGTGCATTATGGGAAATGTCCCATAATGCACCGCGCGAGCCCCCCCCCCCCCCCCCCCGAGATTACGTGACCCCGCTCCCCCCGAGGTCACGTGACCCCCCCCCCCCCCCCGGAGGAGATTGAAGAATGAGGGGAAGAGGAGGAGGAGGAGGAGGAGGGGTATACCCTCCCCTGAGTACCCTTCCCTCCACCTCCTCAAGAGCTGCGCTCCAATTCGGCATTACAGGGAGTTGTAAACGGCTTTCATTTTTAAAACGTATCTCTAAAGCCAAAAAAGAAAAAAAAAAACTGTTTGGGGTTTTGACTTCTCGCTAGGTAGGTATTTACAAATAATCCTCGAAAAATAATTCCCGAGTTGGTGTCCTCAAAATCGGGGTAAATAAAAAAAAACTCAAGCTTTGCCAGACGATATCTTTGTCTACAGCTTTTGTTGGGAGTATACCCGGAACACAACTTTCAGTGAACTGCCCACGACGCCACTTCTTTCTTTGGAGACCCTTTGATGTCGTTACTTTCTCTTATTGGTACCCGGACGTTTCCAACACATCCGAGTCAGGCGCGCGTTAACCCTTTAGGTTCATAAAGTCCATGCCCGTTTCCTGTTTTCTATACCATGAGCACCGCGATTTACACCGACTTTTTTTTAGAGCGCAGCTCTTAGGCGCCCGTTTCCGGCCTGAGCGGCTTCGGCGTCGGCGTCGGCGTCGCCGTCGGCGTCGGCGTCAGCGTAACCGCGCGGTGCATCATGGGTAAATTTCCCCGCTAAATTTAGCGGAAAAATTTCCCCGCTAAATTTAGCGCAAAATTTTCCCCGCTAAATTTAGCGGGAAAAATTTCCCCGCTAAAACTAGCGGAAAATTTTCCCCGCTAAATTTAGCGGAAAATTTCCCCGCTAAATCTAGCGGAAAATTTTTCCCGCTAAATTTAGTGGAAAAGTTCCCCGCTAAATCTAGCGGAAAATTTTTCCCGCTAAATTTAGCGGAAAATTTTACCCGCTAAATCTAGCGGAAAATTTTCCCCGCTAAATCTAGCGGAAAAGTTTACCCGCTAAATCTAGCGGGTAAACTTTTCCCGCTAGATTCTTCGCTGCGCTCTAATTCGGCGTTACTGGGAGTTGTAAACGGCTTTCCTTTTTTTTTTCTCTGACACCAAAAACAATGCCCGAAAAAACACCGAATTAGTAGATAATATGAACCCCCAAAAAGGTATCCTCGAATTTGAAGAAAAATAAAACCCCGAGAACACGGAAACCTGTTCATATATGACATCTAAGATTCCAACAAATATACAAAAAAAAAACGCGCACTGTAGAATATACGTGTTTTCCTTTGATCTAGATGTCTGTACTGTCCGTCTGCAGGTTAGTATGACAGCGTTCAGTCAGCTAACTCGTGCATCTACTCGTCACTCAAACAACCGTCTATGAAAACTTAAGAACCTCAGGGCGTGGCCTGTCCCGAGCCTCTTATCGTCGCACCCAATGATATTGCAGCATCGCCCGGTCAATCATTAAAGGACGAATGTCAAACTTCGAAGCATGAACCCTTCTCTCCGTATTTTTGGCTGTCAGAGACTGCTACAATCACCGACAACCTAAAAAAAGTATATATATATATATAAGAAGTGGTCAGTCGTATTACAATTGCTTCGCAATTAACGATAATTCGGTATTATTCGTTAAAAAAAATACCTTCAAAGGGCGAGGTACTGCGTTTTATGAAGTCAGAGTGTGACATAATAATAAAACCAGAATTTCGTTGGTCTTCGGTCAATCCCTTTTCAGAGCGGTGTGGAACGGGGGAAAAGAAGCTTCGTTCAAAATTGAAAAAATGTATAACTTGGGTAAGTGGCAGTTTCCACCGATAAAAAATAAATTATATTTCTCCACGAAGCGGAGTGGTAGGAAAATAGTTACGGTTCAGGCCACCCGTGAACCCAAAAGATGGGAATTGTCCTTCGTGAAGGATAGCATTCAGCACAAGTACAAAAAAAAAAAAAGGCGCACGGTGCGGAATAAATTAGGTGACTAAACGCTGCGGACTCGAGCTTGACAAAAACTCAAATAGATATTGTAAAATAGTTTGTTGTTGGGCGAGTTGGTGAACGTTTGGATACATGGTTTTGCGCAAAAAGAACTTGTGTTTGTTTTCTCTCTCTTGTGTCCGTTCTTTTTTGCGCAAAACCATGTATCCAATCAAATAGATATAGCGGTCACGGTAGCAAAAACTGAGCTAACGAGACCAGAATCAGACGCTCGCGTTGTAATCAGGGCCTGATTCCAACCAAATAATTAACGTGTAATTTCCTGTAACTTTACTCGCAAGAAATTATAAATGTCTGCTACACTTCAAAAAATATATGTGAGTTAACTTCCCTGTAGAACACGTACACAGCCAATCGCGGCGAAGAATAGAAGGATCCCAGCGATTGATCGAGCTCAAAATACTTAGCTTTGCAAATGATGACGTATCGAAGAAAAACACTTGGACATAACAATTCAAGGGACACTGACAACACCCACACTTTCTTTTTTTGTCAGGCGATTTAATATGGTGTAAGGAGGCTACCAATCAATATTCTGCTACAGAATCACGTATATTTTTAGTAATGCCATAAACATCACCTGCTCGAAACCGAAACAGGAGCACTAAAGCTCATGGCCGGAAGTAGCGTGGCTACACTCGACCGTATTATCATTTCTCCGCTTTTCCGGCGTGTGAACCAGGCGACGACAACGACGAAGTTGCGTGAACCATTTGTCGTGCGATTGTTTCACACTTACTGTATATCCATTCCACTCGATGTTCCGCGCTTGGAGATCGATTGGCCGGTACCATAGACGGCAGTTCCGAAGTAGCGGACCCCCGTCTGTCGCCACGTTGATCCGTCGCGCGCCGCCATCGCATCGTCCAGCCCGCGGTACGTCGACATGTTGAGAATGACATGTACATGTACTTCCTGTGATCTGAGCAACATCTTTTTTTAGAGCGCAGCTCTTAGGCGCCCGTTTCTGGCTTGAGCGGCGTCGTCACCGTCGGTGTCGACGTAACCGCGCGTTACATTATGGGACGTTTCCCGTACTGACGTCCCACATGGCGTCACGTGTGACGTCACGAGGGTTACCCTCGTGATACCCTCGTGAGGGTCACGAGGGTATCTTCACGACCTTTTGCCCTCGTGACGTCCCACGTGACGTCACGTCTGACGTCATTATAGGATACACGGGACGTTTGACGTAACATGAGATGTCACGTGACATCACACGCAATTTTCCCGCTAAATTTAGCAGAACCCTTTCCCCGCTAAATTTAGCGGGGAAGGAAAAGGGGCATACACTCCCCTCCGTACCCTCCCCTCCGCCTCCTCAAGAGCTGCGGCCTAATTTGGTATTACAAAAAAATTGTGAACGTCTTTCATTTTTTAATCGACGTATTTGCAGCTATCTGGAGATTACAAAAATGGGGTTTATATTATTTTCTATTTTAATATTGAATGTGTACCTTAGATGACTCACGACTTTGGATATGTTTGGTACACATAGTTTGAACTTTGAACGCCACGTGACCATGAAAAAGAGAGTGAGCGCGACTGAAACCGGCCAATTCTCGACCAGCTGTTTTCGGGCGGAAAGGAAACGAATTTCGAGCCGCAAACTGTGTTCTGAGTAGTTCGGTTGGTATAGGTCATGCTCAAATAAAAACCACGGTGAGCCTAAATACCCTGTCAGTGTCCCTGTAAGTCTTCGTTGAACCATGGAGGGAAACGCGAGCGAAGCGTCGTGCTCAGCGTTACATCGGAGACTTCATTTAGCTACCCGGCTTGCTCGTTTGAATAGCTGCCTCCATGTATTACACTGAGTGCATGTTCAAACGTATACGAGCAATATTGATGCACGGTGATTTTTGGAAAGCGCTCCACGACGTCTTACCAACCAACGAGGCAGAATTTAAATAGGAGATGTTTTCTTTTGCAGCCAGAACACAAGAATGGAAAGTGTGACAGAGAGAGGACATACTACCACCTGAAACTTGTAAGTGAAGCGATAGAAACGATCGAATTATTGCGGTCGATTTCCGCTGAGTTTTCATTAACACTCGCGTCAAATTGTATCTTGTTCTACTGGCTCTCGTGATGCTTCTGGCGCCGTGGCTATTTCATTTCTTGTCTTGTTCCTTTTTTCCGGGTATCTCTAAGTTGTATTTGTACATAAACTACACTCTAAAAAAAGCCCGTGCGTTTACTTTCCCGCGCAACACTCGGAGAGCCAGTCACCGCAACTTACGGAGGCAGCTCAGCGAGTGACGGTGCCAAGAAATATGTTTGGACCAGAAAGCGCAGTCTGAGTTGTGACATTAATCAATGCAAAACGTCACGCTCGCATTGCTTAAATGTCACAACTCAGTCTGCGTGTTTTAGTCTAAACATAAGTTTCGGCATCGTCATTCGCTGAGCTGCCTCCGTAAGTTGCGGCCATTGGCTCTTCGAGTGTTGTGCGGAAAAGTAGACGCGCGGGCTTTTTTTTAGAGTGTAGTACTTTCCAATAAAATTTTTTATCAGACGTATGTGTTGTATATACCCTACGATGAACTAAAGGCAGAAGCTACGAACCGCCAGATCCAATCACGAGCCACTTAGACATTGTGTAGTATCTCGCTTCGAAGCACGTATCGGTGCCCACGTCTCGGATCACTGATGGGAATGGGCCGACAGTGGTTCGGATCGAGCAATGAGTGACTCAACAATTTTACATTGCAAAGGAAGCCACGGCTTACTGGCTCATTGCAGCGTCGAAGCTATAAAAATGACGCAGGGTTATTGGATTCGGAGCATTATTGGTCCAAACCTAACCAATGCTAAGCGTGTCATAGTTTAGCGTGGAACGTGACTGGACCTGGCGGCCCGTGGCTTTGGCCTTTAGTCCATCGTAGGATGAGACGAAGTATAGTCACTGAGAACTTAAAAAAAACGCAGGGCTTGGCGAGTCCACAGCCAATGAGATCGTGACATCAGCTGATAAGAGTGTCGAAGAGCAAATCACGAAGGAAGAAGCTGGAGAATGTTAGGTCACGCCCCGCGTTCCTTTTTGACTGTCAGTGACTTTAGTTTACGTAAAATATATTTAACGTAAAATATTTAAAGTGCACCACATACTGTCTCGTATGATCATTTTGATTTTATGTACTTGCCTCTAGGCTGCCCGCTTGGAAGGTTTTCTGGTAAGCCAGACGTCTACAAAACTACCTGGTCTCGAACTAACCCCGACTAGATTTGGATTCTGCACAACTTTTAACATTGAATTCAACTTTGTTCTATTTGCGTTAAGTACATATATTAGGTACTACGGATAGCGATAAGCTAACTTATGCCAGACAAAAACGTCCTGTACTTCGACAAAGCCCCCCCCCTTCCTCCTAACCCCTCTACCCCCCTCCCCAACCGCCCCCCCCCCCCCAAAAAAAAAAAATATGTGCAAACATCAAACATTATATCTTAATGTCTACTAGTTTTATCGCCGTACATCGCGGAGGAATAAGTTCACCTAAATATTAGCCAATGAAAATGATTTTACAAAATCTAGTGAAGGTAAAATTGGAACTAAGTTTTAGATACCTCTATAGGTATACTTTATTATTAGCAAAAGCTAAAATATTTCAAGACAAAGCAAGCACCCGCGTGACATTTGTTTTTCTAAAATTAGCAGAGAAATTTTGTGCAACATAAGGTTACGTGACCTAACATCGCTTAGTGAGGTCATAATAACTCGTGATTCATGACGTCACATACATCAATTTACCCGCTAATGTTAGCGGGGAAATCCAGGGACGGACATACGGTCAACATTCTTTGATTATATGGATAAAGCATTCTATGCTTCAAAAAAGAGACGCTATATTGCTTATGTTCACTGTGTCCTGCCCTGTACCTTAGACCATGTTAGGTAATGTTCCTGTGCAACATTCATAATTCTAATTCTTGGAATTCCAGCCACTGAGAAAACTTTATAATGAACATTTAAAAGCTCCTATCAAACTTTCGGAAACTTCATGACAATAAAAAGCTTCGAAATGTTTTCTGAAATTCACCAGCACTAAACGAATATACAAAATTGTATTTGTGTTGAGTTAGAGCTATTATCACTTTAGATGTCTTCGATTTCTAAATAATCACACAAAAAATACGACTAAAATTTACAATTTCGAACAATTTACGACATATCTTGCATGAGAGAGGAATTAGGTCAAGACGCCGAACAAGAGTTTATTTCCAACTCACCGAACTAACAGTATTTCAAACTCGCTTCCCAGCCATGCTTTTTGAAAGCCACGAATCTCACCATCTTCACGTGTTTCATCGTAAGTAAAACAGTTTACAATATCAGCACATTTTAACCTAATGTGAAGCTTTTCAGAAATATGTACAGAATATTGAAACACGCGACATGTGAGAGTATTCATGCAATATTTATCTGGAGTGCATCAGTCTAGAATCTAGATGAAATTCGGAAGAAACACGACCTCGAAAAAACAATTACAAAATTTGTTTTATCATTTATTCATAGTTCATGTTATTAGAGTTTCTTAGCACGTGCATTTTAACACAAACTCTAGTTTCACTTTTGCACGTTAGGGTAACGGGAAGTTAGAACCTTTAACCTGTTTAACGACTTGAAATGTGGAAATATTTCGCCCATTCAGAAACGTCCACCGCCAACTTTTTTTAACGAAAGAGGCCAAACAACTGTTTTGTTGAGGGAACAAGGTTGCTTACTTACAAAAGGGTAGCCAAAGAATGAATAATTCGAGTATTTTACACCGGATGCCCAACTTTAGATTCTATGTGACGAAACAGTCGCAATTATTGAGACATAATTGAGAAAATCAATTTTTACATGTGCATTCAAAACGCTATCAGCACCTGATAACTATTGCCTTACTATGGGTCTCAACACCGCAGTTTATATGGCCGTAAATATCGCCTAAGCAACTCAAAGTAATGACAAGATTCCACTTGCTTAACTTCGATTATACGTTTGCGATTCACGGAGCTGCTAAAATACTGATTGGCTAATTCTAAATTCTGACCAACTACTTTACACTAGAGCGACGTTTTACAAATTAACCCATGCATAAGATCAGGCTACAAGCTTTTAAGAAATGATCATTCAAGATGCTGCTACTTGATATGTTGGCCCCAGGCACGTAGCCAGGATTTTGTTTCATGGGGGGGGGGGGGGGGGGGGCGCCCATGACAAAATGCTGTATGAGAGGGAGGGGGAGAGGAGGTCCCAGCAAAAGGGGAGATTTCGCGAGGGGGGGAAGGGCGGCCCCATGCCCCCCCCCCCCCCCCCCTGGCTACGTGCCTCGGCCTAGCCTTCATAAATAGGTGGTGGGCTTACAGTCTGTTAGCCCTCTACTGAGACATAATCTAATCAAAGCACTTAAAATGTTCCAGGAATTCAGTGTTACCATCTAAGGGTGTGGCACCAACCTAGACGTAAAACTTCTGAACACACATGCTTAACAAATTTAGACTCAAGGCTTTATTTGTGTGTATAACTCTTTTGCTCGCTAGGGGCTGCCAAAAAAATGTTAGAGGCAGTTTAATTAAATTTTCCATTGCCTTCTTTTCTTTAGAAAACACCGATGAGCGTTCCGAATCAGAGTAAGTCTCATAAGAAATCCGTTTAAAAACCGGCGATGATTTAATGTTCGAAAATGTGTTTTAACCTTTATATCGCCTTAAATAAAAACAAAAGAAAATGTGCAATAGTATACCACGCTTGAACTCAAACTCCTCGGGCTCTTTGCGTTGGTTAAACATTTGCCAACCCAAGTTAAATAGCAAGCGAGCACTTCAATCATCCACGCCAAAAACTGTTATAATCAAGCAATGCTTTCATTATGTTATAATAACCAATTCTTGCTCAAAACTGCTCGTTAAAAAACTGCCATTGCTAATAATTTTTGTATAATCCATCCAGTGTATTCATTTTTGTTGTTAATGGTTAACCCAAACCTGTCTGCAATGCACCGGCCTTGAAAGTATTTCAATAAATAAAATACTGTAGACTTTTTTACAGCTAACCACGGAATTGCTTAACCTCAACTATTAATGTGTATTTTTTTTCTAAAACGGGGTTTTGTAATTTTTTATTATTATTATTATTACAGTTTTTATGACTATATATTCCTTGTGAATAATGTTTGTGTTTCAGGTCTTTTTTCTTGACAACTTTATACTGCAGATGCAGGTCGTGGACACGACATTGCGGCATCAGTTGATAAGGACTCCAGAGAACTAATCACAGCGTTGTGAATGACTCGAGTGTACGATCAAGTCTCCAGGACGAAATATGGTCTTTAAAGTAGACCGGCGCTAGGGGGATCTTTCAGCTCGCATGGACTGATACAACGTGTTTTTTTGTTTTTGTTTTTTTTTTCTTGTCGATGCACGGAAGCAGTAAAACATCATTACATATCTTAGAAAACGCGTTTCAAAAACGTAAAGAACACAATTACGACTCAGAAATTCTCAATTACACGCAGTGGTGCGAGAGGACATGACAGTCCCCAAAGGCCAAGAGGAGGGGCAGCATACAACTACTACTGAAGTGGACACCGAAGACCCTATCCTGGCTGCTCAAGTAAATGCAATTCGAGCCAAGGCCGATAGCAAGGAAGTCAGCGTAATTTATAATGCCGAAATCAGGAGGGTTGTTGTGATCGAGGAACCCGAGTCCCGTCCTCCTCGCCGACGAAAAAGGCCTCGTTATTAAAGACCGTGATAATCCTGGAAATAAAGAGATTGGTGCTGGTTCTTCAAATGTTCGTGCAAATTTATCTTCTAGTGTCTTTAAAGGATGATGCAACGATTTTCGGGTTTGGGCCAATTAACTGCGGAAATTAATGTGTGCCACCTATCAAAGTAGGAACAGAAAACCACTTTTATTCCTGCGCGCGCGCTAATTTTAATTGAGCACAAAAAAACTAATTGAAGGTCAAAGTACGTTAAAATTGTTGCACCGCCCCTTTAAGCTTTTATGTGTATGTATATATATATATATATATATATATATATATATATATATATACAACGGGCATGGTGGCGGGAGGCCGAAGTAATAAATATATATATATATATATATATATATATATATATATATATATATATATATATATATATATAATCGAATTTGTTTTTGCGGCTCAATATTTTGCGAGGCTAAACTCACTAGGTGGTTTGGATAGTTGCATTAATTACAGCAATGTCGTCATAAGACATGTGGCACATGATTCAAACAATAACTTAGTAGGCATATTTTAAAAGCATTAACAAAGGGGGCACATTTGTTATCATAAAAAATTCGCTGAGCACATTTCTTAATCAAAGAGTCTGTTACATCCGAATGGTCTACAGAAGAAGCGCCGTCTCCAACGCGCGCATTGAATCTTCGATAACACTTCGGCTCATCGTGAGCGCTCGCAGCCAAAAGTACGACAGAAAGCAACAAGCGCGTGCTCAAGGAGCGTGCTCAACGAACCAGGGATGGCCGGTAATTGAAATACAAGTGTTTCGAACAAGTATTTCAATTATTTCGGATATTTTCTTTTATGTAGTTTATACAAATTACAGAATATTTATTGACTAGATGCTAGATACTAAAAATGTGGCATGTTAAACAATAAAACAATTTTAAAAAAAACAAGGTTATTCTCTATGTTTTTTATACGTGAAAATATTTTTTGATCCGGATGTTTAGACAGCGAGAGGCCCGTGAGCTCTTTTAATGTGGCAGCAACCGGTGCGCTCAGTGGATAGAAAATACGGCTACTATCTTGTGACTTTCCAGGTACGGTGCTTAACGAAACGACATGAACCAGCGGAGCGCGTCGCCTCGCGTAACCGCTGCGACATCTGCCGGGAGAAGCCGTGCAATCTGGTGTCCCGAGTCGCACATGCGCGTAGCTGAGCCAAGCGGTCAGTGGCTGTTCGCGCTCGAGGCGCCACCGCCGATACGTGATAACTACAAAGCATGAATCTTAAGCTTAAGCGCTTGTTCTCAATCATCGCGTGACACTCGCAATTTTTATCTGTCTTTCAAGACGTAAAACTATATTGCCCCAAATAAATTTAAAAAAAAAAACAGCGACGAAGGAAGATATTTTATTTATGCAGCCAACAAAAAGGACAAACGTGCCATGACACTGCACATTTACTTGGTATGAACAGAGAGATCACTGCAAGTGGTGGTCACTTTTTACAGCTTTAACATTTGTAAACAGATAAATCCGTTTACGCTACTATAAAAAAGAAAAACTGCAAACTCATGGCCAGCGTCGATCAGCTATACGCCAACAGAGTGTTTACAAACAAGTCTGCTTTGCTCACAACAAGTGTGGGCACTGCGCGTGCGCAGAAACCGAACTCGGGAGGAGTGAAGCGTTAGCGCATGCGCAGTACCGACAAAAGCCCCACAGCAGTGAGTTGAGTTGGTCTATAAGGGGTTGTGCAGCGAGCACAGAGAGCCGTTGAGTGCTTGGCTCAGCTGTGCGTATGTGGAACTCGCGACACGAGATCGATCGCTTCTCCTGGCAGGTGGCGCCACAGGCCACGCGCTCCGCTGGTCCATGTCGTTTCGTTGAGCGCTGTACGTCAAAGAGTACTAACTGCATGCCCGCATGGTGGCACGATGGTCATCTGGCTATGGGAACGAAACGTATTTGGAAAAGTATTTGATAAGGGAAAAATACCTATTGTCATATTAGCATTTTTCTATTTTACTAATCTATTGGATGTTGAAGCTTTATATGCAATTCAATTCATTTTCGCCACCGTGTATTGTATTTGTCTCTGTTTACGTGTTTGAACATATTTTGCCCGTCCCCGCAGCAGACTGTATAGGCAATCTACTGACGACACTCCCGAAAAGGCCTTCTTGCGGAAAGAGGTTACACGCTACTGCAACCTCCAGACAGCCAGCCAGAAAAAAAATCGAAACACTACAGCAGTCTCAGCGACGCCTCAAGAAGAAGCTAGCCAAGATTCAGGATGTCATTGACCATCTTATCAAGAATTGCATCTAAGCCTAACGAGGTTGCGGAGAGCTTCCACTTGTTCAACCGTAAACAAAAAGGAAGCGAGAAAATTCACTACTTCCTGGTGGACTTGCGCCGCATCGCGGACACTTGCGATTTCGGGCTCAACTCGACCGCATGTTACGCGACGGACTGGTTTGTGGGTCTCGGAAGGAGAAACTTCAGCGGACGCTGTTGCCTCGCCGGGACCTGACGTTGAATTTGGCGCTAGATATGGCAACGGCGGCTGCAGCAGCGACCAAAGATGCCACGCAGATGGTGGCGCCGGAGGGAAGGCTTCAGAAGATGGCGGCCAAAGAGAGCCGGTCTTCTCAGCTTTGAACTCTGATCAAGACCAAAACGTTGATGAAGGCCCCGCCGCCTTGTTACTATTGTATTTGTATCTGTATTTGTTAATCCTGAGTGCCCAATAACGGCCAAAGTCTTTACACTGGTGCACTTGTTAGTAACAACGCAGATTACCTATAAATACAAACAAAGAAGGTTCATCATTTCACACACTTCTTTAAAAAACACGCATGAATTAAATCGTTACAAATCATAAGCATCGTGTCAGTACACAAAGCAAGCACTTTTTAAATTGAGGTAAGTTGAGGTTGAAAATGTCCATGTCATCTGATTCCAGATAATTGAAATAGTTTTGCAGCCGCCCTGAGTGCAACGTAAAATCAGTATGATTGACATGTAATGTGAGGTCACGATGAACATTTCTGCCGGTTATATGAAAGTTAATAGATCAGACCAGAGAGCTAATATTGTAATAGGAATGTATGCATTTAAACAAGAACACAAGGTCGCGCGAACATCGTCTTGATGCAAGGTTAATAATTTGCAATTGTTTAAGTATTTTGTCGTAGGCATAAGAGCAACGTGAAGGAGATCTGAAATGATAAATGCTGGCAATTTTTTTCTGTACACGTTCCACATTTTTGGAAGCTGTAACACTGAGGCTATTCCAAATCACAGAGCAGAAGTCCTGCTTTCGAAGAACTATGCTTCGATAAAGCACGAAGAAAAGGAATGCACTCGAAACACGCGTACTAAATCTTGAAATTGCACTGAGAAGACGAAAACATGAGCTCACAACGTATGACGCGAGCGAGTTAAAGTTATGTTCGTAGTCAAGCACCCCTCCAAGATCTTTCACAATCGTAACGCGAGTAATCAACGAATCGTCTATGTGGTACACAAAACGGGTCGGATTAGTCTCACGCGTGAAAGATATTAATTTTTTTTTCCAGTGGTAAGATCAGGCCCATCGTTTTCACACCATTGAAAGATGGCATTGATATATTTCTGCCTTAAAGCACAATCATTTAAGGTCGAAATATGTCTATAGATCTTGAGATCATCTGCGAACTGAGAGAGACTGGAATGGCGAATGACGTCTTGGATATCTTTGACAAATATGTTAAAAAGAAGAAGTCAAAACAGGAACCATTGTGTACACCAGATGGTGCAAGAAAAAAAAAATGCTTTACATTTGCGCAGCCAACACAGGTTTTCTCTTGAAAAAAAAAATTTTTCAAACCAAGAACAATATTCATCACTGAGACATAGACAATATTCATCACTGAACATTCTACAGCATAGAACATTTGTGTAGCAGTAGCTTATGGGAGTTATGGCTTACACGATCGAATGCCTTGCTACAATAGAAATACACTGCGTCGATTTGCTCTCGAGAACAAACTCTGGGGCAACATTATTTTAAAAAAAACACAGATTTGTTTCAACAGACCTGACGCTCATAAAACCCTGCTGTTCATCGGGTATTAAACATTATGTCAAATGCTTATAAATGCTTTTTGCAAAATCCTTCAGAAATGGGGAGAGCAATGACATCGGTCTATAGTTTATAATATCAGTTAAGGTGCCTGACTTACGACAAGAAATTACTAAGCCCTTTTTCCAGGCGGTCGAAGAAACAGATTGCTTCAGCGACATAGAAAATATGCTATGCAGAATAGGAGCCAGTATATCGACACATCCCTTAACTATAAGATTCGGTATACCACCAAGGCAACAATATTTTTTAGGCGGCAGCTGACGAATCGCCCATACAACGTCGGCAAGGCTAATTGTAGAACGAAGAATATGGTTATGATCAACTTCTAAAATGTATGTTTTTAACAATGACCGATATATAGTTTGACAAGAAGAACTTGCCGAATTGATTGCCAAGTTCTTCGGTGACCTACACAAGGTCACCGAAGAGATTGACCGCCTGGTGGGAAACTGCGTTCCCTCGCCCGTTTCTTACGCCGATTGGACAACTCGAGTGGCACCAGTCAAAGAACATCGGCTCCATAAGGCTGTACGGTGATTTCAAACTCACCATAAACAAGGCTTGGCCGACAGAGCAGTACCCTCTGTCGCTTATTGAGGACATTTTCGCTTCGCTGAATGGTGGTGACTGTTTCAACACCCTGGAATTTCTCAAAGCGTACAACAGAATCGCATTGAATGAGGAGTTCAAAAAGCTGACAGCGATAAACACGCACAAAGGTTTGTTCTGCTACAACGCTCTAGAATTCGGCGTGGTGTCGGCCCCCTCGATATTTTCAAAGGAGAATTGAAATTCTGTTCCAACATTCCAGGTGTACAAGTGTACCACGATGATGTGGTGGTGGCAAAGAAGGAAGGAGACAGCGGCGAAAGGCTTCGCCAAGTCTCGCAGGTGCTCCGAGATAACGAAGTCATGATAAAACAAGAAAATTGCTGATTTCAGAAATAAGAGGTCGTCTACCTGGGATACAGGGCCAACTGTCAAGAATTTGAAGGCGCTACAAAAGGCTTGAACACTAACGAACGTCAGCGAGCTTCGTGAGTTCCTGGGTCTCATAACCTTCTACACCCGGTTTGTGGCCAGCATGGCAACGTAGTGAGGACAACATCTTGCAGAGGGGACAAAAATGGCACAGGGGAAGAGATGAGGACAAGGCCTTCCTCCGGGCAAAAATTGCTCTGAGCTAGAACGTGAGGCATCGGCACTGCTATTCGCTGTTACGAAGTTTCGCAACAATTTGTTGGGAAGGAACTTCACCATGGTCACTGACCACAAGCCTTTGGTGGGCCTTTTTCATGGAAGGGCGCCACGAGAGCGCACGACACGAGAGCACCAACGGGAGAGCGCGCGACAGGAGAGCGCCGCGACACGAGAGCGCACGACAGCAGAGCGCCGCGACACGAGAGCGTGTGCCATTAGAGCGCGCGTCACGAGAGCGCATGTGCACGCCTTGGGAGTGATCGATATTGGAGTCTTCAAACACATGTTTTTTCGGATAGCGCAGTTTTTTGCACCTAAGTTAGTTGCCCAATATATTGTAAATTATATGCAAAATACAGGGCGTTTTTTTTTTTTTTTCTTTTGTCAGAACGATATTTGTTTAATGTAGGGCTTTGTGCTTTGTGGATGTTGTCTTCGATATATGTTGTTCAAGGTTGGTGGACATTGGGCGTACTAATACACGGTAAAATATGTTGGGCAATGAACTAAAAGTCTCTAATTACCCTTTTAATTTATGGCTGTATGGTTCATGGTGCAATTGCAAGTACCGCCGTTAATAGCGTGGTTGGTAGGGGGTTCCGGAAGAAATGTCCCCGGAAAAACGGTCCCCGGGAAAAGATGTTCCCGGAAAAAAATGTCCCCGGAAAAAATGCCCCGGAAGAAAGGTACCCAGGTGTAAAGTAGGAACAAATGTCACCAAAGGGTTCTCTATCGCTGGGTTTCCCTGATTCTCATGGCCTTCGGGAGGTCCGGTCGTTGTCCGGTTCAAGCGACCTGACCCACCTAGAGGTAGAAGGAAGGCTAAAAACCACTCTGAACGTGAAACCGGAGGTTTGGAGGCATGGTCAGTGACAGCCTCCCAACAGTAGGCTATCAACGCCTTGCGCTCCGAGGTGTCGACCGTTACCATGGAGATGTCATAGGACCAAGTCGGTGCTCCCCCCAAGAAGAGGTGCAAGTCGACACTCGTCGAAATGCAACGCCGTCTTGCAACGCCGCAACGCCGTGTGAAATAAACCTTTATAGCACATCCAGCCAGCATGCGATTATTGTGTCGGAGTAAAGTTGATAGGTACTATCGTGGACACTGTTAGCTATAACACGGCAGCGGTGGCCGTCTCGTACCCCCAGCGCCTCATAGCAGGCGCCGTCCGAAACTCCGCACATGCGCCGTGTGGCGGACTCGCTCTTCGCGCCTGTGAGCACACCCTCGCTTTGTCGTCTGCTAGGCACAGAGCAGACGACGCCACAGCGCTCGCCAATTTTCCCTGGACACGGTTCAGCGAACCACCGCGTCAGAGGTGTCCACGTTTGATCCCTTTCTCCGCTCGATAAGGATAATCATCGCCACTAATTGTAATATCACGGTAGACTACATTTGTTTTTATGGGACAAGCTTGCAGTTATACTGCGTTTCACTTTAGGTCTAAGCGCAGCGGACGCTACGAGACGATAGGGCCAACCAACCAGCGACAAAAGCGCACTTTTTGCACCTTATTGTGTCCCCCGGTGATGCACTCCGTGACGTTGCACCTTTGCCGCTATTTGATTGGCTATGTCGTTTTGTAGCTTACGCTGCACTCGGACTTAAGGTGAAACGGAGTATAACAGTCTATTTCTTTATCACACCTGCTGCGCTCATACTGGTTCGCGAACGCATATTGTTAAAGATGCATTGCGAAATCCTGTTTCTGAAAAAGAAAAAAAGAAAAAAAAAACGTAGACAGGGTTAATGCCCCAATGACTCTGCAATCTGCCCCAATAAAAATCGCCGGTTTAAAATGAGTTTGAGACCAGTTCGCTAGGGCGAGGGTACCAGACGAGCAGCACTGTGGCATCATCGCCTGCTTTGCGCCTAGCAGACGACAAAGCGAGGGTGTACTCGCAAACGGGAAGAGCGAGTCCACCACACGGCATATGCGCGGATTTTCGGACGGCGCCTGCTATGAGGCGTTGGGGGTACGGGACGGCTAGAGTTCCTGTATAGGCTCCCTACGGGAGCCAGAGTTGCGCGTTCATGCATGGCATGTGGATTCAACTCCTCACGTGACTGAATTCGGCGAATAGCAGCGCCGCGCGTTCGAGGCGCGCGGCGCGCTCAAAAGCCGGGGAACGTACGCCGGGGCGCGTGCAACGTCTACTTTGCTGCACGACACTTGATACGGCTCCTCACGTGATCGGATCTCGGCGAATAGCGGCGAGGGCGGCACGCGGCATGTGGAATCAAACGCGCAACTCTGGCTCCCGTAGGGAGCCTATTAGCGGCGAGAAGTTGTGGTGGCGCCCTCTTATGGTTCCCCCTTGTTACGTCATTACCTTGCAAACAACAAGTTCGATGGTGTTTGTAAATAGCATGGTGGAAGCTTGAAATCATTGCGCTCTTAAAGGAACACTGCCAACACCGTCAAAATTAAAGTTCTTTCATTCCTCTTATTTCCGTCGATGATAATCCCCTTTCTTACGTCATAGTCAGCGTTCGGCCAATCGTGGAAGGCCGACCACAGCGACGCTTGTGTTCGCTCTCGGGGCTAATAGGGTGTATTCACTGGCGGCCATATCTGTGTGCGCTAATGCTGAGCACGTGCTGATGGCGAGCTTCCACAGTTAATTTGCAACGTGCACCCCGCACCATCTATATTGCCGGTCTTGGGAGCCTATTAATGCGAGATCGTTCTGAGCATGCGCTCTAAACAGTGACCTCAAATATGGCGGCCAGTGAATACCCCCTATACAGGAACTCTAGGGACGGCCGCCGCTGCCGTGTTATAGCTAACAGTGTCCACGATAGTACGTGTGTACCATTTTTAAATAGGTACGTAGCTCGGGGAATCTTATATTTGCTTGTACATGCGCTCTCGTGACGCGCGTTCTAATGGCATGTGCTCTCGTGTCGCGGCGCTCTCCTGTCGCGCGCTCTCCCGTCGGCGCTCTCGTGTCGTGCGCTCTCGTGTCGTACAGCTCTTTTTCATCACGACAAAGCCATATCGGCAATGGCAGCTGCCAGGATTTAGGGTTTGTCCATCATACTGGGTAGATATAGTTACCGCATCAAGCACCGAGCAGGTACAAGTAATGCTAATGCCGACGCCATGAACGGACTGCCCCTGCTTGCGGATCCGAAGGAACTGGAAGAGCCGCTTCCAGAAATCATCGCGTCTCTTGAGGGTTTGAACGATGGCCTGGCCCCGCAGAGCAAGTGGCACAGGTGACGGTGGAAGATTATTATTATTTATTATTATTATTATTTATTTATTCTCTGCAGCGCCGGAGCATTACAGCAGAGGAGTGGGTTACATGATTCACATATATCATTATAAATTGGAAAGTCACATAACAGCACACATCAGCAATTTCCAACAACATCAATAAACATGATTCACACCAGCACACAATAGCAATATTTCGAAAAAACCACTGATGTACTTAACACAGAAACCTACATTGCATTAATAAGGCTAATAAAAGAGTCACTGTTAGCTGATACAATATCAGACGGCAGTTCATTCCATTCCGATATAGTTCTCGGAAAAAAAGAAAACATCATATAGTTAGTTCGACATTTTATTTCGCGTAATTTTATTTTACGTGGTCCCTCCTACTCGATATATAGTGGGGCATTTCTAGATAATTAGATTTGTCTATTCCAGTTAAATCATTGTTGATAGCGTAAATAAGTTTAAGTCTATTTTTCTTACGTCTTTTTTCTAGAGGCTCGATACCCACACTAACTTTCATTTGTGTCACACTCTCTGCTCGAGAATACTTATTCAGAATAAACCTCACAGCGCGATTTTGAATGCCTTCTATCTTATCTATGAGATATTTTTGGTGCGGGTCCCATACGGCACTCGCATATTCTAGATGTGGTCTAACTAGTGAGCGATACGCTGTTTCTTTCAAGATTTGTGGAGCAGAGCGAAGATTGCGGATGACTAAGTTAAGAACCCTGCCAGCCTTTTTCATGATCATATCTATGTGCTGATTGAACAAAAGGTTTTCTGAAAGAATGACACCAAGATATTTAATTTCAGACACCTTCCGCAACGAGTCTCGACCAATAGCATAAGCCGAATCAATATTATGTTTCTTTTTACTAAAGGCTACGTGAAAACATTTGCTTGTGTTTAACCCCAGTTCCCAGGTCCCGCACCATAAACTAACCCGGTTCAAATCCTCTTGCAAAGAAGAGACATCGTTAACGTTCCTTATTGTTCTGTAAATTACACAATCGTCCGCGAATAATCTGATATTAGAAGAGATGGAAGACGCTATGTCATTAATGTAGATTAAAAATAAAAGTGGTCCCAGCACTGACCCTTGAGGTACCCCCAAAGTTACATCTACGTATTCTGATCTTTTACCCCCCAGGACGACGCACTGTTTCCTCCCACTCAGGTAGTCTTTTATCCACCGGAGCACATTACGGTCAATATTTAAAGCACTAATTTTGTGTAATAACAATTGATGCGAAACAGAATCGAACGCTTTGCGGAAATCCATAAAAATGGCATCCGTTTGCAGTCTGTTTTCAGCCGCACTAACTAAATCATGATAGAGCTCAATTAATTGGGTACTGCAGGAGACACCTCTACGAAAACCGTGTTGGTTAGGGCAAAAGAAGTTATTATCTTCTAGGTGCATAATTATACTACTATAGACAATATGTTCAAATATCTTGCATGATATACAGCTCAAGGAAATCGGCCTGCAATTGTCAACAATTGATTTTGGACCATTCTTATGAATTGGTACAACATACGTTTGTTTCCATTCTTTAGGGAGCAATCCGCTTTCGAGAGATTTACAAAAAATTACATAAAAGTATTGTGAAACTATACACGAGCAGGCTCTTAATACCTTGGGGGACATCTCGTCTGGACCGACGGCCTTGTCTTCTTTTAAAGAGTTTAAGCAATTTCTTATTCCCTCTAGCGTGATTATGACGGGAGGCATAGCATTTTCCACTCTATCTGTAAGAATCGGCAAATGTTCGTAGTCACCGTTTTTGAGAAATATTGACTGAAAATAATCATTGAAACAATTAGCTTTAGTTGTATTATCTGTTATGACTCTACCAGTATTTGTAATACTCGGAATGCCTGTTCTTTCTTTTCGTGTTTTTCTAAGGTAACTCCAAAAGGCTTTCGAATTTATGTTGATAGCCTTTGCCAGTCCAGAGAAATAATCCTCCTTGGCCGTACTTATGGTGCTCCTATAAACTATATCCAGCTCTTTTAGACGGTACTCAAGATTGGCAGTAGGATTTTTTTATACTTGGAATACATACGTGAGCGTTTTCTAACTACTTTTTTTACTTTATAATTCATCCAAGGTTTGTCGGGTTTTGGTTTGTCCTTTCCATATTTCCAAGGAATGTGCTTATCGACAAGCTTTGACAGCAGATTTCTCAAGTCAGTCCACAGTGAGTTGGCATCATAAGTCAATGATTTTGACATAAACATATTTAGTTCGTCCTCTAGTTCATTTATAATTTCATTGTAATTGGCCTTACCGTAGATGTACACTTTTTTAACATCGTGGCTGGCAGGGACTAATTGCGGCAGGATAAACTTAGCAGTAACTATGTGATGGTCGCTTATTCCCGGTAGGACACTCACACATCCAACCACATTTGGGTCATTGCATAGTATTAGATCTAGAATATTGGCACCTCTAGTAGCAGACGAGACATACTGCTTAAGGCCATACGTACTGATTACATCATTAAATGCCGAAGAAACGCCACCGGACGGTGTATTCCCGTCCCATTTTAAATCAGGCAAATTAAAATCCCCAGCCAATATAAAACGATCGTCAGGAAGTGTGGACAAGATAGAATCTAATGACCTGATAGCCTCAACGCTGGCTCCCGGGGGACGATAAAAGGAACCCAATGCCATCGTGCCCATTTCCGGAGTGCTTAATCTGCACCATACGGATTCTACGTCGTTACAATGAATATCAATCTCTACACTGTGGAACAATTCTTTGACCATGATTAATACCCCTCCTCCACGAGCATTTCTATCTTTCCTATAAACCCGATAATCACACGGAAATATTTCAGAGTCTTTGATTGAAGCGTCCAACCATGACTCAGTTGCGAAAACAATATCGGGATTAAAAATCTGCAAGGGCCCATTGAAGTCATCAATTTTATTTTTTATGCTTTGACAGTTAATCAGGAGGACGCCACACTCAGTCACGGTTTTCAATGCTGAAACAGGTCGTCATTGCTTACTTAATTTGATCACAGATTCTGTAGTATCATCCCATCCATGGGCGTCACCATTTATGATTAGCTTATCATGCACAAGCGAAACCTTGTCCTGGCCGTTTTGTTTCCGTGCTTTGCCAACCGCCCATAGCCTACGACGAATTTCCCTGACACGAGGTGAAAAATCCCTCGAAACGCCGTAATTACTACCTTTAAGTTTCCTACCATTACTAAGAATTTTTTCTGTGTCCTTGTAGGATGCAAAATTTACAATAATCGGGCGGTTATAGTTAGGTCCATACTTCCCGATCCTATGGGCTCTCTGAACTTCCCCGAACGTTATCTGCAGTCTATCCTGGCAGAAGGCCCTAACCAGATTTTCGGATGCTTCCCAACTCTCGCGGGGCTCCCGATCTTCGATACCATAAAAGGCAAGGTTTAGTCTTCGGCCACGATTTTCCAAGTCATCGAGTTTCCTAACCAGATCGTCCGCATTCTCTGACAAGATACGGACCTGGTTATAAACTCGTGATGTGTCACGCTCTACATTTTCAAACGTTTGCATTTTAGATTCTAATGATTCAATCCTAGTTCCAAAGTCACTGATCAAACTATCCAACCTTGTTTGTCTTTTCTCGATGTCGTCAAGTTTGCTTAAAATAGCTGACTGACCCTTCTGTAGTTGCTGTAGTATGATAGCCATATCAGTGTCAGGGCCAGGATTTTCCTCGACATCGCCTGCTAGAATCAGCAAGCTTATAAAAAACACTTTCATAGACAGTAGTAAGTTTCGTGCTCTTTGTGGGAAAAGCAGCATCAATAGAAATCTATCGTCACTACGGTAACAGGGAGCATTTGCCCTTACCTGTAGAAGACAGAAGTTTCCGATTACAGACATGTTGGCGCAATCGCTGCCGCCTTTCCCACTGAAGCCAGATCGGTCGAAAACGGTCCTTTTGTGCCGTTCATACAGGATGTCAGCTGACGTTCCCGAACGGAGGCGATACAGACTGTCATGCCGGAAGTGCTGAGTGGTCCAGCGATGATCAGGTTGTTGGTTACGGTCATCGGGAATTCCCCGGCGATCACCAGGCGTGTGCCGCAGTGATACCGTTTCGCCGAGTGTGACGTTTCCAAAATCGGCGATCCCAGAAAGCAGCAGCTGTAGAAGACAGAAGTTTCCGATTACAGACATGTTGGCGCAATCGCTGCCGTCTTTCCCACTCAAATGCTGCTCAGCGTCATCAGCTATCTCTAGCGCGGATGGCCGCGGAAGTTGTCGGTGGAGCAAGACACGCTTCGACCGTACTAGAGCAGGGAAGATGAACTTTCCTTGCAACATAACTAGCTGTACTGAAGACACCGGGTTGTCTTTCCCGAGAAGGTCCATGGAGCTGTGCTCCCGCTTCTCCATGAGACCCACCAAGGGGCTTCAGCCATTAAGCAAGTTGCTCGATTAAAGTTCGGATGGCCCTCTCTGGACTCGACGATTGTAGATCTTACACATCGCCATGAGGTCTGCTCACAAGCCTGTTCTATGCCAGCAGTTCAAACCCCCCTTGACTGGCCTGTGACCAGAGAACCTTGGTCGAGTTTTCACCTCGACTACGCCGGTCCGGTTGATGGTAAGATGATCCTGATTGCTGTAGACGCGTATTCAAAGTGGTTCGCAGCAGCGGTTCCATCTCACACCACTCTGTATTTCACTATACGACAACTTCGGGAGTTATTCAACCGTTTTGAAATTCCACGGACCATGGTCACAGGAAGTGGTAGTCCACTCACGAGTGGGGAGTTTCCTCATTTATTGGATAGGAAGCACGTGAACCACTTTCACACAGCGCCCCACCACCCGCAATCAAACGACCTGGCTCAACGAGCCGTCCGTACGGTTAAGGATGCTCTGAAGAAAGAAACGGGCCCACATTAGACGTTAAGTTATGCCGGCTGCTCCTCATTTATCGGCGAACAACTTTGGAATTCAAGCAGATAGCCATCCCAGTTACTCTTAGGGTACTAGATCCGGTCTCGGTTGTAGACCTGCTTCCCATCCAAGACAATAAAGTCGACTGGGGGTGGAGGACGTGGGAGCATGCCTTCCTACTCATTTCTCAAACCAGGTGAGAAGAACTTCATGCGCAACCGTAGCAAGGGGCCAAACAGGCTGAAGTGAGTCGTTACTAGCACGGAGGCTCTCGTGTGGTCACCACGTACAGATGAATACAAATTTGCTGCGTTGCAACCTTGATCAAGTGCATTAGAGGCGAACCGATGATCCACAGGGGTTTCTATGTTGTGCAGACTGAGAGATATCACTGACACCTAGATAACCGGACGCCGAGGTGCCCTTCGACGGGGCTACAACTTGCCCAGAATTCGAAACGGTGCAAACTCAGCGCCAGTCTACTTCAAGTCCACCTGCAGCAATTTCTACGAGCCCGAACCCTTTCCCCTCCCCTCAACCCCTGTGTCACCTCCACAACGCTCCACTCCAGCTGGGGAGCAAGTGCAGCTTTTTCATTTTTTTTTTTCTAACGGGGAAGAGGTGTTATGAACTGAGTTAAACGAACGACGACGACAACTTTCGCCCGTCGGGTGCCCAGAACACGAGCGGACCGCTTCGGTCAGCCACCATGGATTAAAGACGTTATCACCCTGATTCCACTACGACAGCTAATTAAATCACCACCCCGGCGATTCGGTCACCACTTCACTACACGTGCCATTTTTCTGACGTCACACACAAAAAAAGTACCCTAAATCGCTTCCATCTTTTTTTTTTTTTTTTTTAAGAAGGGCATTTACAAAAACAATATTTCGGTCCCTATTTCGGCTTCATCTTCGGCTATGACTCCGACTCCAGCTCAGCGCGCGAAAACAATTATGCTGCTAATGCGCTTCGCCGTATTGGGCACTGAACGAAGCGTCATTTCTTGTGGGCAGAGCCTTTCTTGCAGTTCCTATGTTGAAACAAACTACAAAACGTTCCCCATTTGCTTGGGTAACAAAATTACGCATCGTAGAAAAATCAAACTCCGTAAGAATGTGCTAGCGGGTGGGATAGAACGCGAAATTTTGAGAACATGACGTTACCCCGATCAAAAGATAAATGAAAAAAAGACGAAATTTCTCTATGAGCCGACGTCCCCCTAAGCTTAATATCGTCAAAACAACAAGTGACGTTTTCGGCGCCTGTAGCACTTATTCCGGTGAAAAGGCCTATCAGTAAGAACGAAAACAATGTCTTTTTGGCTGACAAGTATTTTCCACTGATAGAAATCCAACATGCGTCCACAATATCAGTTCTGGTTTCTTAGGTGGACGTCTGCTAATAGAAAAATTTCGTCTTTCTCAATTATGTCTTAATTTAGGTTACGTCATCTTCTCAAACTCTCGCGTTCTAACCCAACTGCTAGCGTAACATTCTCACTGAGTTTGAGCTTTTTGCGATGAATTGTTTATTTATCCGTCTGGAAAACACGGCTCTCTTTTCTCAGGAACTCTTTGTATATTCACTGGTAACTTCATATGTAGAGCGTTTTTAGTTTTATTCCTTCTTGCTTTGTGCCTCGGCGTTCTTATAGGATGCTGTCAAAATCTCACAAGTCTTAATAAAGCATTAACCATAGCAATTATAAAATGTTCAGGACTCGTAACGCCCTACCTTTCTTGAGCTCTTAGTGACTACGTAAGCATTTACTGAGCCTTTCAAAAGTGAAAGCTCGGAATCGAGGTGACTGCGGTGCGTGAGGCGAAACAAATGAAGCCGTCAGAACGCTGCCACGCTCCGTCTGCCGAGGCCGGAATCGAAGTCAAGGTCGCCCGTCAGTATGACGTCGCACACCAAGGCAGTCACGTGGTTGCGACACCATGTAGTACCGGAAAGAGGGAGTCATCTGGAGAGAGGAGACTGCATAGATCAGTCACGAGTGAATAGGCCGGAAAGCGAGATGCAGCGCGAAACAATACTCGTCAACATAGCGTCCACGTCAAGACACGCACGTGAGGTAGAACATCACGTCATGCCTTGACAAAGCCTCGCACTCCAGTTCTTAAGATTGTCTTCACCAGCAGGCGGCGCAAGGACATAGCACAGGCCGTCGGATGTCATTATGAGCTCAATTTCAAAGGTACGTTTTTTTCTACCGCTACAAGTGGATCTTGTTTATATAGTTACTGCCAGCTTAACTAAGAGTGATAGCTATTGTCGTAAGACAATAACGCACAATTTACAGATATTGTTTACTATATCCAAACATTCTCTGATTAAGTACCAAAATTACTTTTAAATAAGGCTAAATAAAACATGCTTCAAAAACGCAGTGAGAAATCTAAACTTTTTTTTTTCATCCACCAACGTACATCTGTTATTGTTACTAAGGTGAACATGCGATTTACTTTAGAGTCAAGATAAAATTATTCGAACAAACAAGTAAAAGCGTTTTTACAAACTAGGATTCGAAATTATCTGTAATTCAAACAAAATTTCCTGACCTCAGTCTGATAGTCGTCTGTAAACTGGCTTGCACAATAATTATACGAGGGTTAAAAGTCACGAATAAGCCTTGAACACTTTAAGATCACGCGTAGCTAAATGTCAGAAGATTCAATTTTGGTGTGTTGCATGGGACAGCACACACCCGACGGACTGACATGCATTCTGAAATCTCTTTTGTTTAAGCATGAGTAAGAACCTATAAACGTAACTAAACTACAAAGAGAAAATCTATACTTGAGCATGAGAAAACTGTAGAGGTAAAATCATACATTTTCAGCGTAGAGTACCATAGATAAGGTCACAACCGTTACAATATAGGAATTTCAAGGATTTTTTTTTTTTTTTTTTGCAGGAAACGGCCATTACTTTTTTTGTTTAATTTTGTAAAAATAAAAACTAATTTTGATCTAAGCACAGTCAGTCCGCAGACAAGCTGGTGGCAGTTTACCATGGTGAATTGAACGCGAGACTGGGGCAGAAGAGGGAAGATATTTTTGACAGCGGTAGAAAAGGAAACAAGATCAGGCGACGTTTTTCCTTTTTTTATCATCTTTTTCCTCCTTCTGCCTCCGTTTCGGGTTAAATTTGTCATGGTAAACTTGTTGTCTTTCCGCCTTCTTGCCATTTCCAAAACCGAAAGAAGGGCATAAGGTTAGTCATCCCTAAGTCTTTGACAGTAGTGCAATGTGACCTTTAAATGTCAGCATGAAATGCTTCGCTTTGGGCAATTCACGTACGTAGAAAGCGTCTCATCCTTTTTCAAAGAGCATAGAGCATAGTAATGGAACACTGTCAATAAGCGGTGTTGCAACGGAGTGCGATAGGAAATCTGCAGCAAGGCAAACTTTGATGACGCACTTCTTGATGCTTGTGTAATGACCATGACGGTAGAATCTACAAAAGATGTCTCAACGTTCTCCGACAGCTTGATATTTAAAGATATACAAAAACAAATTACTTTTTCTTAGCATCTTCGCAAAGACATTTTGGCAAAAGATGTTTCTTAAAGCAAGAGAAAGCGTCAGAAAATTAATGAAATGACGTCAGGATTACTAAAAGAACAAAGTTGAGTTATTTTCTTAAGATTACTTAGAGGGGTACGTACGCTTATCCGTTTTCAGGAGCATGGCATCACGTTGTTGTCTAGTCGTAATAAAAATATTAGGTACAAACGTCCTGCCGGAAGTTTGCTGATGGATGGAGGGTTCTAAGATTCCCTCTTTCTCAGCAGGAAGATTTTACTGCTATGAGCCAAAAAAACTGAGCGAGATGAGGAGACGTTACCGCGTGGGGACGTCAGAACGCTGAGCTGTGGTTGGAATGATCAGTGAATTGACCTGAGGCTAGCATCCTCTTTCTCCACTGCACTTGTTCAACGCATTACAACCATACCTCGGCATTCTCACTCATGAGTGCGATCACTCACGATCACTCACGCTCACCGTCAGATTTGAGGTGATCGTGAGTGAGGCCGCGAGTCTCGAAAAATTGTGAGTGTGAGTGTGAGTGTGATCGTGAGTTATGTGAACTCATGAGTGTGAGTGTGAGTACGAGTCCTGAGAACTGATGAGCGTGAGTCTGATCGTGAGTGTGAGCGCGAGTTCTGAGAACTCATGAGTGTGAGTGCGAGTGTGAGCCCTGCGAACTCATGAGCGTGAGTTTGATCGTGAGTGTGATTGTGAGTTCTGAAAACTCTTGAGTGTGAGTGTGAGCTTGAGCGCTAAGTGAAGTACTCATGAGTGTGAGTTTTGAGGTCTCTTGAGTGTGTGAGTTTCGAGGCGCATGAGCATGAGCCTGAATCAAGACGTGAGTCTTAGGGTGGATATGAGTCCGGTGATCGCATTAGTTTGCGTGATGACGTGAGTCTGAGGACCATGGCCATGATGAGTCGCGGTGAGCGCTGGTATTATCTCAGCTGGGTTGGTCACGTGAGCTCCCGGGCCGTCTTAGTGGGCGAGCAGACTCTCGCTTCGCAACTACTGCGTGGGGTTCAGGCCTTCCGCGTTGGTTTGGGTGTCGCTCGCCTGCTCCTTCGCCATGTAAACGCGCCGGTTCCTGTGGAGGGCGGAGGAGGGGGGGGGGGGGGGTGCTTGTTCTTGCAGGCTCCTCCTTGCCAACGCTCTCCGCAATGTCTCAACCAGCTGTGGAGGGCAGAGGGGGTATCGGGGTGTGTGTGTGTGTGGGGGGGGGGGGGGGTTGTTCGCTTTCGTCTCTCCTCGGCGTTCGCTCTTCGCTTCACGGCAGACGGCGAGGCGAGACGCTAACGGACTGATGGCGCCTCGAGGCTGCGCGGTAACGTCGGAGTTGGGGAAGCACTCCTTTCTCTGTGGCATAGAAAGGCTCGTGTGGATTTCGGCTCCTGTTGCCAAGTTGGTGCCAGTGGGCACAGAATTTTATTATTGCGTCAACTATAACCTTCGCACGGCTGCGATAAAATTAAGTGACTCGCATGATCTTCATCAGTACCCGCAATTTTATCTTTCTGCGCACCTCTCCGTACCTTTCGCAAATGAGTCATCACTCAGGAAGTTCAACAAAGGCGGTGTCATGATCGATCGAAGCTTCGAGTGAGGTCTTTCACATTGTGCGATATCATGCTTTTAAGTGTCGTTTGGGGCAAGATGGCGCAAGTGCATGTAGTCAGCCGGCAATGGCCAGGCGGCGTAACGAGAGGGCTGCATTCAGCACCACAAGTGGAGGTGTCTCTGTTAATGGGTCGGCCAGTCTGCACGTCGGGCCATGGCGAGCGGCGGCGACCCCAATTTTAGCAGTCAGGGTGTGCAAGTGCGCGCCATGTCCCTGGTTCTTTTATGCGTTTTTTAAGACCATCGGTGCCTTGATAGGTCGAAGTTTTTAGAGCATAATCTAGAGTTGTCATTTGGACACCAGTTTGAACTGTCTTCACCACTTGCGGGGTCACTCTATAATAATCGCCGCCCGATCGGTCTGTGCTTCGCTCGTCTCCCAGGAAGCGACACAACACGACGAGAAGGAAGCGAATCGGTTTACTGTACTTCCCGGTTGCCCGTCTTCGAGAGCCGGCAGTCCGGACCCGCCGACCCTAGTTGTTGCCCGTCGTTCATAGCTCGCAGTCAAAGTCCGTGTCGAGGCCTGCGGATCGTCCTTCCCACGCCAGCGCTGCGTAGGCTAGCTGTTCCGGGCTATCACAGTCAGAGTCTCGCTGCGGAACCACTCGTGGATGGTCATGGCCTAGGACGGTATGGCCAGGGCTCGCCATTTCCGCCAGTCCTGATCCGAACCTAAGCTGGTGGAATGCTCCGGGGATCGACATGGGCCAGACCAGCCAGAACGGCTCTATCGTTCCTTCCCGGCCCCAGCCTCGTGCAGCACGCTCTTCCTCTTTCCTCGCCAGCTGGCCCCCGCTCGCGCCTCGCTCGACCGTCCTCTTCTTCTCCCGACGCGCCCACGACACGATTAGAACCGAGCTCTGCATGCTAGAGAACAGTAAACGAGCCTGGTGTAAAAAGGCGACAGGCAAAAAAAGTGTGCGTGTGAGAAGGATATTTACGCTTCGCATGAGCTTTTTCTAAAGAAAAACTTTTGCATCCTGTTTTCTGCACGCCGTCACATTTGTTACCAGACTCAGCATTAAATTTGGTAGCCGATACAAACAAAAAGTTGTTCTACGAAAATCCACTACTTGAAAACTCGCAGGTTTAAAAGGTTTCGGTTGCGACCGCGCGTGCCGAACGGCGCACGCGGTCGCAATCAAATGGGCGCCTACAACTATACGAGTGCCGGAAGAGGTCGACGGGCATCTCGCTTGAAGACCTGATCGCCTGATTCTCGACGTCAAAGCGAAGCAACAATCGGCCCGATTTTTCCTACTGTATTTTTTCATATGGCTGTCTCAGAGACTCGTAAAACAACTTGTATAAATATGTTATTTTGCAAAAGGAGTTTGTCTGCAAAAGGAGTCTGTCAGACCCCTTTCCAAGCCTGGATATCTATTTTCGTTCACTTCAACAGTTACTGTAAAATTCACTTACTTGATGCATCGCACTGCAGTAATCCACTTTGTCGCCGTGTCGCTTCCCAAGATCTTGAAGGGAAGCGGTAAAGTTTATAGCATGAGTCACCTTCGCAACTGTGGCAGTCTTTCACGCAGCAATAGCAACGTTTATTATGGGGGGAAACTCTAGGATTAGGCAAGATGTCACAAGAACCCGGTAAGGTCATAGAGACGTGAAGTTGAGACTTACTTTTATAAAAAACAGTTCCAAAGAGGCTCACGCCGATCCAAAATGTCACTTTCACACGTGGTTTCTAAATGCACCCGCCCACAGTCCTCGCGACCCGGGCCGCCCTGGCTTACCCAATTTGTTTTATTTTGCAGTCGCTATATGGCGCAACGTGTAGTGCCAAACTCGCCAAACTACATTGCTGGTTGCCTATGGGCACACCAATAAGCCCGTTTAAGTATGACTTAGCAAACTGTGGAAGCTACGACTCAGTGGGCCAATTAGAGCGTCGTATAGAGACAGGTGGCATCTAGAATGGACGCCTGTGAGACGCTGTCACGTGTTCTCACTCTAATGAATTTACTGGCTCATCGGGATTCGTAGAACTCGCCGTGTGCCGTGTGCCTTCTTACACTGAGAAGTAGAGGACGGCGGCGCGCGGTGGCCGCAACGTCGCGGCGCCTGCCCCACGGCCACGGCCGGGTTGCCGGCGCGCCGGCTGGACGCGACTGCGAGGCGCCAATTGCCCGGGCTTCTCGGGCTTCGTGCATGACGCTGTGCTCCCCTTGGCCGTTGTTTACGATCATGTTTAGATTTGCGTTATTATGGTTGAATGCATAGATACTCAGAGCGACGCAAGAATTTATTGTACAACAAAAATAATGGGAGGCACTCACTTGATCGAATGACGTTTGAGCGAACGCCCGCGTTTCACCGAATGACACTTTAGCGAATAGTCGGACGCCGCGAAGCGGCGTTTTCGGGTAGGCCAAATGGGTTCACATTTTTGTAATGAGCCGACGCAGACTGTCGCCGCGAAGCGGCGTAAGCGTAGCGCGGCGGATGGGTTAACGCGCGCCCCCGTTATTCGCTAAAACGTCAATTCGCTCAAATGTCGCTGTTCGCTAAAATGTCATTAGCTCATGTGATATGGACCCGACACATATCGCGATGATTCAAGCCCGTCATGAAATTTTACAATGGTATAGCAGAAGGCAAGATTGATCAGCGGGTCGTTGAAGTGCGCTACTGCGTTGAATGAACACTTGTTAACCGAGCGACAGAGAATCTGTCTTGAACCGATGGTTATAGAAACGCCGCGGGTTTGATAATTATGCAACATAAATTATAATATTTCTTGTGAATGTGCAACTAAATGAATAGAGAAACCGTTTGTCATCATTTCCGAGAGTTATGAAAAAAAAAAATACCACTCAACTTAATTTCCGGGAACTAAATGCGCGAAATAATGCTAAATATTGTATTTAAAAACACCGCCAAGTTCGATTTTGATATGAGCGGTCATTGTGCCCGGGAAGACACCTTCGATATCTTATTTTACAATTGGAATAGGATTCAGGCAATGTTGACAAAGTCATAACCTGTACTGACGCTTGTGTGCCGAACAAATCACTCAATACCCCGCTAGAATTCCTACCCGTGGCGACACCTCGAAAAGGTGGGAAGACCGATTTTCCGTGAGGTTCAAGCGTAACATCAGAGGCTCGTAAAGTTCGGTTCATACATCTGCGTTCCGAGCTACAGGAACGACAGAAACGACACGAACGACACGACACTGGGACAACCGTGACACATGATTGATTGACAAAGCTGCTCATTGCATTATCTGTCACGCTCTGTAATGCGAACATAATCGTCCCGGTGTCATGTCGTTCGTGTTGTTTCTGTCGTTTCTGTCGCTCGAAACGTAGATGTGTGAACCGGGCTTGAGGTAATAGACCGACCTCACCGCCAGTTTCGCAACGCCTCCTCTGGCGCAATGCATTGCGGGAACTGTAGTCTTTCCGCACGAGGGTCAACGCCGCAGTAGGCTTGCGGGTGTCGATCACGAGCCGTCTCGTGCACTACCGCTGCTTCCTGTGAAGTACAAATAGGGCTGCGTCACGCACGCTCCAGACGGTTGGTGAGATCGGTCTGTTGGTCAAAGCGAACGGCGAGCTCTCGTTTTCTTTCTTTGTTGGGCGGTGTTTACAGATACTGCGTTTTACTGGTTGATAATAATAAACTATTGATATGTTGGGCCTGAAATATTCACTACAGTACACACGGATGAGCACTGTTGAATACTATATAGACCAACTCAACTTGCTGACGTCATACGACCGCGGTGGCGCTGCTGTCGGTACTGCGCATGCGCTAACGATTCATTCCTCCCAAATTTGGCTTCTGCGCATGCGCAGTGCCCACACCTGTTGTGGGCAAAGCGGGCTTGTTTGTAAACAGTGTGTTGGTTTATAAATAGGACTACGCTTCCAGCGAGAGCTCGCGCACGTAGAATCGGTCAGCTGCCCTATGGCAAAGAAGACGACGTAGACGATAGAACTCCGCCAGCTCCGACTCTACAAACTACAACAACGCAAATACCTCGTTCATCGACTCTTAAAGACTACCGAAACCGACAGATTAACTTCTACGTCACTACCTATTTCGGAACACTTGCAAGACGAGAATGCAAACGTCAGTTTAGGCATTTCGCGTGCATGACTGGGCACAAAATAAGCCTCACATGATTCTACAAAAAATGAGCGGTATACTAAGCCATCGCTGCGTCGAGGAACACCCCTTTTAGAAAAAAGTTTGGAACGATTCAGCATCTCGCAAGCTTCAAGTGTGCACGCGGCGAGCGCCCAGCCTCAGCTTCATAAGGCACGCTCCTTACGTAAACAAATATCCGCTAGAGCTGCGCTATACTTCGTCTCACCATAGTATGGACAATTGTTAGCCACGCGTGCTAAAAGTGCGAGCTAGTTGCTTCGAACGAAGCCTCGGCGGCTGCACGAGCGCTCGTGCAGCGAGTGCTCCAGTCAAGGCAGTCAAGGTTAGTCGCTCGCGCTAGCACAGCATTCGCGGTTAGTCCATGCTAAGGTGAGACGAAGTATAGACAGGCCAAGCACGCGCCAAAACGTCCAAACGTATCCAAAAGGCCGCCACGCCGCACGCACCACTCCAGCAATGTAAGCGCACAGCGCACTGCATGCGTACAAAGAGTGAAGGCCGGTTCAGACACTTGCGTTTGAGTGAGTTTGACTGCGTTGCGTCCAGAACCGAAAGCGAGTCACCAGCACATCTGTGGTTCGTAGGAAGCGTGGACTCCAATTCAAGGAATCATCTTGGCACGCGATATAGACGCTTTCAGGCAGCTGTGCATGGGCGCCGCCATAATTCCGACCTTCAGTTTTTGTTTCTTCTGATTCCGTTCGCTTCACATCATCATTACCACAGCAGGACAGGTTATTGCCACTTTAGCTGCTACTGCGTCCTTCTCCCCAGCATACGCCTTTGTGGAGGCTCGTCAACGCCCGCTTCAGTGGCTAGGAATCTCGGTAAGACAGGAGAAGGTCGGCAATGGTGGCTCACACTAGCGCGTGTCGGGCGCATGTTTAAAGCGTCTATAAGCAGCAGGAATGTCCTGGTTTCTCGCTGCCGCAACGCAGTCAAACGCAGTCAAACGCAACTGTCTTGAGGAGCATTTGCGCTTGCGCCACCTGCGCCCTGTCCGAAGCGGACACCGTAGTGCTCTGCGAACACGCGAAGAACGCATGACGTCAAGAAGCCAACGCTGCGGCGATGAAAGAGAGAGAAAGAGAAATGTCGTCAAGACGTACGAGTAAAACAAAAAAAAAAAAAAAGTGTCGACGAAATGTAGTAAGCTCTGTCGAGCATCGAATGTTGAAGAGACGATCTGCGGATGACACATTGATGAAACAAATGTCGAAGAAACGATCTATCGATAAAACATCGCAGTGTTGATGAAACAATCTGTCTATGAAACCTTGTTCGAGGAACTGATTGCCCAATATGAAACTGCGCGCCAAGGATGACGCGGCTTGCCGCATGAAAAGTGGCGCGCCCTACATGAACGAGAGCGCGACAAAGAGCCACATGGGGACGGCCCCAAACCCCCAAACCACTCCAAACCAAACCAAGCAAAGTCATGCCAAAGTCAAACCAATCCAAACGAAATCAATTCAAGGACGGCGGCATGTATCAAGATAATAAATGCTGAGAGTATTTTATAAAGGCCGAGATGACTGAAAAACAATGCCGGCCGATGATTCCTTAAATCGCAGCCTACTCCGGCAAGCACGGTCGACCAACAAAAGCAGAAGCAACTTGAGTCAGAAGGAAAACTCGGTCTCCGCGGCCTTTGCTCATAGAATAGCATACGCCTGACGGACACCGCTGCCAACAGGGATTATAGTGAGATTTCAAACCGTCGTCACGTAAACCACCCTACCTAATATTACCGCCCTCCCAAAACAAAAACAAACAAAAAAATAGTCGATGCATATGTTTACTATATATACATGCTGCATAAACTTCCGTAGAAGTACATGTGGGTGGCACAAAAAAGAAACGGGGGTGATATATGTAGCAATTGTTTATTTGTGTACAAATGAGCGAGGTATGCACAGCGAGGCGATGCTCTAATCACTGCGACGTTGTCTGTGTCACCTGTCGGAAGGCGCGTTTGTGTTTTTCCGCCGCCCTTGTCAGCAGGCGAAAGTTCAACACACCCACTTTCGTCAGCTTGCATTTAGTTTTTTTCGTAATTAATCCAGGTTAACGAAATTTGGTAGAAATGTGCGGAGCATAAACATTAACATAGTACATTGGTTTCAAATTGGATAAGTGGCTCAGAAGTTCACTGTTTTGGGGTAGTTTCCCCGCCGCACGACTCACGCGAAGACAAACCAACGGCTTGCGGGAAACAAAAGAAAAACACAAAGAAAGCAACCGGTAAGCGTGATGACCTGTCAGTGTGAGGACCTGTGAGTGTGATGAGCGTGAAGACCTGTGTGAGTGTGAGGACCGTGAGGACATGTGTGAGTGTGAGGACCGTGACGACTTGTGAGTGTAAGGACCGTGAGGAGCTGTGAGTGTGAGGATCGTGAGCACCTGTGAGTGTGATGAGCATGATGACCTATGAGTGTGAGGACCGTGAGGAGCTGTGAGTGTGAGTGGCGTAACGACCGTGATGACCTGTGAGTGTGAGAACCGTGAGGATCTGTGAGTGTGATGACCTGTGAGTCTGATGATTCGTGATGACCTGTGAGCGTGATGACCGTGATGATCTGTGAGCGTGACGACCGTGATGATGACGGCGAGTGAGTTTTGGTTTTGTGTTGCGTCGTGAGGGTGAGTCCGGGTGATGACCCTATTTTGAATAAATCGTGATCGTGAAGGGGCATGAGTTCTGATTGAGGAAAAAATGGTGATCGTGAGTTTGAGTGAGGACAGCTTAAAATGCCGACCTATGATTACAACCCGAAAATCCGGCAATCCTGCGTTTGGCCTCTCGCATTCGAATGCATTTGGCGAGTGGAGTGGAGATAAAGGCAGCTAGCTTCAGGTCTACCCACTATTCATTCCAATCAGAGCTCGGTGTTCTGACGTCTGCGCGCTCTCCCGTCTCCTCCTCCTTCTCTCTCTCTCTTTCTCAGTTTCTCGGCGCGGCCCACAAGACGAAGCGGAAAGGCCAGTGATTCGTGACAAGGGTCAAAGCACCTAAGCACGCGCGACAAAACAGAACACCTGAATGACACGAAGACGCAGTCTGAACGGTGTGTTCGTCAAAGTGCCTCTTGGAGAAGTACCCTAGCGCTTCATCGTCTCCAAGATTTCACTCGCGGGATTGGGGTTCACAAGTAAAAGGGAAACTGAAGCGTTCCTGTATTTGAAGAAAAACACCTAAATCGCATTAGTTCGGCCTGCAGGATCACGAATATCAAGATTATTTTTCAATTCGGTGCACAGAGGCTGTAGAAACAAATTTTTAAAGTATCGCTGAAGCCCTTCCTTCCCGGGGCGCGACGGACACACTAGGAGTTTTCGGAATATCTGCTTTCGCGTATCTTCAGCCTGTCAAAACAACGCACCCGCACTCTTGCAATTTTCAGAAAGGTCAGAAATAAACGTCACGACTGGCGTCAGTGCGGAAAAATATACCAGGAAAGCTTGCAATTGCACGCGCTTTGCGGCCCACAGATCCTAGCATGACGTCACGACTGGTCAAAGGTTATTCGTGTTTTCTCGCGTTTAGTTACATCTTTGGGGAAAACGAACGTGACATTCAGATTCCCGGGATAAAAATACGCTAAAATTTACCTCTATCTCGTTGTTTAATCTTTTTTTTTTTTTTTTTGGGGGGGGGGGGGGGGAAGTGTTTTAGCTTGACTTTAAAAAGAAGCCACCCGCTAACATATTGCTTCGCCAGTCAGCTCCTACCCTTCACTGATTAAGTACTCACACTAACGATACATATTAATTGACGCATGCGATTAACATCGTAAGCCTCCCAAGACACTGTGCACAGTGAGGCTGTACCGGAGGAGCTGCCTAAAGTGCTTAAAGGCCGAAGACTTTGACTGGAATCTTTCAGAACTCCTGAGAATCAAACGATGCTTGTTTTGGGTAGGGGAGCAGGACAAATAAAATAACATTTCTCAGACACGACAGAACGTTAAAAAAACTGAGCTATTCAAGATCTTGAACTGATAACCATGAAATGACAACATTCCAAAATGAATGTACCCATCGTAAATAACTAGGAATTAATTGTTCGAAACAAACGTGGCTGAAATTCCTTGCCACTAATATTTTAAGAACATTCAATAAAGTGAGAGGACTTCGAGTCAACGCAAAGAAACCATATTATTTGGAACATCTGAAGTAAACTTTAGAGTGGTCGATTCTGCTGGTATGTCGTATTAACATTGCAAAACGAACTGTGAACACCTCTTTTCTGTATGTAGCCCCTTCTTGCTTGGACCACCAGACAAATACAGGACAATAGAAAAAAAAAAAAAACAGAAGTCTCTCTTCGCGTCCCCGCTTTAAAATAACAGCGTCATTACTTCCATTTTACCCTGTTTGCTGCCGTCCTCTTGTTTTATCGCAGCTTCAAAAAGGCCAGAGGAAAAAACAAATTCGTCTACAAAAGTTCACGGCATGGCGGCAGGGGCGGTAACACGATAAGGCAGCGCCAATACTAATGCACCATTGCCTGAAGATCTGGTCGAAAGGTCCCCGATCCTTCGAGATGGAAAGCCTTCTGCCATTTTTCCTTGTCTACATTGCAGTGTGCGGTGAGTATATTGCTGTTGAATATAAAGGTTATCCTGAACTACAGCCGCTTTGCCGCATTGTATATTGACGCAGGCAGTGCCCGTTGGCAAATTTCCCAATACTCGAAAGTGTATGAAATTGGTTGAGCCAATAGCGTCAATTCCGTCGAACGTTTCGTCAAGACATATACAATCTAAAATAATCTGGAGCGTTTACTTTCCTGCAAAGCACTCGAGAGAGACATTCGCTACCAATTCTTGGAAGGAGCTCGGCCAATGGCGAGGCCGATATGCTTAATTTCTTGTCACGGACAGCTCCTAGTCGTTTTAGACATCTCTAATGCGCCATTCGAAAAGAAAGGACTGGTTGTTTCTTTTTTTTTTTTTTTTGCTACTCTCGGTTTTGCTTTTCATACTTTCGTATTAAAATATTCAGTCTTAAGTCAGCGTGATGTTTCTTCTGTGCGTGTCTGTTGGTCTTGGTTTATTTACTGGAGTATTTTTAGAATAGTAATTAGTTTCTCAATCTAATTCGAACCTGTTCATCATCTGCAGGTTCTGTGGCAAACTCGCAGTTGCTGTCCTACAACACATCTCACACTTATCTGGAGCAGGCGCTGCGGCGGTTTGTGGAGTATTATCGCCTGGACCCCATGACTCTACCGAACGTGAACCAATCCTTCGAAAGACGGGTGTTCTTAACGAGGTTCCGCGGACAAGCCACGCTGACCAATGGCTCCTTGGTCGGTCTGTCAACAGTCCACAGGACGGAGTACTTCCACTTCTCGGCAACACGAAAAGGCATTTATGTTCACGCCGATTTTGGGGCGGGTCCTCTCCAATTGCTCTACGCCGGAGATGTGACCCTAATCGGAATGACTTACGCTGTTGACGTAGTCATCACAATTCGGAAGATTCGCGTCATCTTGGAAGTCGTCGAGTAAGTATGCAGTCATAAACAAAGAAGTGGGATATAATTATAAAAAGAGGAGGGGAAAACTGTATGAGATATATTGTGGCGGAAGTGTTCACGAAGAGCTATTCGCAAATCCAGACGAGGCGACGTTGCCCAGCGGTGAAGACGCGAATGAGAGAAATTGGAAGCCATTCGCCTATCTAAGAGCGCAACGAAAAATGGCGCGGTCTGGTGGTTGAAACGCGAAGTAGAGGAAAGGGGCTTAAAACCGAGCCCTTGGAGTTGCGGATAGGCAAAAAAAAAGATGCCAGTCAATAAGCTGTGCACAGACGCGCGGCGTCTGATATATTTCGCCGAAGCTACTGCGTATGCTTAGAATTCGTTCTAAGGACGGCAGCGTTCAGAACATGATTATTCGAATGGCCAATGGTCACGCAGTGTTCAGAAACGACAAAGCGTGGCAAACATGCTGACGGCGATTGTCGCTTAGTGGTTAGTTTCTGATTTCTACTTTAAGAGAGCAGCGACACGTAAAACGAGGGGAAACAAGACGTGAAGGCTCGCGAGGGTGTTGAGTCTCTGAACTTTAATGCGAGCGTGGAGCCAGTGCAGTCATCATCTACACCGCGGAGTGGCCGTGATACAATGACGTCGCCAAGTGATAATGCTTATAGCCAGGCCATCGTGAACTGTTCTAAGAAAAAGTCGCGTTATGAATGTTCCAAAATAATATCTCCGGTGGCCGCTTTTTAAGTCGTCACCCCAACCAAGCATTTGGAACTGAAAAAAAAATAGCCCTTTCTTTAAAAGAAAAGCGCGCAAATATAATTATTTTCACCACCGGTCACTTTCACCCCTTCTAAGCGTGTCGAGTAATTTAATTTTTTTGTTTTTGTATTCCCTAGTTTGTCAGAGTGACTGGTTCTGAGCACCGAGTAACAAAAATCGTCTCGGCATTCGGGTGATAAAGGCCAAAATATTAAGTGATTCCGAGGCAACGTGCCAGACTGCGGATCTCCGGTCGGCTGGCTCACTTCCGGCACGCGGCATCCGCGATACGACAACGGCTGACTGCGCATTGAGCACTATACCGTGGAAACGCGACGATTTCGACTGCACTTTAAAGATTCCCAGATGTTCTGCATTGATTCTCAGCCATTCGCTGCGGTGCCCATGATCATTTTAACCTCTTTAGGACATTTCATTATTACTTCGACTATTCGTAGGTGCTCCCTTTAGTTAATTATTTCCGCTCCCCCCAATATAAAATCTGGGCCTATACTCTGCTGCTAGTTAACTAAGAAAAGCCACACAAGCTCCTCCCACAAAGATATCCACTCTTTCCACTTAGCGGAGCGAACACTGGAGAAGAGTCCGGTCCACTTGCATCCTCTCCAGCGTTTGCTCTGCTAAAGTCGAAAGGGTGTAGGATTTTCGAGAGGAGCTTGTCCAGTATTTCTTAGCCCACAACAAAGTATAGACCGTTTTACCGGAAGATGGCAAAATAGAAGAGGGGAAAGGGCTGCCGGTGTTTTTTTCCTTTCCTGAGTGGTTAAGAACGAGTGAAAGATAGTGACAGATGCGCCCTATGCACACACACTGTTGGCTCTCAATTTTCCCCCTTTTTTCATCTACAATGCGTACACACACACACACCTGGATGAAGGCCTTGGGCGCCCGTGTTCCTTCAAGTTCGGTTGTTTTCTTCGCGGTTTCCTCTATTTTATTTTACTTCCAGATGTAATCAGAGCTAGCGGAATCAATGACGACAGTCCCCTGGTCATTGGGACATCATTGTTCGGTTATAGGCTGCCCGAATAACAACCGAAAGCGCATAATATTATCGGATGACATATCTTTACCGTGCACGGGATCCCGCAAGGCAACTGCGGCTGCAGTGTCTTCAAGCTCCATCGCTTTCCAAATGACGAAATCCTGCGTGCAATGGGTTGCTTTCGTAAACAGAAAAAACCTTTCCCCGACGCCATCCTCTCGGGTGTGCCCCCAACTATTTTTGTGAGAAGAGTGCATCGAACTCACTGATGTACTCTCGATGAGCATGAACTACGCTCGCAAGGTGGGCGCAAGTTTTCTCGTAAGAATCGCTGTTTCAGCTTGTAATTTTTCGTAACTTATCTGAATGCTTATATTTTGCAGTCATAACATCGACTCGATTTTATCATCTACAACGCTTAGTTGAATGCTCACTTCCACCGCCGGGTATGGCTAGAAATTGTCAAAAAGTTAGTTATATCGGTTTTTCTTAATCGCGATCTCCTGCGCGATAGAAGAGAGCCGTGAACTTACGTTGAACGTCACCACGCGACAGGGTTATCCTTTTTTTGCAAATTAGTACATAACGTAGCTGGAAAAAAAACTTCTATGATTATTGCTGAAACATGCTCATGCATTGATTTCGAATTGTTGAATCATTGATCGACTCTCTCCAGCAATAGGCCCATCTCGACTTCGCTGTTTTCAGTCTAGACAAAGGACACGCTCGTCGACACGGGATCCTCAATTAAAACCTTTATAAGTATCCGCAAGCCGGAAGGAGCTGCCTTCTATCGTTCCCTGCAATGCTCTCACGTCGTACGTCGTTGATCACATTAAAAACAAGAAAAAATAAAAGATGAACGGCGAAAAAAAACATTTGTCCGTCCTTCATGTTTTATCCTTACTTGTACTTAACTTTATCACCATCGCGCTCAACTAAGGTATATTTTTCACATTGCATTTCATTTTTGTGAGCGACACGAAACGCCATAAATATTCTTGGTGTACTGCAGCTAAAATGACAAAACACTCGAAGGAAAATTCAATCGCTGCTAACTCAAACAATATTTCTAGTACTCTCCTCCGATTTCTATCGGTGGCGCGTTCAGTGACGCTCTTCTCGGCATCGCCGCACTGGCGGATGCCATAATACGAGGCAAAAAAAGGTCCCAATGAGTTGAAAAACATCATCCGCGGTACACAAGAACAGAAGGCGCGCACTAAGTCGGATAGCCAGCAGTTTGGAGCACTCAGCGTTTCTAACCACTCAGCGTGGCCGCGGAACCTGACGCTCGCTAGATGGCGCCGTAGTATTTAAAATGGCGCTGCCCGCGATAAAATGGTCTATACACGAACTCAACACTGTTACGTCACAGGCGCGGTGGTGACGCGCCGAGCGCACTTCCGGTCTGGGGCTGAGGGCGGAAGTCCTCATGCGAGACGTGTATTCCTGCGTTGTTTTGACAGAAACCAAACAAAAACCTGCCTTCTCGTCAAAACGCCGCGACTGGGGCCTGTACCAAAAGAGTCGAGAAAGCACATATCCACGTTCGCCCGAGAACGTGGATATGTGCCGCGAAAAGAGAAAACCAGACGCCGTCGGACCAGGATTGCTTGGGCGGGAAGGGTTGAATTCACGGATACTTGTGGTCGTGAGATTTATTTGTTTTGTTCCAACATGAACGCGTGAAAACCGTCAAGTTGAACGGACCACCTGTGGACGACTTTCAGTGCATCTTCAAGTTCAAAACACCACCTGATCGTTCGAACTGTCGTCTGCTCTTTCAAACGTTTCTGCCTTGTCGTCTGCTCTTTCAGACGAATCAGGCCCTTACACCAAACGTTGGCCCGGTAATTGTGATAAGAAGTAAGTGCAGGCCTCAAAAGACTTTTAAGTTTGAAGTGGGTTGGGGTAGGCAGGCTCGGTGTAAACAGTTCATCCAAGGAGATGTTGATCATTGTTACCGGTGGCCATCACCGACTTGTTATGCCTAATTCACTTCGTCCGATTCTGCTTGCGATTTTCAGTATCGACGTTGATCATCTCAGCTACGGTTCACAGTTTTGCAGCCCGGGAGACGTCGCGACTGAAAATTGCGAGCGGAATCTCATGCGAATCAGACTTTAGCGTACACTCTCTGCGGCGTCCACGCAGAATGAATCGCCGCATGTCATATTTGTCACGCGGCGTTTTGCGGTGTTACCAGCCTCGGTAATTTCACTGAGGCCGCTCAAGTAGTCAGACATTGCCAGGAAGACGTAGGATCAACAATTCCAACGCGAAAAAGGGCACGGGGGCTCACACCGACGCCGGAAACATCGCATTTCAATGGTTTGTTTATGGGCGACAACGATATTTTTCCCCACACTTCATCGCGCATGCGCGGCGCCGGTGGCGTCCGCTAAGGGGCGCTTCGGTGTTTGTTTGTAAACATAAGTTGGTCTATAGCAGGGGTGGCCAAGCTGCGGCTCGCGAGCCGCATGCGGCTCTTCGCATGTTACAGTGCGGCTCGCGGCTCCCTCCCCTACCTCCCCACCCCCACCTCCCTCCGGGTCACACGAGCACTTCCCCAGAAAGAGAAATGGAACGCGTTTTAAAGAGAAAGACAGGTTGCGATTTGGTAGCTTTTTGCTACTGCTATCTTACGTACAGTTGGACTGCTTTTGACTCAGATATATTGAAAGTAGTTCGAGTTTCGTTTATTGCTCTAAACGCAGGTCCCCCCCGCGGCTCTTGAAAGTTTCGTGGTTTTATTTCCGGCTCTTTGGTTGGGTCAGCCTGGCCACCCCTGGTCTATAGCAACGTTACTAGAACACTCAGTTGGGAAACTCACTGTTAAAACCTGGGCCGCTGGCGTCTACCGAGACCAGGCTAAACACGACAACAGTACCACTCTTAATCTATTTTCTTTACTGTGGTCACGTTGAACTTTCAGAAAGCACGTTTTTGCGTAAAAACAAACAGAAACAACTCTTTTTGTGGCAACTTTTATTGCAGATCAGTACAAAAAAACAGGCGCGTGAGGCTTTGTGAAATTTTAGTTTACAAGGTTTTGCGGCACAATTAATATTATTTTTATACAACCATGTCTCAACGGTGATTTCACCTAGCGCTTCCCGACCTGGGAAAGTCCTAATTTCGGAAGTAATTCGCGGCGCGTCCGCTTGGGACACGGGGGTTTGCATCCCTGAAACCCCTTCCACCGTATATGTTTCATCGCCAAAATGGCCGGTTAAAGTCAAAATGGAAGAGTCACAGCGGACGCTATCGAATGCGATACTCCCAAACCAATACAAGTAGACGTACAGTTCCCCGAGTGGCCGGTGCGGGAAAAATGGCGGCGTTGCGATTGCCGTTAGCTCGAGTACAGATCGGTGCCGCTTTTTCAGAGCAGGCTCTATGGCAATTTCTCAGCTGAGTGGTTCTAATAACGTTGGTCTATAGTAAGATAGGATCCACTGACGACCCCATGCACCGCTACAAAAGCGGACTCAAAAGAAATGGACGACGAGATAGAAGATAAGAAATAAACACAGCTCAGAGAATGTAAATATAGAGGGAAAAGAAGGGAGAGTGAGGTTCCAGTGACACGACAGAAAAGAAAGCAAGGAGCCCGCAGAGTAACGCAAGCTTAATAAAAATATAAAGTGGACCAAATCGCCCCAGGCCTACCCATGAAGGCGCGCGTCAAGCACCGTGCTTGTTTGTTGTTGTTGTTGTTGTTGATTTTTGGATGACATGATCGTCACGTGGATCCACGGGTTGCCTGGAAAACACTACGTAACTATTGTCTCTGACCACTTAAGAAGGGTAGGGTGTGCTGTGTCCCTAGTGTCTTGATAACGCTCCACATATAACGAAATCACGACATGTACCAATTAGAACGTCGAAGAACAAATCGCGAAGAAAAAAATATGACCTCAATGCGCCACGCCTTGCGTTTCTGAACCTATCAGTGACTGTAGTGCTTTGAACTTCGACAAGACAAAGGTGATGGCTAACCAAATGTCTTTAGAATGGTCGTGTCCTTCGACGTTCTGTTCGTGGATTTGTTTGCTATTTCACTATAGGCACGGACAGTCTAAGGCACGTGGGGCGCGGTGGGTTTCGAGCGTTTTATTATCACTCAACAGCTGAAGAGGTTGTGACACTATCCAATAAGAACGCGGAAAAACGAATCAATACGCGAGAGGTATAAATATTATCACGTGGCAAGTTACTGAACTTTGCCACGGGACTACTTGAAGCATTTTTATTTTAATCTGTCAACAAATTTGGCCTGTATTAATAACGGCTACCCATATTTAAATGAAATATTTCAGCTAACAATAATATTTCAAAATGAGTTAGTCAAATTTAGTTAATTAAGCCACTAACTGTTTCTGATACACATGCATTGATGTCGGCCGCAGTCGAAATCATTCTTCTGCAGAAATAACTACTTTATTTCCAGACTTTATTTTTTTATCGCGTATTTGCCGGCTTAGGCAAACAATTCTATTGCATTTGACCTAGAACAAGCCAGATATGGTTCTCATCTTGTCATAATGCGGCTGCCATCTGGTCCTGTTCCTATACCATCGGGCGGAAATCATATGACCTCGGTATGAGATAGCCGCTGTTAAACCCTCTAAGTTAACACTAATTCACGACACAACGTTTCGTTTTCAGAGAACTTGGGAAGGGTCTCATGGTGAAGAACTTTCGAATCAAAACCATGGAAGGGCTGACCCTACAACTCAAGAATCGAGGCACCTTCAGCTACATGTTCAACTTGTTTGCGAAAGGAACCACGTATTTCTTCGAGAATTTGATACGCGACAGAGTGGACAATACACTGAGATACGAGTTCAATCAAGCAGCCAAGCAACTGAACGACTTTGTACTTGGAAATTCCACCACACCAGAACAGAGCAATAAAACACTCGCTGAGTAAGTTAAAATGTGTTTCTACTGTGCGCTACATCTAAAGCGCCTTTTCAATAGCAGGGATCGTCTATATGCCCAACTCATCCTATCCATCCTATTCAGGCCTATTCAGGCCTAACTCGACAGTCCATATTGTGGCACATGGATGACTATCATTCCAATAGTGGATCACGGCTGCTGTCAAGGCACTTTCGTAACAAAACCCGTGGTTAAACTGAAGGTAAACATCAGGGTTGTATAAAGTACCTAGGTTCAAGTAACTGGAAATCGGTATCTGGGTACTTTTGTTGTACCTGAGGTACAAACCGAGGTAATTTCATTCCTTGCTATCAGTACCTCCATCTTACGCACATTTTCCAGTAACTTGTAACTATAGTCAGAGACAGGTTAAGAAAAGTTTTTTTGACTGGGGAGGAGGAAGCAGACGGAATGCTGAAGAGAGGAGCAGGTTTCCTCTTCTCTCCAGCATTCCGTCTGCTTCCTTCTCCCCTGACCTCCTTTCCCTCGAAAACCTTTCTTAATTCTTAACTTGAAACTAACTATTAGTGATGTTACTTTTAGAGCGCAGCTCTTAGGCGCCCGTTTCCGGCTTGAGCGGCGTCGGCGTCGCCGTCGGCGTAACGGCGCATTGCATGCAACTCAGGTTGCATGCAACTTGCATTGATTGCAACCTGTGTTGCCTCAGGTTGCATGCAACTTGCATTGATTGCTACCTGAGTTGCCTCAGGTTGCATGCAACTTGCATTGAATGCAACCTGAGTTGCACGTGACCCCCCCCCCCCCCCCCGAGGTCACGTGACCCCCCAGGTCACGTGACCCCCCAGGTCACGTGACCCCCCAGGTCACGTGACTCCCCCCAGGTCACGTGACTCCCCCCCCCCCCCCCCCGGAGGAGATTGAAGGATGAGGGGAGGAGAAGAAGGAGGAGGATCAGGAGGGGTATACCCTCCCCTGAGTACCCTTCCCTCCTCCTCCTCCTCAAGAGCTGCGCTCCAATTCGGCGTTACAGGGAGTTGTAAACGGCTTTCATTTTTACAGGTACTTTTCTATTCACTTCGTCAAAATGGGAGAAACCATAAATCTTGAAGTATTAACACACTACCATGTGCCGTGATTAACGTTGGGTTCGGTACGACCCGGGAGGCACTAACTTGATTGAACGACGTTCTAGCGAACGAAGCCCCGCCATGATGTTTCATCGAACGACACTTTAGAGAATGTCGGTATTCATTTGAGCGAACGGTGGATTAGCGATGCCGTTCTAGTGACACCAATTTATCGAATCGCTTCGGAACTCGGTTTAGGGAAAATAGCGACCTGCTTCCTTCACCTCAAACCAAATCGACTTCACTGCGTGTTTGAAGCTCCTCTTACAGCTATACAAGGGAGGAGATAACTTGAAGTATGTGCGCAGTTTTTGTTGCCTGTATCTTGTCCTGGTAATGGCTCTCTTCTACCATAAATACTATTTAAAATATAACTGAAAATAAATTATAATCACAATCGTAAAGCAATGTAGCATCGCGTATATAATACAGTTTCAACTCAATAAATCGGACTCACATTTTGCAGTTGTGAAAACTGCAAAGGTTCCGAAAAAAAAAAAGCTTATTTCTCTTTCGCCTAACGAAAGAAGAAAACAAATAGGAATCTTGAAGCCTTTCGCTCGTCGTCGCGAAGGTTAGGTGCATATGCACTCGACTGGCGCGTTTCTTCGTGCGGCCGACGTCTTCTGTGCCCGTCGACGTCAGCACCGCCTCTGAAAGCAAGAACGTCAACAAGCGAGTTTCGGCGTTTTCGGTGTGACTTGGTAAACACTGGAAGCTGTAGCCCCGGGGAACCAATTGCAGCGTGGGGATAATGCACGTGAGGACTCAACTCCGATGTGGACATCGCATTGACACCAATAAAGCGCATTTATCGAACTCGTTTTTGTGTGTATCTTTAGTATAAAAAGCTGCGCTTCCAATATATTCTGACAAATTTTAGAAAAATGAATAAAGAAAGTATGTGTGAAGGAACAGTACCTGTACCTAGGTACATATTTAAGTGAGTACCTAGGTACGTACCCATGTACCTTTTCGTATGAGTAACTGTAAGTGTATCTTAGGTACATTTTTGAAGTAACTTTTACAACCCTGGTGAACAGGTAATATTTTCTTCCGTTATATTGCCGTTTAAAAAAATACCGAAGATGCTAGATGCTACTCCAATAAAAAAAAAAGTAAGTATTCACTTTTCACGGAGCACTCATGGGTTGAAAAACTGCACTGAAGTTTCGAATAATTTCTGGAGAAAATACATTGCGCGATTAATGGCATACCAGTTGTAATGCGAAAAAAACAAAAAAAACTAAGTCTTGTACCGCTGCAAAAGAATACGCATCTTTAAAACCACCGCAGCTAAGTTTGCTGGGAGACACATCAGTCCGTTCTCTGCTATTTCCAACGGGAAATTCATGCCTTCAAATACAGGTACAAGTTAAACATGTGGCGATGACCAATGATGAATTCCGCAAGGTTAGGCACGTTCATTCGCCGCAACATGGTTAATTGCTTAGCTTTGTACACTGCATGCCGCCGGCGTTTTGTCGTGCAATAAAGAAAGAACAGTCCATAGGCAACTACCGTGCAAGTGATGGTTCGCTACCTTTTTGCGTTTATTAAAGTCTTAGCAGCAACCTCAACTCCACCGATGGCGATCGCTGTGCGTGCCACGCCGCTCCGAAGCGGCGGGAAGGTACGGTGGCGAACGCGGGACGTCTTCCTCGCTATTTGTGACATGGACTCGCGGTAAGTATGAAGCGCCCGGCCTGTGCCGCGTGTTGCTTCCGCTAGCTGAACAGTGACTATATATGTGACTGGCCGTCGGAAAGCTCAGTCGGCTTGTTAAGTTCGAGCAGCGGCCATTTTGAACGGCAGACCGTCTCCGGCGGGTCGCTCTTAAAATGCGAGTCCATCTTCCGTTCGTCGATTTGGAGCGGAGCGAATTTTTGCCCCCTGCACGGAGTTGGGAAAACACTCCACATCTATCAGCAGAATTCACTATAACAAAATTTACATATTACAACAGACACGCATATATAAGTGAACGAAATAACTTGAAATTATGCCGGTACAATGTAACCCGCTTTTATCTGACAGGGCGCATTTACTTCAATTAAGAACAGGAGGCTCCGAATCGTTTGGAGTGAATGTCATCCGATGTGACTTTTGCCCGTCAACAAGAGTTGCAGCCCTCCCCCAGGCGCATGGGAGATCATGTTCTTTGAAGACAAAAACTGACGCATTTGTTGCCAATTCGTGCACGGACAATTTATAAACGAGGCTATTCTGACGTCACTATATAGCGTTGCATTGACAATCTTCCACTTCAGGTCGTCTTGGGGAAAGAAAGCACAAGAGACACGTAACTCAGCGCTCAAGCTTCATAAAGTTCCGACTCAATGTCCCTTATACATTAACCAGGTTTCCATAGAAGCTCGTTTTTTTGTTGTTGTTGTTTTTTTTTTTTTTTAATCTGGAATCGTTCTTATCTGGAATCCTTCTTCGGCGTTCTAATCAGCTGACTCTCCAATCTCATTGACTCCGGAGCGATGATAAGACACCTAGGATCACAATGTTCGGTACTCACCGCGCCTTACTCTTTTTTTAAAGCTGTCGGTGACTACACGGTCTGCAAGTTCGTCTGCTCCTAGCGCAACTCGTGCGCTTGACATTCGTGCGGAAGCCCAGGGTTCGATTCCTGGGAGTTACCCGTCTTTTATTTATTCTTTCAGTTTAATGTTCCGGTAAATTCGAGAACCCTGTTGCTTGTTCGAGGTCCGAATGTTCTACACACCGAAAGTTTTACGCCGATTGTTCCAGAAACCAAGGCGTGTACATAAGGGGCTCCGCGCCGCGAGCCGCGGTCAGCCTCGCCCCAGCGTGCGATCCTGCTGTTTCGCCGCCATTGACGCCTGCGACGCTAGCCTTGATCTTTTTTTCTTTTTTTTTTTGGGGGGGTGGGGGAGGGGGGCACAAGTTCGCCCCATTAAACGTTTAGTTTACTTCAGTTTTCATTGCCTTATCGATTGTCATTCGTGCCAATATTTACGCTACGAGACGAATTTTGAGTTAGGAACGATTCTGATAATTTGGCACGCTGACCCGAAAAAGAGGCACGTTTCGGAATGACCCCTGGAGACACTGGGCTCCCAAATAATATTTTTCAAGTGCTTCCATAATACATGGACGTCAAAAAATAAACTTCTCCCCCAAAAGCATTTAACACAGTATCTACGTCACGAGACTCATTTTGCGTAAAGACCAAATTCAGAACTTGCCTTTCTTTTTGGCACGTCGTCCCGGGATATAGCACCAAATCGAAGCACGTAGCGAAATTGAAAATTAGTCTTGCAACGTGCATATTGCGCAAAAGCTCTTTTTTTTTTCTTTTTTTATGGAGGGGGGGGGGGGGACGAATACTTTGTGACGTACGTGTCCTTTTAAGTAAACATAAAGCAGCTGTGTTTGTGAGTTCATTGACACTTTAAAATCAAGCTTAAAAAAACACCTCCGTTCCCAATAAGAACCTGTCTATTTTTTTTTTTTTGGTTTACAACACAATACAGCAAACAACACAAACAAACTCGACGTGCGAACCTCGTAATGACATTATCCACGCAGTTGCCATCCTTCCTAGTACTACTTGTAAACAAATATCACAGGTCAAGGGGAAAAAAAAACTATGACACGTGGGCTTAAAATCTCAGAGGTTACAAAGATCGAATCCCCAAAACACGTTCTCTCGTAAATAATAATTCGCAACTTTCAGCGATGGTGGTACCGCGGTGCGAGAATCGCGCTCCCTAGCTCCTGGAGGATTGAACCTCATAATAAATGGGCTTGCCTACACCTTCCTGGCGTGAAACAATAAAGTAAGGCTCTAATACTGCTCGTATATAGCACAACTAGAATTACTTACGCGTCGCAGACCCAGCCTCGTACCGCTGTTCTACGACGATCATCCAGATGACAGCCATTTTGATAGGCACCAGTGCGCCCCCTATAGGTCGTGAAAGTTGCGAATAAAAACATTACCTCGACTTTAATTTTGTGTTAGGTTAAGCCCTTCACAAAGGAAAGAGTCATTTTTTAGCCAGTATATCGAATATTTGAATAGTTCTGAAATATACATGTCCAGCAATCCTTGCTGTGTCGAGTCGGAAAATTTGTGTTGCCCAAGTTAAAGAATTCACTTCAAATTCTGAGAATGTAAGCTACACTTCAATTTCGAGCAGCTTTCTTGTGTTTATGTTGTGACCAACAGGCGCTGTGAACGTTTCGTACCTGCACCTCATCGTTCGTCAGAAAGCTGTATCAGCACAACGAGAATGGGCTGTCAAATCCGCAGGCCGCCAGACACACAGCAGTAAAATAGGGCCAAAAACTCATTTTGCTGGAGGCCCCAAGTAAGGCTCTCAATATCATTTCTGGAACTTCTACACAACGTTTCACTTCTAGTGCGAGCGTATCAGTTGCTAGGAAAGTTATCGATGGATTTTCAGCGTCCCTGAAAGGCAGGTGTGCTCACGCAGTGCAAGCATAGCTTAGGACAACCACCTCGAGCATGTAGTTTCAGCTCCTCTCGCACAAAATGGAACGAACTATAGAAGCTTAACACACGTGAAAGATTACTGCCACCATGGCTGACCTTCTCTTGTCTTACTAAAATGCCGAGTCACGGAAGGGGGCATTGACGAGACTCCACAAAGGCCTATGCTGAGGAGAAGGTCACAGTAGAATATAAAATGACAATAACCTGTCCTGCTGCGGTAAAGTTCAGGTAAAGTAACTGAGTGGGATTAAGAGTAAGAGAAAACAAAAGCCGACGGTCGCATTCATACTACGCTCGACGAAGTTCTATGGTGCGTAAAACGCGCGGTGAAAGCCTCATCATCACGTTCCTAAATCAACAGCGCTAGAGTTGAGTCTTTTTATTTCTCTTGATGAAAACATAAATATTTACACTCAATTCGTCGAAGTGAGAGTTTAGCCAGTCGTGGAGGGCCGATGACAGCTACGCTTTTGGTTTGGTCGTGCACGTCGTCAATTCACCTTACGCCATATTTGAGGACGCTGAGAGCGCATGTATATATACGAAACGTATTTATTATATGTACAAAGGGGATTCGTCACATCCTCTTGAGTAGCATCATCTGGAGTAACGTGGAGGGGAAAGGAAAGGGGAAAGGGGGTCATACATGCCTCGCCACCCCTGAAAGACGGAGAAAGTCTAACAGGGAGTCGAGGATCTGCTTCCTGTGCTGGTTTGCGAGGTCCGGAAGGGTCCACTCTTTATATGTTGTGGGTCTTCTTGCCTGTGGGGGAAGCTTCTTCCACGCTGCTTCGCGATACCGCGAACTTTCAGCGCAGTCCCACACGAGGTGGAAACATGTTGCCGGGACACCGCAGTATTCGCAGTTGGGGTCAATGCCTGGGTCGTTCGGGTCTGTAGGCTTATAAAATCTAGCCTGCCAGATGGGCGTGATGGCCGTATTTGTTTGGAGCCGCCTGATGCTCACCTCCTCCCACCGGTTGTATTCCGGCGGGATCGGATAAGAATCTGGCGGAAGAAGGGAGAGGAGCCTGAGTTTTCGGGCAAGCCGCTCCTCTCTTTTTATCTCGTCAGGGTCAGGTGGAATGTCAGGCCTTTCGTCTTGTTCTTGAGGTGCGAGGAGAGGATCGTGGCCTTGGGAGGGCAGGGTACATGCGTTTAGCTGCGCCCTCGCGGCCTCGTTCGCCCTCTCGTTTCCCGGGATGCCTTCGTGGCCCGGAATCCAGTCTATAACGACGATGACGTAGGGCTTTGATTTCTTAATAACGCTTCGTATTTGGAGCGCGATGTCATTCTGCGAGCGGCATCGTTTGCATTCACGGAGTGCTTCTTGCGAATCTGTGTAAATAATTACATTGGCTCGTTGGGGATTGTCTATGGCTTCCTTGACGGCTTGCAGTATTGCCAACAGCTCTGCCGCCTTGGAGCTGCTCGTCTTGTACGTTTCCCCTCTCCATGTTTTGCTGCGGGTGGGTGAGCTCCATGCGATGCATGTGCGTCCAGCCTCATTTCTGGCCGCTTCGGTATAGAAGATATCGGTATCGCCTCCGAGTTGTTCAATCTTTTTTAGGTGTTCTTCACTCTGGTGCTGCCGCCTCTTCTTATGGTCTTTTCCTTGGTTTTGGGGGATTGGCCTACTTGTAGAGACATCCTTCGTTTCCCAAGGGGGCGGCGGATGTGCTGCAATATTTGTTGTGTCAAGGTTCGTGTCCTTTTCTAATTTCTGCAAGATTGAGAGCGCATGCTGAGAACAAGCTCACATTAATAGGCTGCTAAGACCGGCAATCTTTATGGTGCGGAATGCACGTGGCAAAACAACAGTGGAAGCTCGTCGTCAGCACGCGCTCAGCAGGCACACACACAGCTATGGCCGCCAGTGAATTGGCTGCTAAGACAGGCAATCTTTATGGTGCGGAATGCACGTGGCAAAACAACAGTGGAAGCTCGTCGTCAGCACGCTTAGCAGGCACACACACAGCTATGGCCGCCAGTGAATACTCCCTATGGGGAGTAATCACTGAATACTCCCATAGGCATGGCTATCAGTGAATACTCCCTATGGGGAGTATTCGCTGGTGGCCATGGCTGAGTCCACGGGTGGTTCCCGTTTCGACCCATTCCCAATTCAACCTTCCAGTATGTACCTTCCCGTTTCGACCCGGCTCAAAAAAACCTTCTCGCTTCATCCTTTCCCCTTTCGCCCTATCCCGAAACAACCTTCCCGCTTCGGCCTTCGTTTGTTATCAGTTGGGTCGGTTCGTTTGTATTGTTCGTTAACAGTTGATTAGGTTCAAGTGTCCAATGTCTGTCCTCCTTCCTGACCTTACTTCTCCCTTTCCCGAAACAACCTTGGAGACATGGCACCGTAAGATAAACGTGTTGTCAGGGAGGGCTCACCCGAACATTTACAGCTTCATCGATTTGATCAAACGGGATGAGGCTTTGAAAGGGTATACTTGCAGCAGCTTGCGAATAGTGGTGCCGTGCGGGGCAGGGGGCACAAGTGGGTCAGCAAGGACCGCAAACTATCAGAACTGGAGTGTCGCCTTTCTGATGGCACGATTTCTCTGTTCGACTTTCTCAACAAGCCGAAGGCATTTTCTGATCTATGATGTTTTCTTGTGTGCACGAGTGTTCAGTGTTTGAAACTGTAAAGAAAATAAAGTCGAGTCGCAATCATATGCCTGTCACCCTGTCTGATCTATCTCTCTCCAAAATATCAAGATCACTAATATGAGGTTTTATAATAACATACGCAAGCACTTTGGATACTCTAAAAATAGCGTAGTGATGGCGACGCTAATTTTACCTTACCCAATGTCCTTGTGTATGCAAGACTTGATTATTGTATGTAGCGCGAACAAGCGATCGGTGGTGTTGCTGTTTATCTCATAGAAATAAAAGGCTGCCATAAAAACTATTACTGTCTGCGGAAGTGCTCATCTGATCAAGTACTCTAAGCCCTAAAATTTGGTGCCTGAAATAAATTTAAAAAAAGCGACAAGGTCGTCTTTGCAGTAACGATGTCAAAGAGTGTACATAGACCGTTTCGCGGTTGCACGTTATGGAAATCATCTTGAAAAAAACAAAAAACACTTTAAGTGGTTCAAGTAAGAATAATATATTACTTCGAAGGCTTGCCTGAAAGGGGTGCATATTTTTAGAAGACACTGGCATGCAATAATATTTCAGAACATATATATTTAAGCAGAAAAGGTGCGCAGACCAGTCTATCAATGCGGGAACGCAAACTAAATGATGTAGAAAACTGCATCGGGCACTGATTGGCTATTCTCTCGGGTCACGTGACATGACGTTGAAATGTAGTTTTTCCCTATGCAGTTCGAGCTATGATGCAGTTGGCGGTGACGTTAAAATGTCGTCACAATGCACTTTGACGATGCAGTTAACTGATGGCTAATTCGGGAGGTCAACCGCCGGCGAGCCCACGCCGGCGGCACAGGCAACCAAAACCGCGCCAGCGGCGCACCACGGACCCTATCCACCCGAACACAAAGCGCCTGCAACTGGCGTTTTCGTTTGCCTGGGTCGCGCGTGAACTTTGTTAACTTCTTCCTCGATTATTTTATAATGCAATAGGCACGCTGTAGGCATCAGCAACATATATTTGGACTCTGAGATGAGCGTGAACAAATTTTGATATATTTTGTTTGGATTCCCGAAGAACCGTTGCCATCTTACAAGAATCCCTGAAGGCTCATTAGTGTCGCTGTTTATATTCTATTTTCTTGTTGTTACATTTTTTCTTGAATACTCAGCATGTTCATTTGACCCAGCCCTTTGAAATAGTTATGCGGATTTAAGTGTCGAGCTGCAGCACTATCAATACATTTTTTTTTTTTTTACAGCGATGTAATAACTCGCTGTGTCCCAAAGCAAGCTGATCTTGCGCAAGCTTCTTTTAAAATATTTTATCTTTATCTTCGTTGTTTTTGCTGTCTTTTCTAGGACCACAGATGGGTGTCTGTCTCAATGGCTTCGTTTTCTAATTGAACTCGCTATCGGCGAGCATCATTTCGTTTGGTTCCCTTTCCCGATTCGGAAATGACGATACCGGATACAGTCTGGCAGACAAGCTGCCCGACGTCCAGCAAACTCGAGCAGAGAAGGGGCTCAGAAAAATGAAGTTCTTCGAGCGATACAAGTTTAGCGGCGTGATCGATCAATATTTTAAATACTCTTACACGATTCAACAAGATTGTGTTTTCATTTCAGTGCACCCCATATAAGCGATTTGGCTGAGCGAAAAGCCAAGCAACGGTAACGAGCCTAATTTGAGCTAGTTGGTTCATACTTCAGGTAGATATATATATATATATATATACACACTTTATTTTAAAGCAACTATTTCAGGTAAGGCCAGCTGAACTAGCCACGGCTCTCCTGAGCCAATAAAGATTATTATTATTATTATTAAACATACAGATGAAGAAAAGACCATACACACCTTAGGACTAACAACTGATTTTCTTTTTCCTCCTCTTCTACTACAAACCCTACTTGAGGGAAATATTCTCTTTTCTTCTTTTTTGCTTCCTACTTCACCGAAGATTTAACCCCGATGGAACATTTTTTTATTTCTCGTGCAGCACGAGAAGTTGCACTAACGCAGTCAAACAAAGTCAAAAAGTCAAATTTATCGTTAGTTGTTTATACAGCAGGAGGGTTTCTGCCTGAACATGGCGACATTGTTACCCACTGTAGGTAAGCAATTTAGCCAGTGCAGTACGACTGCTATTGGGGAGGAGATCGAACAGTCACGCCTCTTGCGGTGCACTTCAGCTGTGGGGACAACAAACCGTATTTTCTTGTTTGTTTTTGATCCGAGAAATCGAAGATGACGATTCGAAGGCCACTCCTCGTGCGACCAAAGCACTGGTCAGAGCGAAGCGCTCGTGCCCAGACCCTGCTCGGCCAGGTTCAATTTCTTTGTTATGCTGTGTTGGTAAACACCGGGCTGTGGGGACAACAAGCTCGATAAAGCGCCCCCTATAGTTCGATCTCCTGCCCAATAGATCGAACAGTCACGCCTCTAGCGGTGCGCTTCAGCTGTGGGGACAACAAACCGTATTTTCTTGTTTGTTTTTGATCCGAGAAATCGAAGATGACGATTCGAAGGCCACTCCTCGTGCGACCAAAGCACTGGTCAGAGCGAAGCGCTCGTGCCCAGACCGTGCTCGGCCAGGTTCAATTTCTTTGTTATGCTGTGTTGGTAAACACCGGGCTGTGGGGACAACAAGCTCGATAAAGCGACCCCCTATAGTTCGATCTCCTGCCCAATAGATCGAACAGTCACGCCTCTAGCGGTGCGCTTCAGCTGTGGGGACAAACAAACCGTATTTTCTTGTTTGTTTTTGATCCGAGAAATCGAAGATGACGATTCGAAGGCCACTCCTCGTGCGACCAAAGCACTGGTCAGAGCGAAGCGCTCGTGCCCAGACCGTGCTCGGCCAGGTTTAATTTCTTTGTTATGCTGTGAGGTACAATTGACACTAGTGTGCCCAGAGGGGAAAAAAAGAAGGGAAAAAAAGAGAAAGGAAAAAAAATGGAGAAAAAAGAGAAAAAGGGAAGTGAGAGAAGGAACAAGAGCGAAACTAAAACTAATATGAAAAAGAGAAAAAAAAAGAGCATAAATGAGGAGGGATTACTAGTAAATAAAAGGAGTCCTTGGACACACAAACAACAACAAAAAACAATATATATATAGATAAATAATTCAAATAGTTTAAAACATTTTAAAAAGGTCAAGATTCACGTTGGGTACGCTGGAGGCGAAGACTGAATGATTACATATTCGGAAACTTTATAAATCAGCAATATACCTGAGAGAGGTCAACAAAGAAAAGGACAAACCACAGTAAATTTAAAATATGTGACAAAAGGGAAGAAAAAAAAGGGGGGGAAGGGAGGGAGGAGGATTTCTCTCATTGATAGATAAAACAGAAGAAAACTCCTATGCAAAAAAAAAGAAGCAAAGAAAAGAAGAAAAAAAAAAACAATTTCGGAAAAGAAAGGTTTAAACACTAGTGAAATAAAAGAAAATGTTATAGAACGACTTCATCCTTTAGGATGAAGGGAGGGGGGGGGGGGGGGGGGCAATAATTATAATTGTATACATGCCGCAGGAAAACAGGCCCAAGTAACCATATTCAGGCAAGAGAGAGAAGAAAGAACGATCATCAGAGCATCACAACACCGATGAGAAAGAACAAAGAAGAGAAGAGAAGAATACGAGTGAAAAGAAGTAAAGAAGAGAAGAAAGAACAATAGAACAAAGCAAGACACGCCAACTAACTCGGATTTATTCACTTTTTCTTTTTTTTAGCACTACTAATGTTTACTATCATTACTATTACTCACTCTTTTTTTCAATACTATTATTCCAGTTTATTGTTTTTTTTTGTTTTTTCTCGTTTAAGGATAACCTTGGACGAGGGAAGACTTCAAAAAAGGAGGGAAAGAAAAAAAGGAAGAGAAAGGGGAAAAAAATATAAAATAAATCTACCCGCTGATTAGGCCGTTCCCCTGGCGGTGGTTCCGCTACTTCCTCTTGCACAATTTTTTTTTTCTATTTCTCCAATTGGCATTTATTCTTTAAATTTATATTTGGTGAACCCCATCACCCACATTCTTTTAATTTCATATTGGCTTTAAATCGGCTGTGCCCTCGAGGCGGTACCGATTGAGGCATTTTTATTTTTCAATCTTTTTAGCAAAGCCTCGCCTTATCAAATGTGTTGGTAAACACCGGGCTGTGGGGACAACAAGCTCGATAAAGCGACCCCTATAGTTCGATCTCCTGCCCAATTGATCGAACAGTCACGCCTCTAGCGGTGCGCTTCAGCTGTGGGGACAACAAACCGTATTTTCTTGTTTGTTTTTGATCCGAGAAATCGAAGATGACGATTCGAAGGCCACTCCTCGTGCGACCAAAGCACTGGTCAGAGCGAAGCGCTCGTGCCCAGACCGTGCTCGTCCAGGTTCAATTTCTTTGTTATGCTGTGTTGGTAAACACCGGGCTGTGGGGACAACAAGCTCGATAAAGCACCCCCTATAGTTCGATCTCCTGCCCAATAGATCAGAGCCGTTTATACTGAGAGAGTTTGGCCAATGGGCGGAGCTTGTTGGCCGCTAGAACAAGCGGATTTCGCGGTAACACAATATGGCGTTACTTCTTTGTCTTGTTCATTCCTGAGAAATCGCGTAGAGTTCCTATGAGTCAGAGCCACAATATGGCGGACGGAAGTAGTCATCCCCCGGTTGTCAGACTACGCTGCTGTGGTTGTCAGGCTGTCAAAATCTCCTTAAGAAGGCCAAACTCTCTCAGTATAAACGGCTCTGCAATAGATCGAACAGTCACGCCTCTAGCGGTGCGCTTCAGCTGTGGGGACAACAAACCGTATTTTCGTGTTTGTTTTTGATCGAGAAATCGAAGATGACGATTCGAAGGCCACTCCTCGTGCGACCAAAGCACTGGTCAGAGCGAAGCGCTCGTGCCCAGACCGTGCTCGTCCAGGTTCAATTTCTTTGTTATGCTGCGTTGGTAAACACCGGGCTGTGGGGAAAACAATCTCGATAAAGCGCCCCCTATAGTTCGATCTCCTGCCCAATAGCCTGGGTTTTTTAACGTGCACCACGCAGGAGTGATACACGGCCGAGCAGCACACGCTATATCCAAATCCCGTGCTCGGGCGTGGCACACACGAGTATTCCAGTGGCCCTTCCATTCTGCTCGCGTTTTGATAGACGGGCCTTGGGCGTTCAGCTCGTCCACAATTCTGTCCCACAACTCGTCCCGCTCAGGCTTGGTCAGAAGACTGTCAATGGCGGCCCTCACTAAAACTTGGTTTTCTGTCAAAACGTCGTTCAGAAGGCTAATCTGGTGGACCGACACGCGAGGACTTTACTTTCACTTCGTGTTGTCTGCCATGACTGCCTGCCTGCGCAACGTAAAGGGCAGCAGCTAATGCTAATAGTTTTTGTGTAACTTAAGTAAACGAAATATTTCATGCGACAAATTTCAACAAAAAATTGTTTAATTAAATTGCTCTGCCCTATGGGTTTCGGATACTTAAGAGTATATCTTTCTAAACCCCTTCACTGCGGAGTTTTGCGATTATCCGAAACTCCCTGTAGGGAGAAAAAAAAAACGATGTAGTTTCAACTCAATCGCCACAGTTCGGCGACGTCACCGGACACGTCACGGTGCAGTTCTCTTCCGATGTAGTTTGTTGGCGATGGAGATTAGGCTCCTCCCACCGGCGACGTCACGAAGCAGTCTCTCCACCGCTTTTTCCAGCGTAGACAGACAGGGTTAAAACGTTTAGACTATTCGCGAAGAGGATGTGATGCGCAGGGTCTTATACAAATGGCTTGAAAATGGACGGGTTCAAACGCAAAGGGTCTTTCGGGTATCGGATGAAACGGGACGGGTTCAAATGCGAAGGGCGTTTCGGGAATAGGACGAAGCAGGTCGGGTTCAAACGGGAAGGTCGATTCGTGAATGGGTCGAAATGGGACGGGTTCGAACCGGAATGGGTTGGAACGGGAATAAATGTAAACTCATTCTGAGCGTGCCAAGAAACAGCACGCTCGAATGTGGCACCCGGTGAATACGATGCCTGCGGAAAAAAATGCAGTTATCAGATACGCCATCATCCAACCTTCCGTATAACCTAAAAAAAAAAAAAAAAGAAGTGAGAAATGGCGTTTCAGCAGTTCACGCCATACGGTCGTCGTCACCTTAAAGGGAAGATGCAACAATTTTTGTACTTTGCGCAAATACCGCTTCCCTGACGTTAATGACCTATGAAACACGCGTTCGTTTTTCACCCCACGCAATAGAAAGTAAAAAATTAAAGAAAAATGAGCAGCGTTCACCCCCTCAACTCGCAGCCAGAACAAGCGGCCACGTCTGTCTTTGCTGGAAAAAGCGGTGGAGAAACTGCATCGTGACGTCGCTGGTGGGAGGAGCCTAATCTCCATCGCCAACTAACACCAGCAGTGGCGATTGAGTTGAAATAACATCGCTTTTTTCCCCCTACAGGGAATTTCGGAGAGTCGCCGAGTGGGCTAGGGCAAACAATATACGGCTCTGGGGCAAACCAGCTAGGAGCACGTGGAGCGAAAGCTCGCGCTGCAGAACCCAGGGTACAGTGTACTAGAATACTTGAGTAGTGTTGGGACCGGAGGGGCAGCCTGAAGCGCGTGGTATTGATCGCGACAGGTGTCGACACCGGCGCGTTATCCAGAAGGTGTGCGTATGCGCGGCTGCACGCGCGAAATTATGAATCTTTGGTGCCGCTTTGGTGGAGTGCACATAGGATTTCTGATACAGCTACGACCTGCCAGCGGTCGTACCGCGGCATCAATTACGCTGCGGCACGATCGTTAGCAGCATGATGCTTCAATGTATTGGACGGTACAAGCTACATTACTCTTCCTTTACATAAAAACAATTGCGACTTTAAAGAAGCGGATTGCAAGTTGTTTCAGCGTAGAATTAGCTGCGACTTTCGGTTTGTCGGATGGTGAGCATTTTAAATGAAATGCCCATTTCCTTGGTCGCAAAGGCCGAACATTAGATATTTGAAAGGGATATCTAAAACTCGGAAGCAGTTTGTTTTGTTTTGTTTTTTTCCTATCTTATTTTATAATGGAACGAAACGGCACATACTAAAGTCTCAGATTGTTTTAGTATGTTTTTAATACCCCAGGTTAACTTCTTTGTCTTCTTTGCTGCCCGTCTTCTTTTTCTTGACCTTAATCAGCTCGCTTCACTTGTTACTCATTCTTGTGTTCATTTATGCGACAAATCACCCAAGCGACGGTCGCAAAGAGATGATAATTTTATATTTCTTCATGACTGCCACGACCATCCGAGAACCACCCGACGTTCACTTCTAAAAAATGGCTTATAAGCCGTGACAATTTTTATCACGCGCTTAAACAGTGAACTTAAGTCCAAAAACTGAGACAACGTGGGCTGAAGAAGTAATGCTTTATAAGATTCGAAGAAGAAAGCAAGCAACTATTTTACATCATTTAGACCAGGAAACATCAGCACACGTAAATAAGGCAATGTAAAAGTTGTAATAGTTTACAGCACGGCACTGAAAAACATGGTTACAATGTGCAGCGCATACAAAGCCCTGAAGGTATGTTTGGCATACCACATCAGGTAAGTTGTCGAAACAAATGAACACCGCCCTTTCGATGCTGATCTTGTGAGACTTCGGCTCAAGAGCAGTCTCCAAATAAGCGACACCGTCGAAGTTGCTGAACTTGTGAACAGCCCAGTAGGAAGTTGGCATGTTCAGGGAGCCTAGTGTGTCACGATCGATGCCTTGTGGGAACACGGCAGGAGCTTCGCTGTTCACCACTGATGACGCTCAATTTCCCGAGCGAGCCCCGAACGCTTTGCAACGATGGGCTCTGGTTGACTTGCCTTCCGCTTCCTTTCCTCTCGTCCTGCGGGGGGGTCACCACTCAGGTCCTGGGGTACACTCGTCCACAAGGAATCCTCACTTCCTTTCCGCCGATTATGTGAACGATCGTCTCGAAGGATTAAGCGATCGGCTCGAAGTGCGGCGCGCAGACAGCGCTATTTTCTTCACGACGCTTGTCCGATCGTTGCAGATTCCTTTCCCAAAGGTCTCTCGTGGCACTTTCCTTTGGAACGCCAAAAAAGGACGCCGTTTTCACGCCTTTCACTCGGATGCAGCCCGTGTGGCAACCAGGTGCGCAGCAAGAGTTCTGTCGCCGTTTCACCGATGACATTTCGGCGCTACACTTACGCGTTCACCATCCGCAAAATCAGAACACAAGATTCAAAGCATATTACGATCGAACACACGGAACTATGAAATCGTGGTCCCGACACGCGCACCGCTCGAAGTGAAAAACACACGGAACTATACTCTGTTTCACCTTGTCTCGTACCGCAGGAAGGGCTACAAGCACGAGCTCCTTGCTCTAGGGCACATCTCGGCGGCACAAGCTCTCGTGAACCAAGTGCTGCTGCCGACGCTATGAGCTCGCGCTTCTAGCCTTCGCTGCGGTACAACATAAGGTGAAACGGAGTGTATAAAATCGTGGTACCGACACGTGCACCGCTCAAAGTAAAAAAAGAAAAAAAGGCGGGCTGCGCGATTTTTTCCGGATAACTCGACTACAGCGCCGCCACGAACTGTCAATACACGCGCCCTCACGAGCTCCCGTTGCCGAGCCGCTCTGATCCCAACACTACCCAAGTATTCTAGTACACTGTACCCAGGGATCCTGGGTCACGGTGTAAGATAATACTCTTCAGGTGAGGACAGCGCGCTCCTCGCGCAGTGCAGATAAATTTCGGCGGCGGCAGAGGACTCGTCGACCCGTGGGCACGGCAAAGATGGCTCGTGCCGCCTCATGCTGCACACGCGCAGAGCTCCAGCGAGGTTGTCGCTCGTGCAGAAAGACCACTTTTTTCGCTCTCACAGTTTCGCCGCTTGGCCGCCGGCGACACTGTCAAGCCTGGGTCACTAGAGTTCCTGTATAGACCTTTCCAAAAAAGAGCGTGTGGCCGGTGCCATCTTGAGCGTTCGCGCGTATGGCGCGTGCTTTCCTCGCTTTACGAAGCGACGAACACGCACGTGCTGGGCTGTGAAGATCGCACGCTCGACTGTGATTTTGTAAACATTGGAAAGGTCTATAGGCTCCTTACGGGAGCCAGAGTTGCGCGTTTGATTCCACGTGCCGCGTGCCGCCTTCGCCGCTATTCGCCGAGATCCGATCACGTGAGGAGCCGTATCAACTGTCGTGCAGCAAAGTAGACGTTGCACGCGCCCCGGCGTACGTTCCCCGGCTTTTGAGCGCCCCGCGCGCCTCGAACGCGCGGCGCTGCTATTCGCCGAATTCAGTCACGTGAGGAGCTGAATCCACATGCCATGCGTGAACGCGCAACTCTGGCTCCCGTAGGGAGCCTATACAGGAACTCTATGGTTCACATGCAGCGATTTTGGCCCTAGAGCGGCGCGATTTCTGCCGTCGCGGCGCTCGTGCCGCTCAACCGCTGGTGCTGGCCAGAACGCCGCAACGGCAGAAATCGCGCCGCTCTATAAATAGGGCCAAAACCGCTGCATGTGAAACACGCTTCAGCCGCGGGCACGGTGGCCGCGGAATAATGCAGCCTTTCGGATGCCCGTCGAACGAACACTATCTTAGAGCACTGCACGGGCCCGGGCTAGCCCGAAAGCCCGAGCCCGGCCCGGCCCGCGGGCCGGGCTCGGGCCGGGTTGCACGTATTTTCTCGGGCCCGGGCCGGGCTCGGGCTTGAACAAAAAAGTTTTCGGGCCGCGCCGGCCCGGGCCGGCCCGGGCCGTGCCTCGGCAGTCAGTTTTTTGTCGTAAATTCTAAATTGTTGATAGCAAAAAGTTTGCTCATTATCTTTTAGGTTCATTGAAAACAAGAAACGCGAAGTGAAAAGTCACTACAGTGTCGTTAGAAATAATAACAAAAAGGAGTCTTGCAGTTAGAAAGCCTCCAAGCGGATAAAATTAAACATATGGACTCCACCAGCAGCGTAGGATAGAGCGCGCAAGAAAACGAGGGCACTCCGGTCGGAGGGCACGAAATGATTGTCGGTTTTCTTTGCTTTTGAAACTAAAAAAGAAGAAAAAACGTGACCGACTTTTTACTTTCTGCGGGGGCCTTACTATGCCACCAAAGATAAGCTAACGTACTCTAGATAATTTTTTCGTTCATGCAGCCGTTTGAAGATGCATTAGGATGCAAGATAAGCTAACGTACCCTAGATACTTTTTTCGTTCATGCAGCCGTTTGAAGATGCCGTTTGAAGATGCATCCGGGTTCGAAATGAACAATAGAATCGACCTATGTCCTGCCGTGCTACCAACCGTCCAATCAAAAATGGGCGCCCGTGTCCGATATAATTTTATCGGGCCCGGGCCGGGCCCGGGCCATGTATCCACCGGGCCGGGTCGGGCCGGGCCTAGAAATTAAAAATTCTGTCGGGCTCGGGCCGGGCCCGGGCCGTGTCTCTACCGGGGCGGGTCGGGCCGGGCCTAGAAATTCCGGCCCGTGCAGTGCTCTACACTATCTGATTCCTCGCGCCGCGCGTTCAGCCCCGCCGTGTCCTCACCTAAAGAGTATATCTTAAGCCCGGTTCACACAGTTGCGTTTGACTGCGCTTGACTGCGTTGCGGCAGCGAGACACCAGGACATCCCTGCTGCTTATATCGCGTGCCAAGAAGATTCCTTGAATTGGATTCCACGCTTCATACGAAACACAGATGTGCCGGTGACTCGCTTTCGGTTCTCACCGCAACGCAGTCAAACGCACTCAAACGCAAGTGTCTGAACCGGCCTTTACACCGTGGCACGGGTTCAGTCCCCACCCCTGCCCGTTTCGATCTGGATGAGCATCGTACCGGCGTGCGGTCGTGTATCACTAATGCGTGATGCACGTTAAAGACCCCGGGCTAGCAGTCGTACTGCACTGGCCAAATTGCTTATCTACAGTGGGTAACAATGTCGCCATGTCCAGGCAGACTAAGGGCTCATTCACACTGGAAGCGGATCCGCGTTCGCAAAGCGGTTGCGAACGCGGTTGTATAAGGATTGAGTACATTTGCACGCGCATTTGATGACATCAAATGCGCGTGCAATTGTACTAGATCTTTATACAACCGCGTTCGCAACCGCTTCGCGAACGCGGATCCGCTTCCAGTGTGAACGGGGGGTAACCTCCTGCTGTTTAAACAACTAACGACCAATTTTACTTTTTGACTATGTTTGACTGCGTTAGTGCAACTTCTCTCAAGCTGCACGAGAAAGAAAATTTTTTCCTTCGGGGGTTAAATTTTCGGTGAAGTAGGAAGCAAAAAAGAAAACAGAATATTTCCCTCAAGTGTGGTTCGTAGTAGAAGAGGAGGAAAAAAAAAATCAGTTGTTAGTCCCACGGTGTGTATGGTCTTTTCATTATGTGCATGTTTATTCTAGTTCAGCTGGCCTTGCCTGAAGTAGTTGCTTTAAAATAAAGTATACCTCTCTTTCTCTCTCTCTCTCTCTCTCTCTACCTTAAGTATGAACGAACTAGCTCAACTTAAGCCTGTTACCGTTGCTTGCTTGGCTTTTCGCTCAGCCAAATCGCTTATATGGGGTGCACTCAAATGAATATAGAATATGAAAATAGAATATAAACAGCGACGCTGGTGAGCCTTCTGCAGAAGGCTCACCAGCGTCGCTGTTTATATTCTATTTTCTTGTTATTACTTTTTTTCTGGAATCCTCAGCATTTCTATTTGGCTCAGCCCTTTGAAATAGTAATGCGCGTTCAAGTGTCGAGCTGCAGCACTATAAATGCATTTTTTTTTACAGCGGTGCAATAAAACGGTGTGTCCCATAGCAAAGTCATCTTGCGCAAGCTTTCTTGAAGATATTTTATCTTTATCTCCGTTGTTTTTGTTGCCTTTTCTCAGACCACAGAGGGGTGTCTGTCTCAATGGCTTCGTTTTCTACTCGAACCCGCTATCGGCGAGCATTGTTTAGTTGGGTTCCCTTTCCCGATTCGGATATGACGATACCGGATACAGTCTGGCAGACAAGCTGCCCGACCTCTTGAAGCTCGGGCAAAAATTGTGCCGGTAAATTGCCGGCACACGCCTGAGAAGCGCCCCCCGAACGGCGCGAACTCGCCAGCCTTTGACCACGCGAACGCCCTTGCCGGAGATATGGCAAAATATTTTGCCGGGAAATGACCACCCATGGGATTCTGGTAAGATGGAGATAGTTCTTCGGGAATCCAAACAAAATATATTAAAACTTGTTTACCCACATCTCACAGTCCAAATATATGTTGCTGATTCCTACAGCGTGCCTATTGTATCATAAAATAATCGAGGAAGAGGTTAACAAAGTTCACGCGCGACCCAGGAAAACAGAAACGCCAGTTGCCGGCGCTTTTTGTTCGGGTGGAGAGGGTCACGTGGTACGCCGCTGGCGCGGTTTTGGTTGCCTGTGCCGCCGGCGTGGGCTCGCCGGCGATTGACCACCCGAATTCGCCATTAGCTTGTGTTCCAGCATAGGGGGGATCGGTGGCCGAGTGGGCTAGCGCACACCAGCTCGGAGCACGTGGAGCGAAAGCTCGCGCTGCAGAACCCAGGGATCCTGGGTTCAATCCCCACCCCTGCCCGTTTCGATCTGGATGAGCATCGTACTAGAGTGCCTCGATGTGAAGGCACCCTACATCGTACCGGCGTGCGGTCGTGTATCACTACTGCGTGGTGCACGCACTGATCTCTATTGTAGTAGGCTGGATCGCGGACCGCGGCGTCGGCAGCTGGGGCCGAGTGTCGCCACCGGCGGCCATTGATTCACACCAGCCAATGCATGGGACTCTATGGGAAGAACGAGAAAAAGTGACGTTTCCCCCGTTTCTAAGTTGTTGTTGGCACTGAAACGTTTTGGATGCTTTTCGATAAGCCCGTCAAATAGCTTGCGTACAAACTTTAAAACTGACAGCCCTCGCAGTTCTTATTAATAAATATTTTGTGGTCGAGAGTGACTCCGCTGTAGTGCAGCTTAATGAGGCGAGAGTTACCTAGAGTGACCACGGAGTCGGTGGAGGTTTCGTTAAGTTGGGTTTAGCAGACGACAAGCTCGAAGGCTCTGCTACGCGGAATTCGCTCACGCCCGGAAAGCCGCTGTCGAGATGGAACTTCTTTGTCATTCATCAACTTCTGGGCTTCCCTAAGGACGGTCTTATTGACGGCAAGTTTCTTTGTTTACTCCACTACGAGAGCAAGCTTGCCAGCTCAGCCGTGGGTGCTCCGGTACGTTTGATTTTTTTAATCGGCGACCGGACGTTTGACAAATACCGATTCGATCTCCAAACACCTGTCATAAGGGTCGCAGCGCACCATAAAACACCCGCCTCCGAGCACAGCGTACATGCTTCAATATGCTTACTTTTTTGCGTTTCTCCCATAGACTTGCGTGTATTGCCTGGTCTCAAGCAATGGCCGCCGGTGGCGACACCGACGGGCTCCCGATCCGCGATCCAGCCTACTAGAATAGAGATCAGTGGGTGCACGTTAAAGACCCCAGGCTAGCAGTTGTACGGCACTGGCTAAATTGCTCATCTACAGCGAGTGACTCGTCGCAACTTTAAATGGCTGACCAACTACACGCAGTATAAATATCCCCCCAACCACAATTATTATTGTTCCAGCATAGATAGACTATATGCCGCCAATGTTGATTATAGCCACACGCTGGGGTTGGCAAAGCACAGGACACGCGCTGAGTCCCAGACATTGTTATGGCTCGACTATTGTCGTCGTTGCAGCGATTGGACACGGGCCACTACCCGAATGCTTCTCGAGCTAGTAATTATCACGAGCCCAAATTGAGAGCCCCCGCAATGCTCGGATCCAATCAATGAACAGCATTCAAATATCGTCATATGGGTGTACTGCGATCCCCACTTTACGTCATCAAATTTTGCAAAGGAGAGATTGAATGAAAATGATCGCTTTTGTCTCTGAAATTATACACCGCAACAAAGGAGTTTCTTGGCCAGTGGCGTTGCGTGCGAGTAACCTTAAGTCCCACTAGTGCCAGTAAGCTCGTATAAAGTGAAAAACATTCCATTTGAATATCGTTGCACCGCCCCTTTAAAGATCGCACTTTGCTAAAAAAAAATCCCTTTGGTCTACTTTTCTAGAAACCACTCGGGAGCCATCGACTCTCAGAGTGTCGTGAGTGTGTGAAACATCCTCAGTGACATGTGGCAAACTAGTTTATTTTTTTTTTTTTACATTTCAACCGCCTTTGTTGTAGGTTCATGGTCGCAGTCTTATTCGGCTCTCCGTACAAGCCACCGCGAAAAGTGTCGTATTGATGCCCCGTTCTGCTATTCTAATTCGCCGTAAAAATTGTTGCCTGCAACCACCGGTGGTTCCAAGTGAATTGATTTCGGCGCTAAAGCAATCGCTTGTTAAGCCTCGTTAAATACAACACGCATGGTTTAGCGTTGTCAAGAACTGTGTTCTCATAAAGTAGTGTATCTCTTTTTGTTTACCTTAAAATCACGAATGAACTGCAGCCCACAGTATATTAATAATTAAAAAAATGTGAGGTGGGCGATCTTTCGGGATTTAATGTATACTTGAAGCTGCACGCTAAAAAACAAGTCTCTGAATTTACTTTCCTGTCGAACACATAGAAAGCCAATCACGACGAACAGATAAAAAATATTCCAGCGAATCACGAAGTTCGTTAACATTAATTAAATCTGAAAAAGAAAAACGACGTGCGCAGGAACAAAGTGCAAGTAAAAGAGTATGCTCATCGCCCTAGCGCTAATTTTATTTTGTTTTTGTCTACTCGCACTGTGAGCTTCATCATACACTAGAATCCCATCATTCGGCGTAGCTGGCTGCCTCGATGATCTGAAGAAAAGTGAACTCGCAGACCTCATTTGATGTGTATACACCCCTTCCATCGCCTATCATCCAAGCGGAAAGTTTGGAATAACTAGGCTCGGACGCATGCGCGACGTCTGATATTGAGCAGAATAGAGCTATTGCGCATGCTCAGAACGCGTTCCACAGCCCAGTAGATAAAAGATAACAGCGCGCAGAAGGGGAATATTACAATCGCCTAGAGTGATATTTTTCGTTTATCTTCGACTCGCAGCCACGTGTTGACAAATCCAATATAAGGAATGAAAACAAAACAAAAATGAGCCATTCCAGTCTGTGAAAGTGGATGACCAGCGAAGCTGTTTAGCACACGACACAGACCCGCCCCGACGAGCCGGAGGAAACTAGACACGTGGGACGGGATCGCCACCCGGCGGAAAGTAGACACACACGACGGAACCACCACCCCGGGAGAGCGGAAGGAAAGAAAACTAGGCACGCAAGCGCTTGGAACGACGACAAAGAGAGGGCGGTGCGAGCGCAGACATGGCCGACGCAGGTCGCACAGCGGCAAATGTTAGCGAAACCTTTATTATCTACCTGAGAGTCTACTGATCTTAAAAATGGTGCCTATTGATAACTAATCTAGTGAATAGACTTATTACTAAATTACCCAAGTATCACGGAGAATGCAGGGAATGGTGTTCCACACGCAGCACGTGCCAGCGTCTGCAGCAGCATAGCCTCATCTATACTGACAAAGCCTGGCAGGTCGCCACGAGACGCGGCCGCCGAAAGTAAAAAGGCAGAGCGGCAGACAACGGATGAGAGGAGAGTCATATAACGGGCACCCCGCTGCGGCGAGACGCCGAAATACACTTCTCCTGAGCAATGGAATGTCCGCTCGTGCTCCTCGCGTCCCTCGCACTACCGCTTCGTTTCTCGTCGTGTTTGAAAATAATGTTTCGTGTCCTCGCCACTGCAAATGCTGTGCGCTGAATACCAGAAATGTTCTGTGCTATAATACTCTAAAAAAATCCCGTGCGTCTGCTTTCCCGCAGAACACTCGGAGAGCCAATCGCCGTAACTTAAGGAGGCAGCTCAGCGAATGACGATGCCGAAACATATGTTCAGACTAAAAAACGCAGACATACTGAGTTGTGACATTAAGCAATGCAAAACGTCACGCTCGCATTGCAATGTCACAACTCAGTCTGCGTTTTTTACTCTAAACATATGTTTCGGCATCGTCACTCGCTGAGCTGCCTCCGTAAGTTGCGGTGATTGGCTCTCCGAGTGTTGCGCGGGAAAGTAGACGCACGGGCTTTTTTTTAGAGTGCAGTTCCTCGCGCTTCAAATCTGCTACCGTGCACTCTATGGCTCCGTCGTCGAACTGCCAGGCGTTGTGAGTATTAGCGTCGAGATTTTTCGGTGGCGCCCTCGTTTGGTTACCTTTCGTGACATCATTACCTTGTGAACAACAAGTTCAATGGTATTTCTAATGGGCATGGTGGAAGCCTGAAATCATAGAGCTCTCAAAGCAGCACTGCCAACACCGTCAAAATTGATGTTCTTACATTCCTCTTATTTCCGTCGGTGAGATATCCTTTGCTGACGTCATAGTCACCATTCGGCCAATTGGGATGGGCCGACCACAGCGACGCTTTCGATCGCTCACGTCGCCAATAGAGGAAGATATATGGCAGCAGTAAATATTTTTTTTATTTTTTATTGTCTGCAGCAGTAACTGTTCTAAAGCCAAAGCCTAAAACTTATGGCATCTTGCACGCGGGTTCGTCAACGCTTTATTTTGGTTATTTACTTCGAATATTTTATGCGGGGAAGGCATGCGCGTGCGGCGCGTGCGGCGGTGCGAGCGTAGAGTTTTTGGTCACGCACACGGAGAATCTACGGAACCCTAGCCGTAAACAGCTTCGCTGTAGAAACCAAGGCATTTTAATTTGTAACAGCAAGGCATTACTAGAGTGCCTCAATGTCCTTCTGTTTAGGGTGATGCCAGAGCCGTTTATTGAGAGAGTTTGGCCATACATTGGTTTGAATAGGCGAGCATCTCGGGCCAACCACAGGCCGCGAAACAGCCCCTAGCGGTGGTCGCGTGCTCTAAATTTGTGCCACGACTATACTTCTTTTCACCTTATGTGCGAGCGAAGGCAAAACTGGAAGCGCGAGCACGGAAGCTTCGTGCGTTCAGGCTTTGCTCGAGCGCGCGAGCTGGGGAGAAATGCAAAAAGCGCTGGTCTCGCGCTTCTAGCTTTGGCTTCGCTCGCAGGTAAAGTGAAACGAAGTATAATTTGAGCCGTGCCGAGCGGAACTCCGCGTCTCAAGACGCTCGCGCACCCCACCCTTTGCACTGCTTTCTTTCAGCCAGTCTCAGGACGCTGTTCTAGCAGTGCAGACAAAGGCATGGGCACGAGCGCGTGGCTTTGGAAAGTGCCTCCTATGCACGAGGTCTCGTACAAACAATAGCGTTTCGCTGAGCTAGGCTCACGCGCCTGTGCCTTTGTCTTCACTGTCGACATTTGTGAGATGAGTAGAGGTCTCTTGATTGGTCGACGCTGTGTCACAAATTTAGTTTACGCTCTAAGCGTGGGGGGAATATTCGGCGCTGGCGGCGGCCTTTGCTCCGCCTATTGTCCAAACTCTCCTAATATACGGCTCTGGGTGATGCTAGGGTGCCTCAATGTCCTTCTGTTAAGGCGGCGGTCCCACGGCAGCCATCTTGAACAAGCCATTAGTTCAACCACGAGATGGCGGCACTCATCCGTGTGGCCAGAAAACAAGCTGGTGGCAGTGATGTTCCTCCTCTGCTCTTAATTTCCTCCTTTCTGCTGCTCGCCCGTGCACGTTCAGCGCTCAGCGCGTGCTCCCGCTGACACAAATGCCAGCAAACGTGCCAGTGGTGGTAGCAGTGCCCTATTCGCACAGAAGCGGAGCCCAGCTAGCTCATCGACCCGATCGAGAGTGCCGAGCTGGGCAAAAATTGTTCTTTGATACTGTCTTTGTTCCGCGCTGCAGGGTTGGCAAAGCGATTACGTTAGAGGCTCACAAGCCAGTAGCTATCGTTTTAACCATTCAAGAATTAAAACATAGTCAATCAATCAGTGAAGAATGTTATCAAACGTTAAAGAACATATATAAGACATGCCTTGTCAGCATTACGTTAATGAAAGATCTTTTGCACGACAAAAACGTTTAAATTCATTTTCGCTGTAAGTCAGAGCGCAGCCGACATAACAGGTCAATGAGGCCAATCAAGCAGAACCAAAAAACACTATGTCACGGAGCTCAACATCCATAGTGCGTTTGTTGTCACCGGTCAAAGCAATCAAGCGCAAACCATGCACTATAACCTTGCGCTTTTAGTATGCGTGTTTGTGCTTGTGTATCTTATAGTCTTTGATTGTATTTTGATCTATAATAAAACAAGCAATAGAAGACTTTTTTTTTTTCAAGACTGGTGTTCAGAAGGGCGCTTTATATAACTCATCATTTTGATGGTAGTTTGATTAAACTTGAATACCAATTATCTGACCTTATAAATAACCACCCTAATATTGTTGAAATAGTACGCCGAGGTCGAAGACTCTGCATGTTCAAGAAAAGAGTAAAAGTGTATTTTGTAGCCCAAGTGGCTTAATTTTTGTTAGGCGAGTGGGTGGCAGATTTCAAAGTGCATTTTATGGTGCTTTTGATATTTTTGCATTATTATTTAGGTCTATTTATAATTTGATGTTGAAAAAAAATATACCAACGTCTTACATGTATCTTTATCTATATATATTTTCTGTTGGATTGCAACATATATGAAGAATTTTACAGTAACGCTGACATTGTATGTTAATTAATGTGATATCAATGATGTCGATGGGAATGATTTCCATTTGAAACGTTTGATGACGCTGATATTAATTATGATAACTACGATGTTTAGCTGATGTCAATTTTATTATTTTATGCATAATTGATTCTTATACTGACACTGGTCCTGTACACCGTTGAATGCTGTAAAAAGGGGCTGATGGCCTGGTCAGAAGACTTTTAATGCGAGAAAAGTATTTGCCCCACCACGCGAAAATCCGGACGGCGGCGGCGGTAGCGGCATGATTAAGCGATGGTACCAAAAATGGCCGACGGCGCAAAGGGTAAAAATACGTTGGAAATGCTCGGATTGACGTCACAATTTTCACGAAGGTTTCTATAAACAAAGTAAATGAATGACTTTCGAAAGAAAATTTAGTACATTTCGGTCTGGATGGAATCGAATCCGGGCCTCCGGGGTGCGAGACGGGCACGCTTCCCCGACTCCACGGCGGCTCCAAGGTCCTGTGGCTGACTAAGGTGTGCCTAGTGCGTGCGTCATTGCACACGTCACGTCGCAACCATCTGGCTGACTAAAGGGTGTCCAAGTGCGTGCGCCATTGGGCACGTGACGGTGCAGCCAATGGGGAGAAGGTGACGTCACGTCATGAGTGTATAACATGAGCGCGCTGTTTCCCGCACGTCACACACCGAATCAGCAAAAATAACGAAAGTCGAAAAAATAAATCGAAAACTTTTCACCAAAAGGACTGCAATGCTTTCATATTTCCACACGTAAGCAATCAAAAGTGTCTGTGCGGAATTTTCTTTTGTATTCTTCTGCCGCAGCCCCTCAGACACATGTATGTCTGGAAATAAGGATCATTATTATTATTATTAACTCACGCACACTTGCTGTCGTAATATTTATTTTTATTTTTACAACACGTTCACGGGAGAACCGCCAAGCGGTCTGGACATCCTAGTGTCACTAAATAAGCTACGCTTAATAAGCTACACTAAATGAGCGCAGCTCATTTAGTGGCTTTAGACCATCCAAAGTTCAGTGTGTCTTCACGTTCCTATAGCCGTCTGCACGTTCACGTTCAAATGGAAAAACACCGTAGACCGTTTTCTGTTTTCAAATGACAACGTACCGAAGCAGGCACGTAGCCAGGGGAGGGGGGGGGGGGGGGGGGGGCATGGGGCCCGGCCTTCCCCCGAAATCTTCCATTTTGCTGAGACCTCCTCTCCCCCCTCCCCCTCATACAGCATTTTGTCATGGGCGGCCCCCCCCCCCCCCCCCTCAAAACAAAATCCTGGCTACGTGCCTGAACCGAAGACCACATGAATGACAACTCAGCCATTTTTCCGCCCAATCGTTTTTTATGCATTTTGAAGTGCGCGCAATCCGGTGTCACTCAGCTCGAGCCCGTAGCTTTGGCTAGTGCATAGACGCCATTTTACCGCCCAAGTCACGCACCGAGTGCGCGAGAGCGCCACGCGCTGACAGATTCAGAGCAACAATGGATGTCTTCACCCTGAAACAGACAGACATGTAGGCAATCTAGGCTAGAGTGAACATTGAACATTGGTTTTATTTGTCACGTAAGTTTCACAAAAACACATTAACGAGCCGGGTGAAGCCTCAGGGGTTGTGAACAGGCATGCTCTCTTACGGCCATTGCACCGGGAGTAGTTGCTCCCTGCGGCGGCAGCTTGGGGGGGGGTCGCTGTAACCCTACCGCTCCTACAGTGCTTTAATTCCTTCTGAGAGGCACGTCCTCCTCACCGTGTTGTCCTCTTTGCTCGGGGGTTGAGTTGGATAAGTTTCTAGAGTACTTGGACCTACAGGTCGTGAGGCCAGCTGCCTTCAGGGACTTATGCGGAACACGTCTTTCTCTTCGTCTCCTTAAGAAACAAGTTTGTATAGACAAGAATTTAATTATTGTAAGCCGAAACGTATTTCAATCGGCTCAGCTACAGTTATTTCAAGTAAGTATAATAGCACACATTTTCAATCGCATTGGTCGGGGAACAGTTGTTCAGGATGGCTCAGGCGGCGTTGGGCATGGTTGTGTGGTCGCACCCCTACGCGGCTAAAGAAGTTCCATTGCTCCTCGGCGAGAGTGAAGGCCACAAGGAAACCGCTCTCTAGCCCGGTCATGGAAGAACATAGCAGGGCAGCACTGAGCATCTCGCTTGATTTTATTTCGCAACACTCATTGCGGGGACTCAGAAAAACGAAAGAGAAGCGCGAGGAAACTTACGAGTTGTGATCCTGGACCGGCTTGCTAGAACAGCGTCTCAGCTGAGACTGAGTGAAAGAAAGCACCGCAAAGGGTTGGCCGCACGACTGTCTTGAGACGCGGCTTGAGTCCCGCTCAGCTCGAGCGCTGGTTTTGGCATTGCTTTCTTTCCCAAAGTCTCAGCTGAGACGCTGTTTCTAGCAAGTCTGACCTGGCTGCTTATAATTAGTTGCAAAGGACAAGAGTCGTGGTTGGGGTAAACGCAAAGTGGAAGCCTGGAGTCGTTGCATTATTAAACTAACACCATGAAAGTTGATCGTCTGACATTGTTCTTATTTGAAAAAATGAAATAAAAATTAATCCAAAGAAAGACATATGCAACGCTTTTGATAGGGCACTGCATGGAAAGGGGGTTTATTAGACCCTTTTCCTGAGGCTCAGATTTGAACCACGATGACTGGCTGTTTGTTGCCTTACCATGAGGACCAGTCACTGCGGTTTGCACATAACACTCTCCGTAAGTTTTCTACAAGTAGAGTAACGTTAAAACTGAAAATCTAAAATTCCTGCACGATGGCGAACAAAACAGAACCACAGCGGTTGGAAAGCTGGAACCTTAAAAAAAAAAAAAAATGTCGGGTAAAAATCATGGAGTGAAGGAAAAGAAATTCCCCTTTGTCGTCACCATCATATGGAGCTCAATACTCGCACCGTTCGTGGTGTCGGAACATGGCAGGGAGCATTGAATAGCTTATTTATAGGCACTAGATGTTTTCGAGAACTTGCTCGTGACCCTTGTTTTTTTCTTCTTTTTCTTGCAAGATTATTTACTCATTGCAAGAACGAGGAAGTAGCGCGAGGAAATATTTCAGAAAAGAATCCTCTGCATCAGGAACAGAATCCCCCCAGCGCCACTTTTCCTGAACTTCTCAACCTCGAATTTCAGCCACCTTTCAAAAGATGGCGCAAGTGCGCGTCGTCTGCTACAACATAGGTTATTTTTATTATTTAGGACAATTAGTATGCTTAAAAAAAATTACAATCATTAAAAATGAGTTTAATTAGAACGAGAAAAGCACTAAATAAAGAATCGTTGCTTAAATAGCTGCCCTCTTCTTTGAAACCGGTTTCTTGCGTAAAGAGTCGAGCTTCAAAATAGTCCCATGATTTAAACATATTTTAAACAAATCTGAATATGAATACGAAAAAATCACGCTTCTATTGAACCAGCTCAGTTCCTCTAGCATACAATTAAAAAAAAAGTAGGTCAGATGCCAGAACGCTGCTGAGAAAACCAAGAACGCGTTAAGGGAATTCTTAGAAATGTTACCATAATCAAGTTGTGTTTACAAGAAAACGGCTGGCGTTGCCCTTCTAATATTTTGTACTCTGAATTCCTATGTTAACCACAAACATGCCCTTAAATGCCGTTGCTGCGTTATGATGTGAAACTCAGTTACGAGACTTCAAAATCACGTAAAAAAGGCTCTTTTTGAATAAATATTGAAAAATGTGAGCCTGCTAATTAGCAAAAACACGTATGCACGGAACTAGACGAGTCTTCTTCTATTCAATAAAAAAATAAGAACGCGTCTTGGATGCATTGCAAGTCTAGAAACTTGGAATGCATAGAGGTATGTCTTTGAAAAAATCAAAACTTGCACTTTTTGTTTTCTTATTGTGCGTTAAGTTTTGAAAAATGCGTATCATATTTGCACTAAAAGAGTGATGATGAATTGGCTATTTATTTGCAAAAAGAACGAAATACGTAACACGCGCACCGACGCGACATTTGCACGGCAAACAGGAGCGTTAGCAGAGCTGCCACCGGTATCATAGTTGGGGCCGTGGGACCGCCGCCTTAAGGGTGATGCCACCCTTTGTAGTACCCGATGCCGACAGCACGCGCTCACGGGGAAAATACAAAGAAATCGACGAAAACAAAATGTCGCCATAGCACAGTCAGCGCCACAAGCGCGTGCAGGGACAAGCTCTTGCACGCGCTTCTGAACAAAAAAGAAAGATAAAAGTGTGGGACAAAATGGCGAGATGTCTCCACCCTAAGCAAAGCGCACATGAAGGCACCCTAGGTGATGCCATCGTTTGTAGTACCCGATGCCGACAGCACGCGCTCACGGGGAAAATACAAAGAAATAGCAGGAAACAAAATGTCGCCGTAGCACCGTTAGCGCCACGAGCGCGTGCAAGGACACGCTCTTTCACGCGCTTCGGAACAAAAAAAAATAAAAATAAGCGTTCGAAACAAAAGGGCCAGATGTCATCACCCCAAGCAAAGCGGAGAAAGAAGAAGCTACCGACGAGTTCGGACGCGTTTTCTTGAGCTCCCGCTATTAGGCCTAGTACCTAATACCGATGACCTCGAATACCCCACCGACTTCCAGCTTCTCACCCGCCGCGGCCTTATCCGTGGACGGGAACCTTGAGGAGATGGACACGCGCCCAGCAAGCCAGGGAAGTCCTGCCGCCGCCGCGACGGATCAGCTTCCCACTTCGCTGATCGCACCCGCAACACGCACCGTGGAGGAGAAACCTTTTCTTGGTGAATCTTCCACAACTACCAATAACGTAGATTCGGCGGAAAGCGCGCTGAAGGCTCTATTTGCGGCGATTCCGAGAGAACGCCTCATTGACATCTTTAAGAACTTTCTCGAAGGGTCCAGTCCAAGCAAACCCAGCAAGGGCAAGAAGAAAAAATCGGACAAGACAAACCCGCCGACGGCGAATTTATTGCCGAACTCTACAAGCGTTGCTGAGTCCGAAGCAACAACGCCAGCCCAAGGAACGCCGAGCACAGCGGCAAGTCGGCGCCAAGACGCCGATACAACTGCGCTCATGACATTTACAGCTGGCTGTGCGCAAGATGGCGCTGCCGCAACCGAGCGGCAAGGTCCATTGTCCTCAGACAACGAAAAATGGACACCAGTCACCTACAAGAAAAGAAAGCGGGTACGAGTAGACCCCTCACTCCAAGCCCACGGAACGGTACGACCCCGACAGCGCCTGTTCGAGTACAAGGTTCGCCCTACGAACTCTCAAGTCTCGATAAAGCCTTACCTTCAACAGCTCAAGACGCAATGCACCATGCTGCGCACTACAGCATCGTTCTCGATGCACCTCATCGAGCAAGCCAACACCATTTCGGTCCGTACGGACACGGAGGAGCTGGCAAAAACGCTAAGTGAGATTACAGAAATCAAAGTGCAGGGACGCGAAGCACTTCCCGTACAAGTCTTCCGCACGTTTGGCACTTCATACACCAAAGGTATCATCTATGATATCTACCCTAAAGAGCAGGACCCGCGCGACGAAGTCCTCAACCGCGAACTCGAATCGGAGAAGATCGACATCGTGGCCGCCCGTCGGCTAGGCAAGTCGAACAGGGCTGTCATCACGTTCGACGGAGAGAGACTACCGAGGTCGATCTTCTACGGCAAGCGCTACATGAGGGTATTCCCACACAAGCCAAAGGCTGTTACGTGCCGTAACTGCCACAGGCTGGGCCACAAACCTGACATCTGCCCGAATCAGGCGGTGTGTCCGATCTGTGGAGCTTCTCACCTAGCCGACACTGATCCCGCCAAGGGACCAGGATGTCCGGACTCTACTCCCTACTGCCAGGGGTGCAAGAAGAAAGGCCACCTGGGTACCGATCGCAAATGCCCAACATGGTCGGCAACGAACAAACGGATGCGGGAGGACATCCAGAAATTGAAAAAACAACACCGACTCCAACAGCCGTCGGAGAACACAGAAAGAGTAAAAAAAACTACGACAACACAGAGCGGCACTTTATGGGCTGACAAGGTGAAGCAGAACATCAATGCACCCCCACCCGCCCCCACTGCAGGGTCAGAAACACAAGAGCTTCGCAACATGTGCAGCTACCTCAAAGCTGAACTCGACAGGCTTAAAGCCACAGTCCAGTCCCAACAAGAGGAAATCAAGCAATACAGGGAAACTGCTAACCGGCAAAAGGCGCTAGCAGCCCAAATCCTCAACGAAAAATGATCAGAGTTCTCCAGTGGAACTGTCAGGGGCTCCGCAAACGGGCAGCGGAACTCCGAGTACGCCTTCTGGATAAGCCTGACGAACGCCCGGACATACTGTTACTTCAGGAAACGAACACCACAGCCGTCAATCTTTATGGATACCTGGTATACTCCAGTCCCTCCATAACCACCAAACGCCCTGGAGAAACGAATTCACCTCCAGGGAAGGCTCTTGTCTACGTGAGGGACGACTGGCCTCAGCACCAAGTCGACCTCACCCCGTACTCCAACGACGGGCAGGAAATTGTGGCGGTGCGGATCCAGGTCCAGCAGCACCACATCGTCCTAGCATCTATCTACTACAGACCGCTCAAGTCCGCGACACAGCAAAGAACCAACCTATGGATCTCCCATATTCACGATCTCTACCCCAAAGAACAAAAGCTCTACGGAGGAGACTTTAATCTCCACCACCCTATGTGGGGATACAACCATGAATCTCCGGGAGCGAAAGACTTAGTGGGTGAGATGCATACCTTCCGCCTAAACCTGGTCAACAAGAAAGGAGTCAAAACAAGACTAGGAGGTTCCGGGCAGTCGGATACCACACCCGACCTCACCTGGACCACGAACCCATACATTCAACACCACAAGTGGAAATGCCTACCGGATACGTGGGGTAGCGACCACTTTCCCATCCGCTTCGAATTCTCGCCGACGAGACGGGTAAAGGACAAGGTTAAAAAACGCACAGCCAACATCGTACACTGGGACAAATTTAGGGAAGCCCTTAACAGCGAGGAACTCGAAGACGCTGACTTTGAATCACGCCTCCACAACGCCGTGAGGACTGCAACCATCAAAAAGGACATTGATGAAGATACTCCAACACCCGATCTCCACCTCCTCAAGCTGTGGGCCAAGCGACTGCAAAAGATACAAAAGTACCGTAAAGGGCCCAAAAGCACCGAAGCCAGATGCAACATCACCAGGGCTACGGTTGAAGCGAAGGTCTACGCACAAAAACTCGACGAACACCGCTGGCTCGAATACAGCGCATCGCTCTCCGAGAAAACGTCGATATCGAAACTGTGGGCCACGAATCGCGCGCTTCTTGGAAAGAAGAAATGCAAAGGGGCAACACTCACACTTGCCCTTAAGCTCAACAAGACTGAGAAACAACTCGCCGGAATGGCAGGGGACCTCTTTTTTCCCCAGCCCGACTTGACGAATTGTCCTTCGCCATACCACCACGAAGTCCTGGCTCCGGATTACGGCATGGACCGGCCCTTCACGCGGGGCGAGCTCGAAAGCGCTCTTCAACGCGGAAAAACCCACACAGCCCCCGGACCCGACAAGATCAACATGACAATGCTGAGAAACCTTCCAGATCTTACCAAATCCGAGCTTCTAGAGTGGATTAATGAGATCTGGGAGACTGGCAAGCTTCCCAAAAGCTGGAAACACTCCCTCGTCATCCCAATCCCCAAGCCGGGCAAGGACAAAGGTACCCTCACAAACTACAGACCGATCTCCCTTACGTCTTGTACCTGCAAGATAATGGAGCGCATGGTACTTTCAAGAATAGAATGGTTTCTCGAATCCAACAACTCTTTCCACCCGGCCCAGACGGGGTTTCGACCCGGCGTCGGCACCCAAGAAAGCCTGGCTCTGATATCGGCGGATATTATCCGCAACATCAACCCTGACCGCTCCACGATCAGAACAATCATCACAGTTGACGTCAAAAAGGCTTTCGATTCTGTTCCACACTCAACAATCATAGAAGAATCTCAGCGCCTTGGCATCACTGGGAGATCCTTAAACTTTATCAAGACTTTCCTCGAAGGCAGAACCTTTTCGGTCCGCTGCGGAGCCAACTGCAGTGAACCCAAGGCCAACCTCGTAGGTGTCCCGCAAGGCTCTGTCATCTCACCGATGCTTTTCAACATCGTGATGGCGGCCCTACCCTTCGAACTCGAAAAAATTAACAAGCTAGGGTTTACGATGTACGCCGACGACGTATCGATCTGGACCAAGAGCGAAGACATCGAGAGGCAACAAGCCACACTCCAAGCCGGCCTAGACATGATCGAAGCCCACCTTCACAAGGTAGGCCTCCAAGCCTCCCCAGACAAGACAAACTATGTCACCATAGCACCCAAACGACAACGAGTAATGAAGATTGGCGACCAGCTCCATCTCGTGCTCGCAGGAAAGCGAATCCAGCCCTCTACGTCTGTCAAGATCCTGGGAATTACCGTGGAGGAGACAGGCAAAGGGGACATATGGCTTCAAGACACGCTGAAGTACTGCAACTCTGCCCTCAATGCCATCAGAAGAATCTGTAACGCCAAGGGCGGTGCAACGGACGAGATCGCCAGAAGGATGGTAAAGGCCATGGTAGTCTCTCGAGTCTGCTACGGAGCCCGACACTACTGGCTCACCAAGGCACAATGGCGAAAACTTGAGTCCTTGAACAACCAAGCTATGAGGATCATCACGGGCCTCCCTCGGTTCACCCCGCTCGGGAAACTAAAGGAGCACGCACAGATCAATTCACTTCATGACACCGTCGTTGCTCGCACGGTTGCACACGGCGAACGTCTTAAGCACTCTAAGCAAGGACGGGAAATCCTGAAACTTCTATGGCGCGCAACAGAAGGCCTCCCCGACCTTCCCGAGCACCTCCCTCCTTGGGAGGATCACATGAACATTGCCGAAAACAAGCCGACTGCTCGAAAAGGCGACTCCCAACAGCAAGCACGAATCGCAAAAGCGCACTCCAAAATGGTTCAGACATGGACCAACCCCACTGACATCATGGCCGCATATACCGACACCGCCGCAGAAGACTCCCCGGTTCCGCTGAAGACCGCGGCAGTCTATTTTCCAGCTCTCGGCGCCTCGGCCGCGAACGCACTTCCAATGCGCACCTCCATCAAAGGGGGTGAACTTGCGGCGATTCACCTCACCCTCGAAACAGTCCTCAAGTCACAACACCCGCTACCTCGCGAACTACGAGTGTTCTCGGACTCGCAGGAAGCAATTAAAGAATGCCGGAAAGCAAGAAGCCCGAGCCGCATAGTTCGGGAAATCAAGAAGCTCGCCTCCCGACTCCTGCAGAAAGGAACGACCACCAAAATCTCCTGGGTCCTTGCGCATGCAGGCATCGAGGGCAATGAAGAGGCTCATCAGCTAGCTCGCGCGTCCCTTTCCTTTCTCCGCGAAGCTGCTGACGTCCCTCCACCTATACACGACCATGGCTATGCCCCCGCCTGTGATCAGGACACGGCTGGCCAAACAGATCAAGGATACGACCCGGATGAAGAACGGGCCCAGATTAAAGAGCACTACCGGACCACACTGTGGGAGAAACTTCCTCCGAACGCAGATCCCCTTCCCCAGGGTTTCGGCAGACGAGCCAGCGTTCTCCTCACGAAAATACGCACGGACACCACCTGCACGCCCGCCCGCATCGCATCATGGAGCAAAGGAACCAGGTCTGGAACCTGTTCAAGGTGCACCATGGGCAAGAAGGCCGACACTCACCACATCCTATGGGAGTGCCCCAAAACAAAAGAAGCCAGGACAAAGCACCGACCCCCAGACATTAGCTCCCTGGAGGGATGGACCCACCCGCCTGGATCCCAGGACAACCAAAGGAGAATCCTGAACGGCCTCCTAGATTTTATCTATGAGGCCAAGTTGGACATCTTCATGTAATCCCTTCCCTTTTAGTTCGTGCCAGCGTCCAGACCGCGTAGTTACCGACGCCCTCCCTCTCCTTTTTCCCTCTAGATTATGGCCAATAAACGCATTATGAACTGAACCAAGCAAAGCGCAACAGGCAGAATAATATAGAAGAGGCAAACCAAAAGCATGAAAGACAACCGCGATTAAAACATGAGCTCCTCCCAGTGATGCAGGCGAGAGCGAGACGATGTTTTCCAGGATACCGGAAGTTCCACAATTCTGTGAAGTCAGACGACAGCGGTGGCGCTGCTGACGGCACTGTAGCTTTATCCTACACGAATCTATAGTTTTTTGTACAGCGTTTTGGTGTATAATGACTAAGTGAACGGGAGTTTTTCCGCAAGGCGTACTTACGACCCCATGCCTGTGTTAGCGTAATACGGTGCATAAAGTCTGACTTCAGCCGGTGCCGCCCTGTCTCGTCTAAAAAGGGCATCCGTTCAACGGGGTAATTGCAAGACCGTGCAAACACCACAGTAATTTCTTTCTTTTTTTTCCAAGTTCGACGTTACGGAAATTCGCAACAAACGCTGACGCGCGACTACGTAGCAAGAAAACGAAACGAGAAGTAAGTACAACAAAGAAGCGCTATAACGAAATAACAAATATAAAACGACGCGGGGAAAAAATCTGGAAGAAATGTCAGGCAAGACGCGAGCGTCACTATGCGTCAGTTTCTCCAGCAGCTTTTTTTAAATGTCTTCCGAAAGGACACAAACTATCCATGGCTGCACGATGATCACTTCAATTGTATTTTGTCGGGCAGATTTTTGTTCTTCTCATCACAGAGAGGCGCAGAAAGGTCACAAATAAAAACCCGGAGGTGGGAGGTGTGGCGCGGCGGCAATAGTGGCCACAAAATAAGGTCGCACCGATCTTAGATCGTCCGCAGCTCGAAGGAGTGGTCGGATCGTAGTCGACCCTTCAAGATGGCAAGACTTCTGCCGCTTCTCTTTGTCCACATCGCACTGTGCGGTGAGTACATTGCCTGCAATGTGAACGTGCTTCCTGGATTACAACTGCACATTGTCGGATTGATAGCTCGTACCACCCAAGGCACCCGTTAGAGGATTTTGCTTATCCATACGTGTAATGAAAGAAACACTGAAATCCCCCTTTACTGTTTTATTTTTTTTTAAGATCCTGGGTAGAACACCGCTGTAATACAACATATATTCCCGAAAAAAACAATTAAGCGCATTCTTCAGGTCGTGGGATTCAGTCTGGGTCTCGCGACCTACCTTTATTTCGAAACAACGCGCCTAAATAGAAGCACGGTTCGGAATCCCTCCTAACTTAACCTGAGTCTTACCACGTAAATATTGTCCTAAATAGTATATTTTAACGTCTTCTTCGGCGTATGTATCCTATCTAGACACACTTAACAAACTATGTTTTTTGTTGTTCAACTTGTTTTTAAGGAGTTCGCTAAGTCTGAGACCCAATTTCATTGGCAGTTCCATGAAACCATATACTACGTGGCTTCCACTAAATCGGGAGTCTCCAAATCCCGGTCCGCGGAGGCCTTCCGTCCGTTCCACGATCCGCTTCCAGCAGACTCGCTACTATACCGACCACGACGCGCATCAAGCGCAGGCTATATCTCTTCCTATTAATTGTGAGTTTTAGAATAACGTACGCAATTTTAGCGCACGCTAGCGCTAGATCTAGCGCTTGCGTTAGCACACGCTACGCGAGAGAGTTTTAGAATAGCGTAACATTTTGTGATTTATAACACTTTTTAGAATAGAGTGATATTTTTTTTTACTCTATTCTAATAGAGTTTTCGAATTACAGTAACATGTTTGATTTGTTGGATTATGAGTGCGACGGAAGCGGTCCACCGGTCGTGTCGGCTTTCGTCCCCTCGGCAAGAGGTCTCGTGTTCTGACCTTGCGCACACCATACCTTCACCGAGAAATGTTCGAGCGCCGCAAGCATCAAGTTGCTTGCGATCATTGCCTGTCTTCTAAGCCGAGAGCAATGACGTCCCGTGTTGAAAATCGAAGTCGCGAAGATGCCGCCGACGTCGCGCACACGACGCCACCAAAGCAGCCGCCGCCGCGGTCCTGGGGGCCGCCATTTTTTTAACTGTGCTCGACTTGGCTCTAGCCAACTTCTCATCATGAATCCTCCTTGGAGGAGCGCAAAGACCCCTTGCGTACGCACGCAGTTTATAAATGTGTCCCGTGTCATAAGTATTGCATCTTGTCATCATCAGTTATTCTACCTTTCTCATCAATCTTCGGCCCTGCTTAAATATGCCAAAGTTCTTATGTGCCATGATTTATGCCTGACGAGTTTTCTGAGTCAAACTTATGCGGAGCGCAGGTTCGTCTGCTCCTTTTGCAGGGGCTGTAGCGACGTCAGAACGCCGAGCTCTGATTGAAGGATCGTGGGTGGACTCAAGGCAGCTTGCTTTGAGGTCTACCCACTAGCCTTTGATCAGAGCCAATCGGAGCTCGGCGGCCTGACGACACTACGACCCCTGCAAAGGGAGCAGACGAACTTATGCACCGCGTTGTGCAATGTCGTGATTACGTAAATACTTAGGAGATTTCAGAATAAAATACCACCTTAGAGAACTCTTTTTTTAATGTTTGCTTTAACTTAAGTTTGTCTTTTTGAATGCTTATCTAGGGTTCTTTATCAAGTGTTCCCCATTCATACTCCCTTATATACTTTCCGGACCTCGAGACGGTGACAGATCTGCAATCCGGTCCCTTAGGGAAAAAAGATCTGGAGATCCGTGCTCTAAATCCGTGTTGTACACGTTCCTCAAAAAAAGGAACGAAAGCTCGTTCCTCGTTCCTTTTGATTTTTGGAACGCGTTCCCGTTACAATTTCCATATGTGAAAAAGGAACTCGTTCCCGTTACAGTTCAAAAAATGGAACGTATCGTTACATATACGTTACATTTGTATGTTGCTGATTGCCATATTTAGTTCCAGTTCCACCGATGCAAAATGGAACGGCGGCGTTCCTTCGTTCCTCCTAAAAGGAACGCGTTCCAGGAACGCCGTTCCTTGGAACGCCGTTCCGTATAACACTGCTCTAAATCCTGCCTGGTCGACTACTTTCTCGACTATCACGAGTTTAACAGAGCGCATGCGGCGAATGACAAGGTTTGAAGTGCGGCGAATGACAAGGTTTGAAGTACGGCTTGACTGCAAGACTTCGTTTGTGAGGAGGCAATGAACGTCTCGTTTCGCTTGTTAATTCGCAACTTTCAGCGATGGTGGTACCGCGGTGTGAGAATCGCGCTCCCTAGCTCCTGGATGATTGGCCTTATAATAAATGAGATTGCCTACACCTTCCTGACGTGAAAAAATAACGTAAGGCTTTAACACTGCTCGTATATAGCAAACCTAGAGTTACTTACGCGTCGCAGACCCAGCCTCGGACCGCTGTTCTACGACGATCATCCAGATGACAGCCCTTTTGATAGGCACCCCGCCCCCTATAGGTCGTGAAAGTTGCGAATTGTGCCTGAGCTGTGCGCGTTTTCAATTTAAACCGCACCTTCGCCCATAGTCATTCGTTTGATGCGCTCCGTAAATCGAGATCTCCGTCGGGTGATGAAGGAGGCCGCCGCACACGTACTCCCGTTCCGTTGGTGTTAGGTCACTGAACGGAAGCCCCGAACTCGCTCGCGAGAGCGGCGTTGTTGTCCATGTTGACAGATTTGACGAAACGACCGCGCCACCGCGCTGCTATAACCCACCGCGGTAACCAGAGTCTCGATCTCCTAAATTACACCGACACCGACTATTCACACTTGACGTCACTCCCTACGTCACCTCCGTTTTCGGAGGCCCAGAAATGAGAATGGAGATAGTTCAGTTTCGGTTTCTTCAGTTCTTTCGTGGGCACAAAAATAAGCGTCACAAATGTCTACAAAAAACTAGGCAGCGTGCTAGGTTCCCAAGAAGCCTAAAAACACCATTTAAAAAAGTTAAATAAAATCGTCCTCATTGTCCCTTTAAGCTTTCAGTGACCTGAGAAGCTAACATAAAGTGAGTTTATACGTCTATCTAATTCGAGCGTCTTTCATTATCTGCAGGTCAGCTGGTCGACGCCGAAGTGCTCGCCTACAACACCTCTTACACATACTTAGAAAAAGCGTTGAAGAGATTTGTGCAGTACTATAATTTAGACCCCGTGGCCCTGCCGGACGTGAATCAAACCTTCGTGAAAAAAGTACTATTTGTGAAGGTCCGAGGAGAAGCGATACTAACCAACGGCTCTCTGGCTGGTCTGTCGACAATCCACAGGACCGAGTATTTCCGCTTTGGGGCAAATCGAAAAGGAATTGAAGTTCACGCCGACTTTGGAGCGGGACCTCTCCACTTACGTTACGCCGGAAATGTGACCCTAGTCGGTGTAACCTACGGCGTTGACGTGAACATTACAATCCAGAAGATCCGCGTCGTCCTAGAAGTATTCGAGTAAGTATACTCACTCGTAAACAAAAAGGCTCGAGTTCGAGAATCGAGAGGCTTTTCAAAAGTGCGGTGCGCCACCTGGTAGCGTTTCTGTGGTTGCGTTTCTTTTTTTTTATAATTAAAAAGAAGCACAGGGCGCGGTGAGTCCCAAGCAATTTCTTATAGCTTTGCAGTCAATGGGATAGGGGCATTATCCGATACGATCGCCGAAGAGCCAATCGCAAAGCTAGAAGCGTGAACATAAAGCGTCGTTCACATATATGCAACCGAGTAAGGCCGAGAGAGACCAGACCGGTTTTTAAGCCTCTTGCAACGTCTAAGGACCAGCTCCGCTGCAGCGCATCTCGTCCTAAGACGTCGCAAGAGGCTCAAAAACCGGTCTGGTCTCTTTCCGTCTTAGTCGGTCGCAAGAGTGTGAACGGGCCTTTAGTCACGCCCTGCATTTTTTAAGCTCTCAGCCGAATCCTAAAGAATAATAAGAAAGATCAAATAGAAAACCATTTACAAGAGCATTAACAATGTGAGATAATAGAGTGTTGTCTTAAGGCTCGTTCACACACTTGTAACCGAGTACGACCGAGAGAGACGAGACCGGTTTTTAAGCCTCTTGCGACGTCTTAGGACCGGATGCGCTGCTGTGGAGCTGGTCCTCAGATGTCGTAAGAGGCTTAAAAACCGGTCTCGTCTCTCTCGGTCGTACTCGGTTGTAAATGTGTGAACGGCGCTTAAGTTGCGTGACAAAAAGTATTGGGGCACACTCGTTGACAGAAACAGAAGACCGCCAAGCCCGGTTTTAGAATGACGTGTCGGTCATGTGAATGCAAGCGGTGTTAGGAAAACTGTCCGCATCCAGTCGATCCAGTCAACGCCACGTAGAATAATTAAAGCACATGCGCTAGCATTTTACGTCATATCGGGCGCAGACAGAGATCAGCCCAGCCGAACGCTCACCTCGTGTCCATCAATTCGTCGGAGGACGTTCGGTGTCGGGCTCAGGCCAAATTCTCGAATTAAGGAGAAAGATGGGCTAGTGGCTGCATTGCTTTGAAGAAAAGCGCCCAATGAACAGGTACCAAAATTAGACAGAGACAGAGACGCTCCGTTTTTCTTCTTTGTTTCTGTTTATTCGGCGCTTGTCTTCCAATCAATTGCTGAGTAAGCGCCATTCTACGTGATGCCGATCCGCGGATGTAAAAGAGGCTGTTTACAGGGTTTGGTCAATCTAAGTGATGTCGGTTCGGAACATGCATGACTTTCCACTGACGTCACATTCCGCTGCCATTGCAACGTGGTGACCTTGTTCTGGACGCGTACCTTGTGAAGCATATATTTTGCATTACCGAACTGCTTTTCTCACCAAAGAGAAAGTAGGAATTACGGTGAGTACATCCATATATTAATTAACTTACACTTTGTTCAGACATCAAACGTGTTGAACCAATGTAACCGGATGATTGATCACCCGATCTGCGCCAGAATTAATGGTATCGTCCCACCAATGTCTCGCCGCGCGCCTCAATGAGGTGGATATTTTGGTATTTACTTGATGCTGCTTAAAGGGATACTGAACCAAAGAATTTAGTGTCCATAATAAGTGGCGCACATTCTTTCCACGAGCCAGCAGCCGCCGGTGTGCGCGAGCACACGCAACGAAAATGACGTCAAAGGACTCCATTCGCGCTTAAGAGGACAGTGAAATGCATCGGCTTCATGCCAAAGGAGAATAAACACAGGCTTTTCATCTCTACAAGTGAAAGCTACGTGCTTGTTAGACCAAATTAATCGCTTACCTTTTACACCAGACACCACTGTGTAGATGAAAAACTTGGCTTTATTCTCCTTTGGCCTGAAGCCCATACATTTCACTGTCATCTTAACCGTGAATGGAGGTCTTTGAACGTCATTTTGTTGCGTGTGCTCGCGCACACCGGCGGCTGCTGGCTCGTGGAAAGAACGTGCGCCACTTATTATGGACACAAAATTCCTTGGTTCAGTATCCCTTTAAGCACCGTTTAGACAGCATAACTAAATTGCATTGTTCCTGAACCAATCAAGGAGAACAGTGTTGGTTACGGAACGTAGCATCATGTGCATCGCAATATAACGTTTCAGAGCACACAGAAACAATATTAAACACGCTCAATTTCAAAGAAAGATTAGAAAGAGCATCAGATCAGTCGCTATACAAAGATACATGAGATTAGTCACTACACAAAGAGGTATACTTCTTTGTATAGCGTCGCTATACATGAGATAATTCACTGTACAAAGAGAAATTGAGCGACAGTAGGAGACGAGGGAGCGCGGACACGTCGGGGAGCTGAGCTCTGATTGGACGGTTAGAAGGATAGTACGCAAAGGCCAGCTGCCTTTGTCTCTGCTGCTGTTCTAACGCGATCGAACTCCGAATGCCGGCGTCTGGCATTCGAACACAAGCCACTGCGGGAGGAGCAGACGACGCTCTCGCTCGCTCTGATTGGAGGGACACAATGGCTAGAAACAAAGGCAACTAGCCTCTGCGTATACGCACTAATCCTTCCAATCAGAGCTTGGTGCTTTGATGTCACCGCACGCTCTCGCCTCCTCCTCTCCTTCAGTTTCTCTCTCTATACGGAGCGCAAGTTCGTCTGCTTTTTGCGCAGGGGTTGCGGTCACGTCAGAACGCCGAGTTCTGATTGGTTCTGATTGGAAGGATAGTGGGTGGGCTTCAATGCTAGCATCCTTGAGGTCTACCCACTATGCTTCCAATCGAGTCAATCAGAGCTCGGCGTTCTGACGTCATCGCAAACCCTGCGCAAGAAGCAGACGAACTTGCACTTCGCATAACATTGATCATGTGGTAATGCAGTAACCAAGTGATTTTGACACCCGGCTGCCGCAGTTCCGACCCCTACGCTAATAAATCACGATCGTAACATTCGTTTCCAGAAATCTTACGGAGGGTCTTGTGGTGAAGGACTTTCGAATAAGAAGAATGGAAGGTCTGACCGTAACGCTCCACAATCGGGGCGTCGTCAGCTACATGTTCAACGCGTTCGCGAAGGGAGCAACGTATATCTTCGAGAATTTGATACGAGACAGAGTGGACAGTGCATTAAGAGCAGAGGTTCGCAGCAAAGTCAAAGAACTGAACGACTTTGTACTTCGAAACGGAACCCTCCCGGGAACGAGCAATAAAACACTCGAAGAGTAGTTATGTGCTGACTGCCCGTGTCATTTAGTGTAAGCTCAGTATAGTTCCTGAGAGGATTAGAACGGCAGGAAGGTCTCTCCGATGTACCACCTTCAGTGCCAGATCCCCACCTTCGACGACGTTTCGGCATCTCGTGAGCCTCGAGCCTGTACGCGCAGTTGAAGCACGACGGAAGGCAGCGGGCGCGTGCTGGGGGCCAGATATCGGAAAGAGATGCCCTGCCGTTCTCATCTTGTCGGTGACTATAGCAGTAATAATAAATATTTTATTTGATGCACTGTACCCTGCGTCAATTGATCGTCGGCTTTGTGGCGCGCTGATGAGGATCATTCTGATGGTGTATCAAGGGTGATGATAAGGAGCCTTTAGTAAGTTCATTCGTGATCAGACCGAAGGTAAATACAATTCATTTCACTCTATTACTGCCTCCTTCCCCCCTCCCCCCCCCCCCCCCCCCCCAAAAAAAAAGAAGAAGAAACGTTCATTGTTTAAGAAGAAATACTATCACCTTCAATTTCAACGAATAAATTTATTGCATTTATGTGCTCTGAGGTTCTAAAGGTTTGACGGCGTAAACAGGACACGCGGTCACCTTCATACCGATTGAAAATGTGTAGGCGAAGGTAAAGGCGGACGAGCCCGCGAAGAAACTAACTCGTGCAGATTATTGGCAACGGGTAGTGCCCCTGGCTGCGTCTTTCAATGAGCTACAAATTTAGTAGTAACTGACAGAACCGTTGAACGTTACAAGGGCCACGCACTTAAAACGCGTCAAAATGAACAGAATTTCCGCCAATAGACGGATCTCGCTAAGCGTTCCACACATGCGTGACGCCCGCCACAAGTGTAGTTCATAGGAGGCAAGCGCCAGTTCACGAGACAGCTCGTGCCGCCTCGTGCTCTGCTCGTGCAGACCATCAGCGCGGTTGTCGCATGTGCAAAGGGACTGCACAGTTCCCACGATGCATGGCGGCAGCGTTGGCGTAATGAAACCTGCTGCGAGATCGACGCTTTCAGGCAGCTGTGCATGGGCGCCGTCATAACCGACGTTCAGTTTTTGTTTCCTCTTATTCCGTTCGCTTGTGGGAACCACGTGTTCCCCGCATCCCTATCTAGGCCTAGCTCAGGCAGGCCGTGGGACGTCGCCACGTGGGGGCGCGTCCCGGATGCGAGGGCGAAGCCGTATTCCCTGGTGGGCGGCTTTCCCTCGTCCTTCTCGGGTGATTTGCCGAAGGCACACCCCTCGGGATCATGACTTGGACGCGTCCGCCCCTCCGGGGAGCCACCTACGTCCGACCCACCCTGGGCGCGTCCATTCCCGCAGGCTATATAAGACGGCCCTAATCCAACGGGCGGGACTCTCGCTGGGGGAGGCTCTGCTCGACGGAGCCTTCCTTTCTTTTATCTGATCCTCCCCCTCCGTGATACTGTCAATTGCGGCAGCGCGGACTCCGACTGGTGATCCTGTCAATAGAGACAGCGCCGTAATCTCCACCATTGTTGGCCCTCAGGGCAATCGTGTGACAATTAAGTCAATAAACACGTTTTGTCCGGACCCACAGAACCTTCTTTGTTTCTAAGTGGTACCCCATAAAAGGGGGAACCCCCACGCTTCACTTCATCATTGCCACAGGAGGACAGGTTATTGCCACTTTAGGTGCTATTGTATCCTTGTCCCCGGCCTAGGCCTTTGTGGAGGCTCGTCGACGTCCGCATCAGTGGCTCGGCATCTCGGTCAGACAAGAGAAGGTCGGCAACGCACCGTTTACAATCAAGCCCTCGTTTGCCCACACCTGGTGTGGGCACTGTGCGAGCGCAGAAACCAGATTCGCGTGAGAGGAAGCGTACCCTATTGGAAAATCTCGATGTTGGAAAGATGATGGAAAAAGCCTCATACGAGCGTATCTGTAATATGGGACATCCTATACCAGCGAAACAGCGGCTCCAGTATAATGGATTAAAGCGGAACGATACAGGTTGCGGAACCATACAAGCGTGTCGTATTATGGGACATCCTATTCCAGCGTAGTGGATCTTGTCGGAACCGTTGAGGCGGCTGGACCCATACAAGCATAACGTAATATGGGACATCCTATACCAGCGAAAAGGCGATACCACCATGGTGGAGCCATATGGCTCCACCATGCAGGTATCGCCTTTTCACTGTTATACAGTGAAAAGGCGATACGGTTATACAGTGATAAGGCGAAAAATTCACTGTTATACAGTGAATTTTTTAAGCTTTACATATTTGTTTAGAAAGGTTGTGAAAGCTATATTAATGCGGTTTGTGCAGGCGAGTTATACGTCCAGGGGTACGTAGTATAGGGGCCTAATCGTAACAATTAGTCGGATAATAAAATAAAATTTTTAATTAGTGAAAATGAACATATGGTTTCAATTAGAAATTTGCCGAGTCATTGAAAACGACTAAATCAACTCTTTTTAGAAGGATATAATTCAGGGGTACCATTTTACGCATTCTGTAAAAACGCTTCTGGATGAGTTTCTAGGTTGCGGTTTCATATCGGAGCGCATCTCTGCGCCCACGGTCCTGTTTCCCAGGGGTTTAGATGCGCAACACATGTGCGCCATGCTTCCCTCCATCCTACGAGGGAGGCGAGGGGGTGGCTTTGCACTGCGGCCACCAGGCAGCAAGATCGCGGGCGCAAAGATGCGCTCCGATAAGAAAGTGAAGTCTGGAAATGCGTCCAAATTGAGCATTTTTTTTTTTTTAGAACGCCGTAAAATGTTGTTTTTGTCTTATATCTTCACAAAAAGAGTTGACTTAGTGTTCTTCGATGATGCTTAGCAAGTTTCTAATTGAAACCATCTGTCTATTTTCACAAATTAAAGTTTTAAGAAACATATTAGTGTAATATTTCAAGAGAAATATTACACTTAAAGGGAAGCTGAAGCAGTTCTGTGTTTGAGGAAACACATTTAAATCTTCTTCATTTGACCTCCAAAATCTCAAACATCAAAATTATTTTGTAACTTGGTGAATCGAGGCTGCATAGAATCACTTTCAATGTACCGCTGAAGGCACTCTTTCCCGGAGAGCGACGTCACGAAAGGAGTTTTCAAAATCTCTGCTCACGCATCTTCAGCGCCAATCAAAACTATGCACGCACACGCTATTTGTAAGAAGGGAAGAAAAAGACGCCACGACTGGTGCCAGTGTGGGAGAATATACCTAGAAAGCTTGAGATTTCACGCGCGGCCCTCAAGCGAGACACGCTTGGTGGCCAAAAGATCCTTTTGCAATGTCAATACTGGTCAGATGTTTTTGTTTTTTTTTTGTTTTCTCACGTTTAGTTATATATTTAAGGAAACTGAACGTGATATTCAGATTCATGCGACAAAACTACGCTAGAACCAACCTCCATCTAGTTTTCTAAAAGACGTCTGGCACTTCTTTTTAATAAACCGACTCATCATTACAATTAGCCCTTTATACCATGCCCCCCTGGTCATATAGCTCATGTGCAGACCGCGTAAGTGTAGCTTTTTCGGCTTTTTTTTTAAATTTTGTAAAGCATACAAAGAACACCCTATAGCATGTCCCCTAATACAATACGATTGCATGGTTCCTTCCCCGCTTGCACCGTTCAAGAAAGACTTGCGGACATCCAGCGTTCCATTGGAACGCTGGATGTCCACGAGTCACTACATCAGCGAGTGGTTTAAAACAAGCATGATGTTTGCACACCAATAAGCTCTTGTCCGAAGTCCTCGAGGAGCACTAACAGAAAATGCGAAATGTAGTGACGTGGTAAACTTAGTTGCAATTATTTATTTCTAGAAGAATTGCATGCAGCAAAGCTTAACTTTGCTCAAAACATTATAATTATAAATTCAATACTGAACAAAGATGTCCCTTGAGCTGTCAGATCAAACTCCCACTCTTGCCGCTCAGGAGTTCCTAACTTGTGCGTAGAGGATCAGCTCAGCCCAGATTTGTGCTGCAAGCGCACCTGCAATATAAAAATTAAACAAACATGTTCAATTGAGCAAACATTGAACAAACATCCCATACAAAAATGTCCTATGGTCGGCTATAGAAAATTCTTTGTATGGTCGGCTTTAGCTATTTGGCCCAATTAGCTAAAGAATCTTCTATGGCTGTCTTTAGCATTTTTATGGTCGCCTTTATGGGCCTCTTTAGCTTTGTCTATGGCCCTATCGCTGTGCAGCCTAGCGCTCTTTAGCTTGTCTAATGGTTGGCTAAAGACTTCTCTATGGCTTACCCTATGGCTCTCTTTAGCCAGCAAACTCTAAAAAAAATGTCTTTTTTCTTTAAGTTTCCCCGACTTGTGAGCGCTACATGGTAAATATACATATCTCTGAACACACAGAATACACAGAACACAAGCAGAACACTACTCCACAGCAGCGACAACGTAGCGCCACCGGGCTTTTCTATATATGATATGTTCGCACTCGCTGTATATATGGCAGTCTAATTTTTGAATCCGACTTTGCCGGTGACCCATTATTTGTCGCAAAAACACGGAGAGGAGGAGCAAATATTACTCGTACTTAATACATTATTTGGATCGTCTCTTGGAATAGCCCCCATCTCTTAATTCAAAACCCTGAAAAAAGCAAATGTAGATCATTAGGCTAATTACCTAAAATTTATTAATTATCTTTTTAATAAGTTTGATTAATCACTTTGACAATGCAGTGATGACATGCAGTACACTGGTGCTGAAGATTGCAATCAAGCTATTGCTTGATTGCAGTGTTCGGCGCGAGTGTAATTTATTTTCACCTTTGGGGGGTAATAATTCATTTTAATTCTTGCACAAGTATTTTAATGGATTTTTCAAACAAACAATATTACTGGTTTTTACGACTCGTTGCAACAGCAGGGAGCATATCTTGGGTCATGGTTTGTCATTGGCATTACACAAATTCAGTATTGATTTAATTTTCTAACGGGGAGTGTTTTTACTAAAAAGTAAGCGCCGGTAGTGATTTTCTAAAGGCGTGGAAAGAAAATTTATTGGTTGTTAGTCTTTAGACTCGCGACCATAAATTTTTCTATAGATGCATACAGACAATTTATTGGTTTCCAGTCTTTAAACTTGGGGCCAAAGAATTTTCTATAGGCGGGTAAAGAACATTTATTGGTTCGCTGTCTTTAGACATGGGGCCATATGATTTTCTATAGGCATCTAAAGAAATTTTATTGGTTCCCAGTGTTTAGACTCAGGGCCATAAAATTTTCTATAGACGGTTAAAGACAATTTATTGGTTCCCAGTCTTTAGACTTGTGGCCATAGAATTTTCTATAGGCGGGTAAAGACAATTTATTAATTCCCAGTCTTTAAACTTGTGGCCATAGAATTTTCTATAGGCGGGTAAAGAAAATTTATTGGTTCCCAGTCTTTAGACACAGGGCCATAGATCTTTCTATAGCTGGCTGTAGCTGTCTTTATGGATTTGTACGGCCGACCATAGAGGGCCATAGGGGGTGATAGCCTGCCATATAATTTTCCATAGACGACCATAGACCATTTTTGTATGGGATTTGGTGAATCGAGGCTGCATAGATTAATTTTTAAAGTATCACTGGAGGCACTCTTTCCCGGAGAGTGACATCACAAAAGGAGCTTTCGAAATCTCTGCTCACGCATCTTCAGCGCCAATCAAAGCTATGCATGAACACACTATTTTTAAAAAGGGGAAAAAAAGACTTCACCTCTGGTGCCAGTACGGGAGAGTACACCTAGGAAGCTTGCAATTGGACGCGCGGCCCTCAAGCGACACATGCTTGGCAGCTGAAAAATCCCCTTACGACGCAACTACTGGTCGGTTGTTTTTGTGTTTTCTCACGTTTTGTTATATCTTTGGAGAAAACGAACGTGATATTCAGATTCACGGGATAAAACCACACTAGAATCAACCTCCATCTAGTTTTCTGAAAGAAGTCTTGCACTTCCCTTTAATAAGCCGACTCATCATTAAAATTACAATTACAATACAAAGGACACCCTATAGCATGTCCCCTAATACGATACGACTGTATGGTTTCTTCCCCGCTTGCATCCTTCGGGAAAGACTCACAGACATCCAGCGTTGCATTGAATGCTGCAAGTCAGCGAGTATCTACATCAGCATTGGTTTGAAACAAGCATGATGTTTGCACACAAATAAGCTCTTGTCGGAGGTTCTCGAGGAGCACTAACAGCAGTGGCGAAATGTAGGGGCGTGGTAAATTCAGTAGCAAGTATTATTTCTAGAAGAATTGCATGCAGCAAAGCTGAACTTTGCTCAAAAGATGATAATTATAAAGTCAATACTGAACAAAGGTGTCCCTTGAGCTGTCAGGCCAAACTCCCACTCTTGCCACTCAGGAGTTCCTAGCTTGTGCGTAGAGGATCAGCACAACCCAGATTTGTGCTGCGGGTGCACCTGCGATATAAAAATTGAATAAACATGAGATTAAAAATAAAAGAAGTTTACAATTCTTTGTAATGCGAAATTAGAGCAAAGATCTTGAGGAGGAGGATGGGAGGGTATGCCACTCCTTCCCCTCCCCTCCTCGTCGTCTGCTCCCTCCCATTTAGCGGGAAATTTCCCTAAATTTAGCAGGAAAATTATCTCACTAAATTTAGCAGGGAAATTGATGTCACGTGACCTCAACACCAATTCAGTTTTCCCACTAAATGTAGCGGGGAAAATGACGTCACATGACTTTGTGTCACGTTAGCCAGAAACAAATACAGTTTCTCCAATAGATTTAGCTGAAAAATTAATGTCAAATGATCTCTACATTAATTCAATTTCCTGCCAAGTTTAGCGGGGCAGTTATGCCGATGGCGACGCCGTGAAACGGGCACCAAAGACCTGCGCCCTAAAAAACTGAATGCCTCACATGAAATAAAGCGATAATTAGAGATAAGACAAAGAAAAGAGAATCTAAGATACCGCTTTAATATCATTCCTTTTGTCCGTTCTCAAATATTTTGATTTCAAGAAATGTTTATCTCTATTTTCATACCCAAAGAACCCCTCCCAGTTTCAGCATGAATGCAATAAATCAGTGCAGACTAGACCTTGTAAACCGTAATGCACATGAAAAGGAATGTTTGCCACAAAGTCTTGCATGGGTCGGTGGCTCAGATCTCTAAATACAATTGTAGTGAGGAAAGTTCTTGAATAAAACTTAGGCTTTGAATTTGACAGTTTAAATATGCATGAGGAACACTATATGTCACTGATTTTTTGTGACATATCAGAAATAGCGCAGCACCGTCATCCTTGCATACCTAAAAGAGTTTGCATTTTTTTTAGCATGGCATGTGCTATTCTGATACCCATACAGCCCTCTAACAAAATTTTGTCTATAGACCTCTTTCTGTGTTCTTAACTCACACGACAGATTCGGTAGCTTGAATTCTCACTCGGCATCAACGCTTCTATATATTGATGTAATAGTGAAAAACAAAATGTATGCGCTTGAGTACGGCTCAACAAGCACAGATGTGTAGACAAGTACTGTCGAAAACTCAAATGGCAAAATAAAAATATTAGGTGAATATGGATACAATTATGGATATGGTCATAAATACAGTTAGCACATTCAATATGAAGAATATGTGTTAGTCATACATTCAAAGAAACCTGTTGCATCTATATTCATGCAAATTACTTCGGAGAACCAAGCGCTACAGTCTCGAGAGGGAGTTCCGTGAATGATTCTACCGAAAATGTGTGTAGACGAAAAAAGCAGTTTGATCTGAGACAATGAGCGTTACATAAGCAGGTAACATGCCATTGTTACTGTTACAGTGCCGACTGTTTCAAACTGTCAGCCGCGTCATTCGGTGAGTTCCCTCCGTACATTACAGGGTTTGGCTCTCTCGAATGCTTTGCAAGAAAGCTGAGGAACTGGAAATATCTACCGTAGTTCTAGAAAAACTATTTCCAGAATCTTATCTCAGCATCGCAAAGAATATAAAACGTTTCTAGAGACAAGCTTAGTGCAAGAGTTCAATAAAATAGTTTGTTTTGTGAAACCATCTTGCCGTAGTAAACATATAAAGTTCCCCCAGGTAGAGCTAGTCATTTTGGATGATTGTGCCCACTGCACCACATAAAAATTTAATTTGCTACCTACAATATTTAATGGCTCAACCAACTCTGAATAAGTGGAACACTTGACATTAAAGATTGGTCTCACCATGACTCTCTGCAAACATCCACATAATAATTTCCATGAACCTTTGTATTTCAAGAAAACATTTGGTGTGAGCTGTTTAAAGCACCATGACACTTTTTAACACTAAAAGAAAGCCTCTAGTGGGCCACAACTTTAGCAGTTTTCACTTCATTATGAAGAGCAAGTACACATATGTGAACCTTCAATATAGACCTGCACTGAATTGTCTTCTTAAATTGAACGTGCTATGATCTGTTCACTATATAAATCTTTGCAAAGCTGAAAATGTGCAAGTTCCTGCTTTTTTTTATATTTCACATCTCCCAACTGCTGGGCGCGATAGGTACACAAGATTGATGACACCAACGCAACACAATGATTATTTGAAGAATTTGTTTGGGTATAGCACGAGCAAAGCCATTTGCGGGAAGTTATTTTTGTGACACCGGCGAACTTACATCAGCGGGCTTTAGGTTCACATGTTAATCATTTCTGCAGACTCCTTTTTGTAATTGGAACTCCATCCAACCCAAGATTTGAATATGTATTTTGCATTTTAGGCTTAGTAGTGCTTTTGCTGTTTCACTCAAGGAACAGGTAAAAAGAATGCTTATTTCGAGTGGCATACCTAACACCTGGTGGCACGAAGACTCCCCTGTCGTGACGCTAATCAAGTCACAGGCAGGGAGATACTGCGATGCTCTTGTTGCTGGGATTACCTCCCCCCTGGGTCCTGGCCACACGACAGAAGAAGATTGAGACCAAGCTTGTGGCCACTAGGATCTCCAGACCTTGAGGCACCCAGGTAGCTGAAAATATAAACAAATCACAAGCAAGTATTTGGCAGAGATACATTACAATGAATGGCATATTCGTTCGTGATGAGCACATAGATCCTTTTATTTCTATACTTTGTACTTGTACTTACAAAAAAAACTGCTCCTTTACTACCACAGCCATTGTCTCCCCCGAGGACAAGGCCATGCAGGCCTTGAAATGATGGGTACCTAATTAAGGCAAATGATTAAACGCATTCGTTTAACCCTCTTTCGCCCCAACCTGAAAGATTTCTGTCGAATATTCACATTCAATTGCAAAGACTACAAAAAAATACTACTACATCAATGCACAGCCGTATACTGGGAGAGTTTGGCAGTGGGTGTGGTGACGAAGGCGCTGGAGAGGCGGAAAGGGAGGAGAGCGCCGAAGGAGCGAGAGAAAAAGAAGGCAGCAAAGAGACGACCGCCATTTTGACGCAACGCTGTCGGCGCGGAGCACTGTTGAGGCTATGCGTTGTCTGCTACGGGCTTATTTCTTTTTCGCCTGACTCAAAGTTTGCGTTCGAACGTGGAAGAACCAATTCGTTAGCTTTTAAAGCCACCGAGGAATAACATTATATCATTTTGTTGCGAGAGCCTGACAAATAAAAGTAGAGGACCAAAATTTGTATGCCGATCCCATGCATTCCGCCAGGCGAATGAATGAAAATGGCTGCCCTCCCCCCTCAGCTGGCAACAGTCAAGAGTTCACGCGCGTGCGCTCACGCCTCTCGCTCTGCGCCGCGGGCTGATTGGCTCACTCGGGAGGGGGACGTTACGGCGGCGAGATCCTAGACTGGCCAAACTCACCCCATATATGGCTCTGCTGGAATGGAAAGATTTTTCTACCCTCATGTTCAACGAGTGTCGACTGGGGATACCAGTTCATACACTAACTCAGAATGAGGGTAGAGTGTACCAGCAAAGGGCAGGCGTCTGGATAGAAAGATTTTAGTTGGCGCACCAAGAGGCTAACCGATAAAAATGGGTACTACTCTGAGCAAAATGCCAAAAAAGCGCCGATCTCGACTTAGCACTAACAGCAGCACACAGTATCTATTATACTGACTAAAGGGTACTCAAACTAAATATTCTTCCCGGCTTGCATTTTAGGAAAATCTCTGAATTTACAAGAACTATTAAGACAACTGCTAAAGAAAGCAATGGCAAAATCAACAATTTAATTTGCCTGCTCTCCAGTAGCACATCTATGGCAGGTAGACCTGCAGAATGAGCAAGCAGTCTAGAAAAACAGGGTATGTCCTATGTATCTTTTATTTTTTCGTGCTGCAGAGCAAGTGCTGAAAGGAGGTTTCACGGCATCCATTTTTCACAACCAAATTTCTTGCAATCAGTTGAGAACAAGTTTGAGCAGTGAACTTGTCCTTGACACTGGCATAACGTTTTAGTGTTGCCCGTGGAGACTCAAATAAGTTTGGAAATAAAAACAAGGAAGACCAACTTTCATAAAAAAATCTGTCACTTTAGCAAAGAAAAGTTATCTTGACACAAATATGTGGGATACAGTTTTACAGCATCTATTCGTGTGCTTAACCGATGATGAGGCAAATCGGCGACAATGAAAAGAAAACACCCGAGTAGCATTAAAGGAAAGACTGAAAGGATGCATACCTACAAAAAAAAAATTTAGAACGACCACGGGCAGGAAGGTCTGGTGAGGCTCTCGGAGTGACTCCCTGCAATGGGCCTGCGCAGACCACAGAACAAGATCGGTCAGAGCTTGCAGTCATAAGGTGCTTCATACGATGAAGTTCCAGAAGCAGCTGCAATTGGAAGCAAAGTGCATTTCATTTCTCTGCAGAACGGAGAGTTTAATAGATAGCATGCATTCATTAGGTGATACAGTCATGAATGCATCGACTTTTGAATGCAGCTCTATATCACCGAATTGTTAAACGTGCCGGGCAACACTAAAAACCGGAAGCATTATTCCAAACTATCTCAGCTTAAAGTTAACCACAGCAGAAGCTTCAAGCCATCCTTGCAAATTCAGTGCAGAAAGCAAGCCATGTGACCTTGTAGTTGGACTCCATGGTACGTCGAGCTTATAATAATGTGTCACGCTGTTTTTGCTGCAATGGCTTGTAGTGTCAAAAGTGGTCCACCTTAAAGAGATACAAAGTATAGACGTTCGTAAGTGGGGCCCTGGCCTAGCCTGCACCTACATTGCGAGGTAGGACGTTCCAACCGGGATGTTTGCTGCCTGTAACCACACGACCAGCTTGTGCCTAGCGATTGTTCGAGCTGAGTATTTGTCCATACTGATATATTAACTAAATGCAAAACAATTACCTGGCAGGCAATATATTTTTAAACAGGCTGGGTCGACTCCTCATGTAGTCGAAGAAGTCGATGCGTAATAGGACAATACGAACAAAATTATGGGTTAGAATTCCTTTTGCACCCCCAAAATGATGTGTTTTTGAAAGTAAGATACACAAGGTACTTGATTTAGAAAGTGCCTCAGCTGTACAAATGCATATGCACTAAGGGCACTCGCCAAGCCTATTCTCCTCAGCTCTGTCCAGGTTAAGCCGAGTTAGAGTATGGGAGTACACGCTCACTGACAGAATGAGAAAGGCAGGGAGAAGTCTTAGTTGTTCTGCCACCAGGCCCCCTGCTACCTTCGATGATGTTTCAGCGTCTCGTGAGCCTCGAGTGAGTACGTCCGTTCAAAGCGGGGTGAAAAGTAGAAGCGCGTGCTGGAGGACGCCCAGCCATTCTGTTTTTGTCATCGGCTATACTAAATATCTTTAGTATGACATATTTTTAAGTGAGTAAATGTATTGCAAATATGCAGTCTACCTTTGACCATAGTACAGAATTCTGATAAGGATAACAACAGTCTATGCGTATTGCCATCCACCATTTTCCAAAAAAGTGCTCCTGCCTATCAGAACATCTACACATTGGTGCACGAGTTGGTTCAGGACTGAGAGGCTAGAATACAAAGCGCTCGCAAGGCTTGCCTGGCCCTTTCAACCATGCGGGTACATTCGTCGCAAATCCCCGATTTCTAGCGAAATTTTTTTAGAATGAGCAAGTCCTGTCCATGCCCGAGGTAGACCACTGAATCGTGATTCCCCCATATTGTGCGAATCCTCCTTCAAACTGCGGTACAACCTGCAAATGAACTCTGTTGTGCTGCGGCACGCGTCCATGCTGCCTGCTTCAGAGGAAAACCACTGTTTGTGTTGAAGACGACATCCCACAACGTACAGGCTACAACGTTTAATGAACCAAGATAAAATTCATATCATTCAATAGACACAGATAGGCTCACAAAGGGACGACACCATGATTGTTGTTGTTGGTTTTACTCTTGCCTACGAACAAAAGTGACCTCCTCTTTTCTCCGATGTACAGCAAACCCCTTCTCTTTGTAGCCCCTATTTCTTCTCAAATTGGTCACAGAGGACATAATCGCGGCCACTACATTTGGCAAAATTAAAAGCCGCGAAAATTAAGGGCTCGCTAACATTAAAGGGTTTACAGTACTTCCGTGTGTCACATGATGTTAACATTTCAAAGAGGCTGAAGGTATTGGTTTAAAAAAATTGGCCTATGCAAAAAAAAAACGTCCTTCTCCAGGTTAGGCACGCGAGGTTCTTTTGGACTCCCTATAAGGTGGCAGATTTGTTCCGGCAGAGCTTTTGGTAAAACGCAGTCTCAAAACTAGATATACTTGGCGTCAACTATTTTGTGTAGCATTGTAAAGGCTAGAGTAGCTTCTACAGTGCTTCAGCTCAGCACTTTTGCGAGAGCATGTGGTTTAGTGTTGCATCTCATTTGCATGGTCTAGAGAAACTAGAGCTGACAGAGTTGGGAGCATTCCGGAATAACAAAACGCCGACTATAGAAGCATTGAGAGATGCGCACATGCGAACTGTGCATTTCTTAAAAGTGGATTCGAGCAAAGGTAAAAACAATATGTGTACTTACGGCGGCCATACTTGCCATACTTGCCTTCCTCAGGCATGATAACTTGTCCCTCGGTAGCACCATCCAGTAAGAAGCACCAGCAACACGACTCCTGGATTGAATGACGACCCGCCTCAGGTCTTGGAAGGAGATCCGAAACACTGCTTTAGGCCAGATGTTGTACCTGGCGGGGCAGGGGCTAAAAGTAGAAATTAACAAATTTATTTGAAGTGATACATTCCTATAGCATAAACTCTAGGATAGCAGGATTTTTTGGGTCAGTGATGTGTTTTAATTAAACACAGAAATGGTTGGTTTATATGACGAACCAGCAGCCCCCGTTTTGCATAAGTGTAACGCAGTGTCTAACGTTACGTCCAACGGAACCCGAAATAAAAATTAAAGTTACGCCCAACGTAACTTTACGTCAAGAATTCGAGTTACGTCCGACATAACCCAAAATAAAAATTAAAGTTACCGTATTTATTTGAATATATGTCGACCTTTTTTTTTTTTTCGGAAATCGTGACCAAAGAATTTCGACCTACATTCGACCTAATTTCGCGACCCTACCGGGAGCATGGAGCTATCGAGTCGCCGAGCCGGCGTTGCCGTAGAGCCGCGCCGCTTCTCGTTTCAAAAAGCTTTTGGTGCACGGAAACAACCAAAACAGCAGCAGCCGACGGCCCGTCCGCGGTAGCCACGCGGCTGCCGCTAGCGCACGCATCCCTCGGGCGTCGGGTTTCGCCATCGCGCCTGTAGCGTTTCCCTCACTGGGCAACGGGAAAGGGGAGGGAGAGGAACGCGATGCGCCATGCACTTTGCCCTCCATCGTCGCAAACGCGCACACAAAAAAAAAAGGAAAAAAGAGGTTACTTTTGTTTGTTGCTTAAGGCGGCTCGACTCGCGGCGTTGCTTGCGTCTTTGTATTTTGTCTTTCGTCGCTTCGCCCGTCTCCACCTTCTTTCGTTTCTTCTTGTTGTCATTTTACAACGGTGTGAGTGAGGTATTGTTACGAATTTGCGAGGATGTCTATCAAGCTGACGAAGCTTCGGACGACGATGACATGTCCAGAAGTTCTGACGGTGATTAAGTTTTTGGCATCCCCCCGTGATTTAGCTGCGAGTGCTGTAAATAAAGGTTTGTTTATTTCTTTCTTTTGCCCAACCTTTCCCCTGTTCTTAAAAATAAAAAAAAGGTCGACCTATATTTGAATTATTTTTTTTTTTTTTATTACTCTCGGTGCATGGGTTCAATAAATACGGGTCGACCTATTTTCGTGGTCTACCTATTTTCGAGTAAATACGGTACGTCCCACGAAACTCCAAATAAAACTGTCCGACGTATCTTTTCCCCAAGGTTTCAAGTTACGTCCGACATAACCCAATGTGAAAAGTTACGTCCGACGGAACTCGAGATAAAAAATAAAGTTACCCCCACCCGCTGCCCGTTTCGACCTGGATGAGTTTCGTACCGGCGTAGGTCGTGACCGGTACCGGCACGCGTTCGTGCAATTATTATTACTACACGCGTTCGTGTAATTACACACGAGCAACACAAGTTTTCTAGATCACGGCACATATAGGGGCTTTAGACAAGACGATGGGCCCTCAATCTGTCCTATAAACCAACACGGTCCAACACTGATGTCTCAGGCTCGCAGCATGCGTGCTGAGAAGTTAACATCGTACATCGTTTTCAAGCATGGCTCCTCGTTCATCGGCTCGATTTACATTTTCGGTAAATGACAAACCGTGATGAAGCACAATTATTCTAGCTCAAAATTGTCACGAACACTTGGCACGCATGCTTACACTGAAGCGCACCTAACTTAATTTAAAAGTAGAACAGAAAGGGGACGAGATTCGCTTACCGCTTCACGGAGAGACAGACACCTTCGGATCCTAGGCCTACCGGACGAACTTCGAAGTCGTCGACGGTCCGGGGATCGGACGGGGAAAGCCGCCCGCGCTGCGCTGACCCAGGCTGACCACACCTGGGTGAACTATGAGAGGCGCCGTCGAGTTGAGAACCAGAGTCGCAGTAGAAACGGACCGCCAAACATCTGTTCCGTACAACGCACAACGAGCCGACGTCCCCCACGCAGCTACGCCTCCGCCATCTTCTCCGCGACGACGGAAAGCGGGGAAGCCGAGCAGCGGAAGCGGAAGTCACTGGGCGGCCGCTTTACGTTTCGCTTTTAGCCGACGCCGGTTTCGGTTGCGGAATCGTGGGGTTGTAGCTGGTTGCGACGAGAGGAGCCACGAAAAGGCGCCGAGTTGGCCGTGTACGAGTCACGGTACGAGCAACGGGCCGTTTGCCGCTGTCGACCGGTGACGCGGTATCCTCGGCTTGGTGTCACGATCGGTTTGTTGCCGTGCACGTTGGCTTTGCTATGCGGTACGGCTGGTGCGGCTGTCGAATACTTGTGGTACACATTATTCGAGACAGTCGCCCCAAGACGTCGCCGTGAAGAGTTGACCGAGGAATTCGTGTGAGCTCAACGTCGGTCTATGTTCCGTTTCGACATGTATGGTATATGTAACGATACCGGTGGTAAATGATGGACGTTTGTTGGAAGATGGCGGTCGCCTTTCTGCATGTATGATTTGGTGATACCGGTGGTCTTGAGGTATAAGCGTTGTGTTGGAAAGATGTCGGTCGACGATGGCATTCTTGATTGCGAATTTACACCTCCTAATTACAACGTGGTACGATGCGATAGGTCTTCTAGAGGTGGTGGTGTTGCACTTTTTTTAAATCTGGTATTAGCTTTTCTGTCCTTCCCAGTTTACCTACCACAGAGTCTTTATGGTGTAAGGTGTTGCTCGATAAGTTCGTTCTTGTTATCGGCGCGGTTTATCGGGCTCCTGGTTCGAGCCTGCAGGCCATCTTTGACATATATGATTACATTCACAAATACAATCTGGCAAATTTCAAGCTTGTCTTGCTGGGCGATTTTAATGCACCCGATATAAACTGGGAAACGCTAGTGGTTGGCTGTCGCGATAGGGCCATTTGTGATGCTTTAGTAGATATGGCTGTGTCATTCGACCTAGATCAGGTTGTCAAAACGTGCACCAGAGATAATTCTGTTCTTGATCTTGTTTTTCTAACCCATAGTATCACAAACCTAGGTTATGAATGCGAGGTGGTTGAGGGAATTTCAGATCACAAAGCGGTCCTTGTCAGCCTTAACATTCGTATGAAGCGTTCGAACCCTGAATTCGTCACGTTCCTTGATTTTAACAGGGCTGACGATGTATCAATTATTGACGAACTTAGTTTCTATTTTGATGATTTTTGTGCCATAAGTCTAGACGCTGATGTCAATACGTTGCTTAGATATTTTAACTCCCTTATAGATAAATGCATCAACAAATTTGTACCTGTTACTAGAAAGAAAAAGAACCCTGCGCACCCCTGGATTACGAGGGAGGTGCTGCAGTTGATGCGGCAAACGAAGAGGAGACGTCGTTCAACGAAAAATAACACAGAATCAGTTGTTCATGCCTCGTTTGAATATCTGAAAACAACCTTGAAAGAAAAGATGATAACAGCTAAAAACAAATATTTTAATATAACTTTGTCTGAATTTATGAAATCAAATCCTGCCAAATTTTGGAGGTCTATTATTCCAAAATGTAACATATCACAGAGTTTTACTATTGAAGGCCAATCTGTGAGTGAGCCGACAAAGATAGCGAACTGTTTTAATGATTATTTTAAATCTGTATTCAGTCGTGATAACGGCAATGATTCTGAGTTTTTCTTTGAAGGTATATACCCAGCTTTATTTGATTTAGAGATTAGTGTTTCTGGTGTCCTCAATCTACTAATGAATCTTGACTGTAAGAAAAGCCCTGGCCCTGATGGAATTCCAAATTCTTTTCTTCGCCGATATTCACTTTGGAGTTCAAAATACCTATCTGTCATTTTCAAAAAATCTATTTCTACTGCAACAGTACCTCGGTCATGGAAGTCGGCTAAAATTATCCCCTTGTTCAAGTCAGGCAACAAACAGGTGGTTACAAACTACAGACCCATTTCGCTCACATCGTCTTCATGCAAAATTTTGGAACATATTGTCTATAAACAGATATCTGAGTACCTCGAGACTAATTTTATTCTTTGCCCGCAACAGCATGGTTTTCGTCGTGGCTACTCCACCTCAACCCAACTTCTTGAATTCACTCACGACATAGCTTTAGCTTTAGATAAAAGAGGACAACTTGATGCCATCTTTGTAGATTATTCTAAGGCTTTTGATAAGGTGCCACATCATAAGCTTCTTCAGAAACTACAAGCGATTTTAAATAATACCTCATTAGTTAATTGGATCGAAGATTATCTAAAAATAGATCACAGTTTGTTTCATACAGGGATGTTCATTCTAGCAATGTCTCAGTTAGTTCCGGTGTCCCACAGGGATCAGTTTTAGGACCTCTTTTGTTTTTACTTTATATTAACGACGTCGCAAAGGGTCTTCCAGTTAAAATTCGCCTCTATGCAGATGATTGCGTTTTGTACAACGAAATCAACTCGGTAGATGACCATGCCTTGCTAAATGACTCTTTTAAACAGTTTTTGAATTGGAGTAAAAAGTGGCAGATGGAAATTAATTTTGAGAAATCTGTAGTTATGTCGTTTACTAATAAGAAGGAACCGTCTGTTTTTAGGTATGGTACTAGTAATATAATTCTGCGTCAAGTTCAGGAATACAAGTATTTGGGTATTTTTTTCACGCCTAGTCTCAAGTGGGATAAGCACATCAGTTCTATTTGTTCTCGTGCTCTTCAAAGGCTAGGATATGTCAAGAGAACTTTAAAATCTTCAACTAAGGAAGTTAAAATAACGGCGTATAAGACTTTGATTAGACCTATCTTAGAGTATGGTTGTGTGGTGTGGGATCCGTATCTGAAGGGTGATATTAAGCAGATTGACGCAATACAATCAAAGGCAGCTAGATTTATTTGTAATAGATATGACCGCAATTTTTCTCCTACATCTACCATGACTGACATAGGACTTACGCCTCTTGATTCCAGACGCGGTGTAGAACGGCTCAAGCTCCTACACAAAATAGTGAATAATAACTGTGCACTTAATCGGGAAAAATATGTTAGTTTTGTTACTGAATCACGCACTCGAAGCTTCCATCCATTAAATCTTGTACCGTACAGAGCCCACCTTAACAGTTTTAAATATTCTTTTTTCCTCGAACGGTAGAAAACTGGAATAACATAAATGGATCAGTTCGTTGTCTCGATTTGATAGGTTTGTATTAGAAATACAGTAAGTGTTCTGGTATGGTGCCTGGAATCTGTAATTGAAGTGTATGTGATTGTTTTGTACTCTATTTTATTTTTATTTCACTGAATTTTTTATATAAAATTTGAAATATCGTCGAAAATGAAATTAACCGATATTTTGAACCCACTTTATCGAAAAAGCCATTTTTTTATTTCGTTCAATTTTTTTATTATTGCTGCGCCGATCATATGAACTTCAATTGGCTTGATGCGATTTCCCCCTTTTTTTGTTGTATCTTCTCTAGAAGTGATCGAAATCGCTCCCACGTGACAATGCGGTGACAACTTCAGAGTCTTGTAACTCATGAGTTATTATATTTGTCGCTTACCAATACTATGCGGGTGTAGCCTTATACATAGAATATCGACGGGCATAGTTTAGTTTATTTTATTTTCACGGAAGTTTTTATATAGAATTTGAATATCGTCAAAAATGAAATTAACCGATATTTTGAACCCACTTTGTCGAAAAGGGCCATTTTTTATTTCGTTCAATTTTTTATTATTGCTGCCGATCATATGAACTTTCAAATGGCTTGATGCGATTTCGCCCTTTTTTTGTTGTATCTTCTCTAGAAGTGATCGAAATCGCTCCCACGCTCTCAGAACGGCCAAACGCAGCTTCCGCAGGTCGGCTTCGCTGCAAAGAACTATACTGCTTATTTGTGTGTTCAAATGCAGCGGGTAAATTCATTTTGATTGAGAACACTCGTGCTTGGCTACATATTGTATTTTCTTAGTTTTTTAATGATGGAAACTGACATTCCTTAGACTGATAGTTAGCGGTGCAGCGGATGTTCCATTATCCGATGTCTAAAGCCAGGGCACAAAGGGCGGAGAAAACGGAACGAGCTCTCATGTAGCCAGACCGGTGTCATATATCTGTTTGTGCTATACACAGCTTGTAATTCACGTACAGCACGCCCGGCCCTTCGCGCTATAGGCCCATTTCGTTACACCCAGGAAGCATCCGGCACGGGCGCCAATCATGATGTGTCTCAGTGTCGCGTGCGATCGAATAACCATGTAATTGCCTGTTCTTTATTGTGAGCGTGTATGTCAAAAATATGTAATATTAAATGCCCCTCCTTAAGAAGGAAAAGCAGTTTGCAGAAAAAAAGTGAGGAAAACGGACTGAGTATACATGAAGCGAAAAATTTGTTTACAGAACACAAACACCAATTGGCGATAAATAGTCACTTTTATTAAATAACGCTAATAATTTAGGCTGCACTTGTAAAACAACATGTTGTTGTGCTTTAAATAGTCCAGTTCACGAGCAACGCAATATTGGAACTTTTTGACATCGCATCGGCTTGCCGCTGCGGAGACGATCGAGCGCGGGGGCGACCTGAACTTTGTACCGCAGCGGTCGGATGCAGCCGAGAAGTTCAACAGCGTGGTAAGTCGAGACGGACGGGACGAAAACTGGAGCCAAAGCGAGCGAGCGGTGAGCCCGAGACGGTGGCCCTTCTGTTTGAACGAGTGTGTGCAGTTAAAAATAAAAGTGTTGGGTTTTGTTCAAGACTGATCGATATCTCTGATGCCAAGAAGCAAAGATTCCCACATGCATAGAAGGCAGCGAAGCAGTCACTTAATGTCTCTGTAGACTTTTAGATTCTCCACTTTGTCGCGCCGAGCTTAATGCAAAGAATGTACAGCCTTCGGAATATGGAAAAGCGATTTGACGATTTATTTTAGGTGGCTACGGTAGATTTGCTTTGGCTAGGCACACATTGCTTGGGTTTGGTAATAAATAAAGGTTTCTATTTTTCTCCTTCAAAATAAAGCGCGTCCGGATAAGGCGGACTTGGCACCGCTGCATAAACAGCATCGGCGAATGTGTCTTTCATATTGCCGGAGACTGTACATCTTGTACAAATGTCCCCTTAGGTTCCTGGCCGGCTCGCGAACTGTGCACCACACACGTGATTAGCGTAATCAAGTGCGAGCGCCTACTGAGGCCCATTCTTTTTTTTTTTGTGCTTCCTGAGTATATCGATTTTTTTCTTCGGTAAGTCGAAAAGCTGAACGCTTCTTATCATTGTTTTAATTTTTTTTTACCGAGTCCTTTGACGTCCGCATCAAGGAGCCGTCCTGCGAACGAAAATTGTGTACTGTGGCGAGGTGCTCCAAGCCTTACAACCTGTGTATAACACAAACAGATATATGACACGGTCTGGCTACATGAAGAGCTCGTTCCGTTTTCTCCACCCTTGTGCCCTGGCTTAGACATCGGATAATGGAACATCCGCTGCACCGCTAACTATCAGTCTAAGGAATGTCAGTTTCCATCATTAAAAAATTAAGAAATTACAATATGTAGCCAAGCACGAGTGTTCTCAATCAAAATGAATTTACCCGCTGCATTTGAACACACAAATAAGCAGTATTAGTCTTTGCAGCGAAGCCGACCTGCGGAAGCTGCGTTTGGCCGTTCTGAGAGCGTGGGAGCGATTTCGATCACTTCTAGAGAAGTTACAACAAAAAAAAGGGCGAAATCGCATCAAGCCAATTGAAATTCATATGATCGGCAGCAATAAAAAAAAATTAACGAAATAAAAAATGGCCCTTTTCGACAAAGTGGGTTCAAAATATCGGTTAATTTTCATTTTTGACGATATTTCAATTCTATATAAAAACTTCCGTGAAAATAAAATAAACTAAACTTATGCCCGTCGATATTCTATGTATAAGGCTACACCCGCATAGTATTTGGTAAGCGACAAATATAATAACTCATGAGTTACAAGACTCTGAAGTTGTCACCGCATTGTCACGTGGGAGCGATTTCGATCACTTCTAGAGAAGATACAACAAAAAAAGGGGGAAATCGCATCAAGCCAATTGAAAGTTCATATGATCGGCAGCAATAATAAAAAATTGAAGAACGAAATAAAAAATGGCCTTTTTCGATAAAGTTGGTTCAAAATATCGGTTAATTTCATTTTCGACGATATTTCAAATTTTATATAAAAAAATCACTGAAAATAAAATAAAATAAACTTAAACCCGTCGATAGCCCAGTATAGGGCTACACCGGCATAGTATTTGTTAAGCGACAAATATAATAACTCACGAGTTACAAGGCTCTGAAGATGTCAACGAATTGTCAAACAGACGATGTTGTCATTTTTTACCTCAATAAACAAAATACAAAAGTATTTTCCTTTAAACTAAAAATAGTCGAAATAACATACAAGATCACAAAAAATTACTGTGAGTTTTGTAGCTTTCCATATTCATACCAGCGCACAGAACTGGGAAGAAAAATCAAGGAGTAAAAAACAGATTTTCACCCTGCTCGACTGAATATTTTTTTGTGAAGCGAAATATTTTTTAAAAAGCTTTTGAAAAGCGGTTTTGTTCATTCCAGAAATAGGGCAATTACATATATTTTTTTCAGAAAAAATCGAAAGACCCACCCCGACAAGCGTGTTTGATTTCAAATGAAACCACCCTACTATATCAGAGGCATAATATTCTAACGAGGGTCAGTTTGAACACAAAAGTTTGATAGGCAATCCCATCACGAATCGTAATTTAATGCGACTTGTATAGAGTACAGACGCTAGACGTCTCGGTACTCTGACCCTGTTAAAACGACCTTCATAAATCCCGCAACGTACCATATATTTTCGGTCGAACGAAAACGACGATTGCCGAGTGTTTGCTGCGCCTTTCGGGAGATGGCCCCACCGGCACGGCTCTCGGGTAGAAAACGTATATGGGAGTGCTTGCAACTTCTCGATCGGAATCACGCGGTTCATGGAGACTGCTTTTGATAAACAAGGCGCGAGGAGGTGGCGAGAGCCCCTCCGCCTTCCTCTCCGCCTATTCTCCTCGCCCCGTAATAACTCGCGTCACGTATGCCCACGTGCAACCTCTGCGAAGATTCTTCTTCTTTTTTTTTTTTTCGTGACCTTTATTTACAAGAACGGAGCTAGGCCTTGAGCAAAAACAGGTCAGGTTGATGACTTTTTGTTTCTGCCTCCTACACCGCTGGAGAAAAATAAAAGTTTAATTTTATTTCATATCATCTTTACAAGGCAAAAACCACTAATATTGTCGTTCTCTACTGAAAAGAAATGCCCATCACATGAAGGCGCCAATGTTTCTGCCTCGTTTACAGGTCCTCGATTTATAACACCTCTTACTTTACGACAAATGAAATCTGCTTAATTAAATGGTGAATATGTGACAAGTAAACAATTGACATAAAGCTGTATAAGGCTTTAGTGGATCTGCAGTGTATTCAGCCTCAAATCTGCTTCCCTAAAGAAGGTAAGATATTTTGAATCATCTTTCAGAATATATACTTTCATTTGCGTTTCACGGGACTTGTTGTGTGCACAATCGCCTGTTGCGAAGTGTGAGCGGTTGCATCGTCACCATTAAGAATATTAACTGTACAAGTGAAACTGCTCCAGCGTACATTTCTGCAGCATTCTTTCTGCTGTTTTCCAATGGGCGTTATCGTGAAAGCAGCACGCTTGTTAGGAAACAGTTGTAATGTCCTCAAATTTATTTTGTCAACTGTCGTATAATCACGCGTTTCGTGAAAAATCTTCGGATTCCTAAATCATGCCACGTCACCCCAAATATATTAGGATCTACTGCTACTAATATAATAATTATTGAGAAGATAACAGCGTAATACACCATACAAGTTATTTAGTTTTTATAATTCCTATTAGTTCAAGGATGGCAAGAGCCATCCTTCAAGAACCATCATTCAATTTTAATTAAATATTTTTCTCCCCATCATAGCCGGCGTACTCTTATAACGTTAGAGCGTTAATTTGTTTACATGCAGCGCCGATGACATGCTCGCTACTGCCCATTCTCTTATCGCGAGAATCTCTAGCTCCCATACACCAGAGTGACCCATGAAGACTTTGTGTTTGCAGTTACTGCACTGTACTGACAACATAAAAACGGTTATCGTGAACACGTCAACCCCGCTCCGCCGTACCCGATGTTTGCATCGTGCGTGCCATAAAAAAACATTAAACTGAAAAAAAACTTCCTTTAAGTATTTGCATGACACCTATGTTACAAATATACTTTCCCTGAAAAAATTGAGAGCCCTCCACCCGTGAAGAGAGAATTCCAGCGAAGCTGGCGCTCTGGTAGAGACAACGAAGTTTTATCATAGCGCGGCTACGCCAATCACGGCGCAGGCTCTAGTGCGCGGCACAGGTGGCCGCCGAAGAGCGCGCAGCATTGCGCAATGTCAGAGGGAAGAGAGAGGCCGCGCGTGGCAAGGAGTATACACGACTCGGGAAAGAGGCGCGGTGGTGGAGAGGAGTATAAAGTGGGGCATACATCGCTGCGTTTGGAAATTGTATGGTCTACGCTCGGTCTGTCGCCGGAGACGACCCGCTAGAACCTAGCCATAAACAGCTTCGCTAAAAAAAAAAAAAACTGACTCACATTTGAGAAATACTGTAAACGACTTAATTTTCGCGGGCTCGAATTTTCGCGAATCGGGCCAAAGCTTAAAATTTGAAATTATTCGCGGGATCTAATTTTCGCGAATCGAATGTAGCTTCCGTAGCGTTTACTATTGCTCGAATTGTTCGCGGGACGTATTTTTCGCGAAACGTAGGCGATTCGCGAAATCGCGAAAATTAGGTCCTCGCGAAAATTTAGTCGTGTACAGTACTTACGTCACGAGACTTGGTTTTGTGTTGGCAGTGAATTCGAAATATTTTTCAACATCAGGTGCGAAGTCTCTAAACAGAAGCATATTTCGGGATCACTGCTAACCGCCCGATTCACAATCCTCACTCTAATTGAGGCCCCCTCCAATTCCTCAAGGAAGTTTTTTCGCGTTTCAACATCAACCAGAATGCAGCTTGATTTTAATAAGTTGCTCTGCTTATACCTTGATTTATCAAGGGAGACATCAAATGTTCGGCGAGACATCAGAATATATTATATCGTGATTGAAGATCGCCGCGTATGTGCTCTTTTGGAATATCTTTGCTGGTCGTTACCCCCTTTGCCATTTTCTGCCTTTTTCACCTTGTCTTGTTTGATGTCCTTTAATGTGTACCACACAAAAGAGCCTGAGCTATTTGTGGACACATAAATAAAGATTATTATTGTTGTTATTATTTATTATTATATTATCTTTCGTTAAAATGCGTTATAGAGCGCTCTCGAAATTATTTTACCACTAACAGTTTTATTTTTACGTATACGTGCGAGTTTTACGTCTTGAGCAAAGACAGGGTCAGGTTGCTACGGTGACTTTTTGTTTCTGCCTCCTACACCGCTGGAGAAAAATAAAAGTTAATTTTATTTCATTTCATCTTTACAAGGCAAAAAAACCACTAATATGGTCGTTCTGTACTGAAAAGAAATGCCCATCAATGAAGGCGCCAATTTTTCTGCTCGTTACAGGTCCTCGATTTATAACACCTCATACTTTACGACAAATGAAATCTGCTTAATTAAATGCTGAATCTGTGACAAGTAAAACAATTGACATATAAGCGTATAAGGCTTTAGTGGATCTGCAGTGTATTCAGCCTCAAATCGCTTCCTAAGAAGGTAAGATATTTGAATCATCTTTCAGAATATATACTTTCATTTGCGTTTCACGGGACTTGTTGTGTGCACAATCGCCTGTGCGAAGTGTGAGCGGTTGCATTTGTCACCATTAAGGAATGTTAAACTGTACAAGTGAAACTGCCCAGCGTACATTTCTGCATACCATTCTTTCTGCTGTGTTCCAATGGGCGTTATCGTGAAGCAGCACGCTTGTTAGGAAAACAGTTGTAATGTCCTCAAATTTATTTGTCAACTGTCGTATAATCACGCGTTTCGTGAAAAATCTTCGGATTCTGAAAATCATGCCCCGTCACCCCAAATATATTAGGATCTACTGCTAATAATATAATAAATTATTGAGAAGATAAACGCGTAATACACCTTACAATGTTATTAGTTTTTTATTTGTTATTAGTTCAAGGATGGCAAGAGCCATCCTTCAAGAACCATCATTCAATTTTAATTAAAATATTATTATCTTTCAGCATAGCCGGGCGTACTCTTTATAACGTTAGAGCGTTAATTTGTTTACATGCAGCGCCGATGACATGCTCGCTACTGCACATTCCTCTTATCGCGAGAATCTCTAGCTCCCATGCACCAGGGTGACCCACGAAGTCTTTGTGTTTGCAGGTTACTGCACTGTACTGTCAACATAAAAACGGTTATCTTGGAACACGTCAACCCCGCTCCGCCGTACCCGATGTTTGCATCGTGCGTGCCATAAAAAAAACATTAAACTGAAAAAAAAAAAACTTCCTTTAAGTATTTGCATGACACCTATGTTACAAAATATACTTTGCCTGAAAAAAATTTAGAGCCCTTCCACCCGTGAAGAGAGAATTCCAGAGAAGCTGGCGCTCTGGTAGAGACAATGAAGTTTTATCATAGCGCGGCTACGCCAATCACGGCACAGGCTCTAGTGCGCGGCACAGGTGGCCGCCGAAGAGCGCGCAGCATTGCGCAATGTCAGAGGGAAGAGAGAGGCCGCGCGTGGCGAGGAGTATTCGCGACTCCAGCGACCTATAGGGGGCGCCACCACCAAACAAACATGGCGGCTGGGTCCAGGTCGCATCGTCTCGGCAAGGCCGCCTGAACGGGTCGCGTATTCAATTTAACAAGTTTTCTTTTGTTTAATGCCAAATTTTATAGGTATTTGAACTGAGACGGTTAAGTGTAGCCGGTGCACGTAAACTTGAAGAGCATAGTTTTGTTTATCGTTGCTTTTTTTCTTTTCATGTCAAACTTTCGTTCGGAGATTTCGTTCAAAACCGAAACTATGGGCTCCGGAGAGACGGTAATAGACCCTAATCAGTTTTGATCACCTAAGGAAAGCGGCGATGACTACAGAATTGTTCCACCGAGAGTAATTTTCAGCTAACTCGCATGCCTCGACTATGCGACTTATCTGTCCGCGAATCGAGCTTTTGTGCGTATCCGCGTTTTCCAGTCGTCAGCTCGGTCAACAACACAGGCTGCAGGAAAATTACGAAAATTAAGCAAGCGCTTCTTGAGCCAAGGAGCATGTTAACCCGCTGGCGCCCCACTAAACAGCTGATACTCATATTTCAATTCAGGTTTTAGTAGCAATCGAGAAGTAATTTGACGAGCGGGTTATGTATTATATTACGTACATGTCCCACTAAAGCGATATTAGTATATTCTTCGGGTGAACTATGAGATTAGTTGACTATCTATTAGGTGAACTGCTGAATAAAAGTATATTTGACAGACAGAGAGATACTACTTAAACTTAGCCAAATGGTTCATAGCCGGTAGCACGGATACAAATGCGGACAAACTGAACAGGGTTCTCAACGGAGATTCACGCAGAACCTCTTTGCATTGAACTTAACTTCGAATCCTGAACGGAGGAAATTAGTATTTTTTGTGGCCGGTCAACCTGAGCAATGTAGATCTATATTGCTGCTGGCTTCGACGGGGGTATAATATAAATATTGGAGGCGCGATAGATCATAATGCCGTGACAGCTCCTAACTTTGCGAGACGCGTCCCCCACCTTTTAAAAGCAGAAAATTTCCCTCATTAATCATATGCAGCGAGCAGGTTTTCCTGAATCAAGTAATTGCGAAATCAGCCCAACTCCTTCAGTGTGGTTCAGAGACTTTTTCGGCGAAAAGCATTTAAGATGAATAGCCAACGCACTGACCGGCGTGGTTGGCTCAAACTTGAAGCTATTGGAACACAACCAAACTCAAGAAAAGCAGCTATGGAACCTTCTTATTCACTTGACTGCAACATTGGTGTTCTCTCCAGTGAAACACCTCGTCTGTCGTCCTCAGTCCACTGTTCTACATACTTATAAAGAAACCACTTATCAGGTTCAAGTAGTCGTCACTTTGAACGTGATTCGAGACAGACAAGAAATCAAAACGTTTCCCGTGATTCCTCCCCATCCAAGAAATGAAAGCACGCGACCGTGTGTTGTGGAGTAAACGGGCTTTCAAACACGTGATGGAAGGAAACAATCTACTGAGGCTTTACCACACTAATGAAACTCAGGCACACTTAAAAAATTTTCGGACCTTCGTCAAATTACATTGTTCGCCACCGCGCCGACAACACGTGTCCGCGAAAGCCACCAGAGACGCGGAGGGGCGCAAAGCGACCTGGACCGGCTGGTTCCCGGTTTTCCCGCTTGGTGGCGTCCGTTTTGCTGGAGTCGCGAATACACGACTCGGGAAAGAGGGGCGGCGGTGGAGAGGAGTATAAAGTGGGCATAAATCGCTGCGTTTGGAAATGTTGGTCTACGCTCGGTCTGTCGCCGAAGACGACCCGCCAGAAAAAAAAAAAAAAAAAAAAAAAACTGAGTACATTTGAGAAATACTGTAAACGACTTAATTTTCGCGGGCTCAAATTTCGCGAATCGGGCCAAAGCTTAAATTTGAAATTATTCGCGGGATCTAATTTCGCGAATCGAATGTAGCTTCCGTAGCGTTTACATATTGCTCGAATTGTTCGCGGGACGCATTTTTCGCGAATCGTAGGCGATTCGCGATATTCGCGAAAATTAGGTCCTCGCGAAAATTTAGTCGTTTACAGTACTTACGTCACGAGACTTGGTTTTGTGTTGGCAGTGAATTCGAAATATTTTTCTACATCAGGTGCGAAGTCTCCAAACAGAAGCATATTTCGGGATCACTGCTAACCGCCCGATTCACAAACCTCACTCTAATTAAGGCGCCCCTCCAATTCCTCAAGGAAGGCGCGAGGGCCGGCGTTGGCCAATCGCGAGGACGGACAAGCAGCCTAGGCCACCTATCCGTCGTCGCGATTCGCCAGCCCCAGCCCTCAAGCCTTCCTTGAGGAAGTGGAGGGGCGCCTCAATTAGCGTGAGGTTTGTGAATCCGGCGGTAAGTCAAAACACGTAAATACCAATTGGTGTACGAAGTATGGATCGATATGCGTACTGCATACGCCCTGTATTATATTATCCGGGCACGTTCTAAGCAAATCATTACTCTGCCACGTATCAGAAAGTACTAAACATTTTGAAGCCTTTTTGAGATTCTGCGTTCAGTTAAATTATTTCTAGTTACACTTAAAAATGCATCTGCTTCAGTTACGGTATGTTTGTCTCTCGTTTCAGGAGACTAGCTGCCGAGAGCTTACTCAAAAATGTCAACATGGTATTCGTAAAACATAGTTTTTATGTCAGCAGAGATAGCATATCGTATCAAAAGTGCTATTTATATTTGCTCTGTCTAGTAGTAAATCTTGCACATAGTAATGTATCTGTGATTCTTCAGGGCATCTTAATAAAGTTACCGACTTGCTATCGTTTACTCTCTAATACCAAGTTAGTTCAATGACAGTGTAAACGAATACTAGAAAAAAATCGCTTTTTCTTCAACAGAGTTAGATGCAGGTAGATATATACTGTGGGAAAGTTGCCTTGCTGCATGCCCAACCCAGAGGAGCAACACGGAGCCAGGACTTCGGAAACAACAAACAGTATTTAATGATAGAGGGGCAGGACGGTTAGTTCGACATTCAAGAAGTCAGCGTGCGACTGTCCTTGGCCGCCCTCCCTCCGCCCAAACCCCCTCTCCCGTGCCACCTCAGCTGGCCGCCGTCTTTCATTGTCCGGGCAACGCCCCTTTGTTCCACGTAGTTCGCGCAATTGGTACGTTGTGTGGCGCGTACCAGGGCTCACCCTGGTGGCCACTGAACGATGGTGCCATCGGGGAGCCAACAATTTCAAAAGACTGATACTAACGAGAGTAACCAAACAAACCGCATACTTTCTTTGTGACAGTTATATGGCCCCATGTTGGTATTTGTAGTTCATTTCCTTGAAGATTTTGTTGTAAAAGACAGAGATATGAAACTCGCATAATACATTAAAAAATTGGCCTTGCGCGATATGCTTATTCTGTGCCTTCGTTTCCTGACCTCATGGGCTAGGACCATGAAACCCATCGCAAACTCCAACGGGTGAGTGACCTGTAAAAGAAAGTAATTATAAAACATATTTAGGCTCGCAGTAACTATGCTAATGTGCCACCCTTGGCTAGATGGGTATCACTTGGTAAAAAATATTTCTAAAGGTTTATTTATCAAAAACATACAAGCGCTACAATGAACGCAAATTAAAAGTAAAGATTTTCTCTATTATCTAAATCACATACCAGATGTAGAGAATTCAAATGCAAGAAGATGTATCGATTCTAGCTTGTAGCTTTTTAGCTATTACTTCGAAGCCTTTATAAAAATGAATGTTCTGTGTGTCTATCATGTTATGCTTCTTTCCTCTGTCGCTTCTGTTTTATTGGAATATAACTTAGCTTTGAGAATCATGTACCATCTTTTTTTTTAATTTTATTGGCTGGAAATGATTAGGGATCCCTTCTCGATATTTCATATATCGAATCAGTACAACCAAGCGATGTGGCGAAAATGTTTTGACTGACTCACAAGGATAAATTGAAGAGTTCCCGAGGCGCAGCAGCCTTCCCAAGCACACCCTGCTGTGTTGTCTTTCGTTTCTTGTATTCCTCTGTCGGTACGTTTGAGCTGTAAAGGAATTCAATACTTACACGCGCTCAACTTTTGCCTCTCATTTGTATATATGCTTTATCTAAATTATGCTACATGGCTACCCTCTATACACCAACTCATGTGTAAAAATAAACCGGAGCGCCCCTTGCGGCACGCCACCGGCGCCGCGCATGCGCGGTGGAGTGTGGCGAGAAACGCGCCCTGCCGCATCAACGAACCATTGAAATCTGAAATTTTGGGCGTCGGTTTGAGACCACGTGCTCCTTTTCGCGTTGGAATTGTTGATACAATGTCCTCTTAGCAATGTCATACTACTTTAGTGGCCGGAGCGAAATTAACAAGGTTCTTTACACCCCAAAGTTTTGCGTAAATAATGTGACGTGCGGAGATTCATTCCGCGTGAACGCCGCAGTATGGACGCTAACGCCTGATTCATGTGATTAGATTATGCTTGCTATTTTCAGTCGCTACGTCGTTCGGGTTGCAAAAAAGTGGACAGTATAGCTGCTATGTCCGATGTCGATACTGAATATTGCAAGCAGAATCGGACCATAGGAATCAGGCATAACAAGTCGGTAATTGTCACTGCTAACAATGCTCAACATATCCTTGTATCTACTGTTTACACCGAACCTACTTACCGCAAGCAACCTTCAAACTTGAGGCAGGCACCTACTTCCTATCGCGATTACCAGGTCACCGTTTCGTCTACGGATTGCTGTCGTTTGAGCGAGCAGAAGACAGTTTCAACAAGCAGAATAGTTTGAAAGAGCGGACATAGTTTCAACGATTAGACGACCATTTGAACGCGAAGACGCACTGAACGTGAATCGCGGGTGATCTGGACAACTTGACGGTTTTCCCGAGTTCATGTGTGAACGAAACAAATAAATCTGACGATCACAAGTATCTGTGAATTCAACCCAATGTCCTTCACGCAGAAGCAATCATGGTCTGACGTGTCTAGTTTGCCCCTTTCATGATCTATCCTATCCACGTTCTCGGACGAACCGAGCAGGCAGAAAAAACATGAAAACTTAACTTTTTATCTTTCCCGGCTCTTTTAGTACAGCCCTAGTTCCGGCATCATTTTGACGAGAAGGCAGGTTTTAGTCGGGTTTCTTCCAAAACAACACAGGAATGCCCGTCCCGCATGGCGACTTCCGCCTACACCCCCAGACCGGAAGAGCGCCCGAAGCGCCACCACCACGGAGTGACGTAACAGAGTTGACTTGGTGCATATATTTAGTCGCCATGTGCGTTTATGACGGACGCGTGTATAGGTGATCATAATTTTTTTTTTTAGTGTGCTTTTTGTTAGTTCTGATAGACACGGCTCACTACAATATTACAAAAACTGAGTGTTAATATTAAAATTCAGTCTAAAACAACGTAGTTTTTCAAGATTCTGTTATACTACGCGACGTCTGCAGGCTTGTTTGCACTAAATCGCAATTCAAGCAAAGATGGTGTACGGAGAGACCGCGCAATCTGAAGTTCACCCTTCCAGTGCAGTCACGAAACGGATTCTCACCGAGGCTTTGGGTGTCTGACTGAAATGCACTGGACACGTCAGGACGTGGCTCTTTGTCAGCACGTCCTTGCAGTCGTTGCAGAAACTGTGTCCACAAGTCGCTTGCCAGGAGATGCCAGCAAGATCTCCGCAGCGGAGGCAGGATGCCCCTTCTGGAGGTTTGCACTGTAGTAGAATTCTTGTGCGGTCTTTCAAGTCGGGGAAATCACGGACCGTCACTTCAAACGAGGGCATTCTTTGAGCCGACAGAAAAACCTTCAGAGACCCAGAGACCAACACGGTTCGTAGGCTCTGTAAAGTTTGAGGGGAAATAAAATGTTTTAATCACCCTAACAGACAGTTTAATCAGTCAGACATTTTATCAAAGCAACTAATATATATGTGTTATTGTTTTTTTTTTGTGCACATACATTGGTATTCAAATTTAAAGCCTCTATGATTTTGTTGAGAGTACCGATAAAGAAAAGGATAAAAGGATTAAAGAGGATAAAGCCTGCAAAATACATCTAAAATTATCTACGACGCTTAAGCACAGAATGCTGTACTGAGGAACCTGGAAGTAATTTCACTGATCTCCGCATTGTAAACGTAGTTATAAAACGTAAACAAAATATTGCAATAAATTTATAATACACAAACAAATTATGACAAAGGTGCACATAATAGATCAAGTAGGACATAACAAAACCCAGTACTCAGGTTTGGTTATTCGACCTTGAATAAAATACGCAATGATCTATAACCCGATATGCCTACAAGAACTATAGACGTAATCAAAATTAATATCATCGTGCAACAAATCACTAAAAACACGACTCTTTTATGCTTTTTGTTCACTTGCTTTACAGAGCACAAGTTAAGGTCGTCATGCACCTTCGTATGCATGTCCGGCTTTAACTTAATCAAGAGATTCTAACTTTATAGGTTCCAGTAATTGAAAATCACATAACGGTGCCCGTTTCATGATTAAAATGGCACGCGGCTAGACGAATGAGGTAATTCAACTTGCCCTGTTTATTTCCATTTAAATTTTAATTTTGTAACAAACCGAAACATCGGTTACTGGTGATATAAGGTTTATTATATGCCAGCACACACTCTGATATAAAAATCTTCCTGGAAAAACAATGCGCGTACGCTACTAGGGACAAATATTTTTGGAACTGTTGAACTGAGAATGCATTTTTTTCTTCCCGAACATGCCTAAACTAGATCGACGTGGAATCAATTTATGTTATATTGTTTTGTGCCATATCAAAGGGCATGGTGGCTTGTGTCCCGTATTGCCCTCCGCATTAAAATAAATCCGACTGAAAGCCCTAACAATACTCGACTAATATGAATAACGATGTTTAATAAATGCGAGTTATTTGAGTGCAATTCTTAACGCGTTTAATTTAATTGATCAGAAGGCCTTAACGTAACACCTACATTTTTCTAAACTAGTCTATCTTAATGCACATTATCTGCACTCATAATGAGAACATTCTGTACATTTACTATATTCGTTTTAGTTCTTGTTTCGGCCATATCTATATATGTATGCAAACCAATCTCTAATCTATCAAAATAAAAACATCAGGGTTTTTCGCATTCAGCGAAATCTATCTGCAGATCGTGTACCGCGACAACTCAATAATTATTAATCTCCAATTGTAAGCTTTCTGTTTTTCATAGTTTACATATGAGAGCGGAAATTTCGGAACATGGCTATTCGTTAATACGTTGGTTAAAAGAGACCAGAACCACACAACTCACCTCCCTCTTGCGGAGTTACCTTAGGATCTTAGATTCTACTCTAATGCAAAAGTCACCTTGCAATGCGAGCAGAGATGTAGAAAGGGGGTATATTCCTGTAGTCGAGGCAGCAAAGCAAATTTGAACGCTTTTTTACAAAAACCTTTTCCTACTTTTTTTGTAAGACAAAAAAAAAAAAGATATATCTTTGACGTAAGCGGCTCGGGATCTGACAAAAGTTGAGCAAGCAATGCTACCGCGCAATATTATGCCTTTGTAAGGGTTGCATTATTGATATGTAATATCCTTGAGGAGGGTAGACTAAGAAATGTCAAGAATACAGTTTCGTCATTCAGCACGTCTTGTTGCATTAATCTATATTTTATTTTTCCCTGACGACTGCAATCGCACTAAGGGACCGCAATCCCCTTGGCAACCGTTTTCACTATAAACGGCGTCAGGTTTGCGTCATTGTGTGTGACGAAGGACTGTTCCGTGACACATCGGTGAGGTAAGCGTTGGTGGCCCGTGGCTTGTTTGCGGTAGGTCGCTTCAGTGAGCGTGTATGAATGAACGGCACGCGCCTAGAAAGGGCGCTGTCGGGATCTTTTCAGACGCGCAAACATCTCTCGGCAACATGCTTCATGGTGCGATTATATAGACTATTTTACTAATCACTCAATGTTTAACACCGTGTTCTGCCACCTTCACCGTGTTCTGCCACCTTCATTTTGTTAAAATAAATGTCTCGTTCCGGACATTTGTTTGTTATAGATAAATAAATTAGAGAAGAGAAAAACTTGACGTTTCCTTCAGCGCATAACTCCATTAAAACCAGCCTATGATTGTAGTACATTTTACGACACAATAACTTGTTGCGAACGTCGCTGCAAAGACTTGGAGACAAACCGGCCTTCGACTGTTAAAGCGAGTGCCACCCCCAACTAAATACATGTACATGCTATCTGTGTAGGTCAGGTGCTAACAACGTAATAACTTTTAAAATGAGAGTATGCAACTATTGAAATTCACAAGGTGGTTTTAAATAAAATTATACGTAAAGGTGATATTAATTGCTGGTCGCCGTTCGTCGATGGGATCTTTGAACTGGATTTTATACGGAAGTGCTTTTTTATTTTTATATATTTACTTTTTGCTTGATGTTTTATATTATTTTTTTAATCTTTGTTTTTACGACAATGTCTGCATAAACAACACAATGTGGTGCTAGTATTTCTTCTTTACAATTTTACTTTATGTGGCATCCATTATATCTTGTGTGTATGTGTGTGTGTATCCATTTTATCTTGTATCCGTATTTTCCTCTTGTCAAGAGTGTGTATCCATTTCATCTTGTATCCGTATTTTTTCTCTTGTCAAAGTTTAGCCCTTAGTGCTGTTACTGTTGGACTTTGCCCCCCCCCCCCGCCCCCCCCCCTCCCCCCCGTTGGACCTTGTGCCCCCGTCAGGCGACACGATCGCCTTTGCGCCAAGGTACCATTTCAAGGAGTGTGTACCCCTTGAAAGAAAAAATAAACTGATTGATTGATTGAAGTTTCCTTGCTTGCATATTTCCTCGTGGTTTGAAAGTATATGAATGGGCATCCAAGAATATATTTCTAGTTCTTATTGAGTTGCCGTTTTGCAGAATCTGATAAATAATAAATGACCGGTGGTCCCTTCGTCAGCGATAACACGTTGGTCCTGATATGTTCATGCCCCGTTCACTATTCACAATAGTTTTACGTCCGGGATGCATTAATTAAATCGTGATATGTCGGAGGGCCTTTTTACATAAGCGATTAGGACTGCGAACTAAACACTGCTTAAGCCACATTTCTTTTAAAATACGTATAATATGTTGTAAAATTGTGGCGGAATGTATTGGTTGCACCCCCCCCCCCCCCAAGTTAAAAAAAAAAAACAAA